>JARDYJ010000004.1:51301825-51901825 GCA_029215755.1 Spea hammondii | reverse complement strand
GGCATCTACACAGAACAAAAGGATAGTGCATGAAAATGTTGAAAGGCATGCTTATAACTATCCCAAAAAACAATGTACAGTGTGGGGGACAGATCAACCTGTCCTCTGTTGCAGGTCACCAGTTGTCACAACTGCAGGTGCTGGACCAGGACAATGAAGACTTTCATGTCCTGCCAGAGCTTTAAAGAATTTATATAATAAATCTTCTGTTGTTGTTATTACTATTATTACTTATTGATTTTTAAAGTGCCATCATATTCCGCTGCACTGTTCAATGTGTAAACAGGACATAACTAATAAAACATAAACATTTTCACCTGCAGAAATCAAAGGTAAGGAAGATCCTGCTTAAACAAGCTTACAATCTAGAAGGAGTTGATGAATATTACACCGAAGGTAAAAGTATCATTTGTTGCAATGGACCAACCACATGAGTATAACCCAGTGTAAACACTAGATAAAACAGTGTGGAAGGTGGGAGGGAGTTAACCTGTTTGTTGACAGGCTCCCCTAAAGAAGTGGGTCTTATGGCATTTTTTGAAAGACCAAAAGCACAAGAGCTTTAGTTGCATTTTGCATTAGGAATAGTCGAATGTGGGCAATATTTTTATGGTGTAGATAGCAGTTCTATGAGACCCAGTGGATGACACCAAGGCAGGGAGTGTGTGTGGACGCGGTGATAATTACACCATTGATATTGAAAGAATCTGGTGAGGGAATGTTAACATTGGAGGGAGGGAAGATAATAAGTTCTGTTTTGGAGAGATTGAGTTTTAGCAATTGTGAGGACATCCATTTAGAAATAGAGGCAAGGCGTTTATTGACACACTCTAAGATAGAAGGAGAGAGATCGGTATATGCTAATGGTGTGATCAGAAAGGTTGGATGTGAACCAGGAGAGAGCAGTGTCACGGAGGTCAAGATTGCTAAGGGTTTGAAGCAGGGCTGTCTTTAATATTGATTGGACCCTGGGAAAGCATTTCCATGCAATCACCCTCCCTCAACACCAAAAAAACACAAAAAAGGCTCTGTAGATTAGAAGGAGACTGTCAGAGTAAGTGCAGTCTTCCCTCCTTCTCACCCTAGCATGACTCCATGTGAGATCTTTACACCACACGTGCTGGGGAGGAGCACAATACTCTGTTGATTGCATTTGACGTAAAACATGAAAGTCGCAATCATAGCCGGCCTTAAGTGTTCAGGTGCCCTGTGGTGTGCCCCCCATCATCACCCCCAGAGTCCCTTTGTCCCACTCCTTCACTCTGCCACATCTCTCTTTTCCACCTCAACCTTCTGGCTGATTATCAAACATAGAAACATAGAAAGTGACGGCAGATAAGAACCATTAGGCCCATCCAGTCTGCCCAACCTCTGACTACTTTCCTTAGTACCTGCCGTTATCCTATATCTAGCTTGGCCTTAAGCCTATTCCATACTTGCTTAAATGTCTTTACTGTATTAACATCTACAACTTCTTCTGGAAGGCTATTCCATGTGCCCACTACCCTTTCCATAAAGTAATATTTTCTGATGTTACCATTAAACTTTTGCCTGTCTTCCTTTATCTTGTTGATTCCCTTTAAGTATTTAAATGTTTCTATCATATCCCCTGTCACGTCTTTCTTCCAGGCTTTAAATGTTAAGATCCTTTAACCTGCCCTGGTAAGGTTTATCCTGTCATCCATGAACCATTTTAGTAGCCCTTCTCTGAACTTTCTCCAACATATCTTTATCCTTCTGGAGATACGGTCTCCAGTACTGTACACAATACTCCAAGTGAGGTATAACCAGTGATCTGTTCAGTGGCATGAGCGCTTCCCTCTTTCTACTGCTAATACCTCTCGCTATACAACCAAGCATTCTGCTAGCATTACCTGCTGCTCTACTGCATTGTCTGCCTACCTTTAAATTCTCAGAAATAATTACCCCTAAATCCCTCAACTCGTACGTTGAGGTTAGGAAATTATCAAATATTCTGTACTCTGGGTTTAGGGACCGCTCATTATCCTTAAGGGGTTAAATACCAGTTGCCACAGCTCTGACCATTTTTCCAGTTTACCTAAATCATTTGCAATTTGGCTTCTCCCTCCAAGAACATCAACCATGTTGCAAATGTTTGTGTCACCAGCAAATAGACATACCTTTCCATCAAGACCATTTGCAATATCACTAATAAAAATATTTAAGAGAATGGGTCCAAGTACAGATCCCTGAGGTATCCCACTGGTAACAAGACCTTGCTCTGAATATATTCCATTGACTACAACCCTCTGTTGTCTGTCACTCAGCCACTCTTTAATCCATTCAACAACATTGGGATCTAAACTCAGAGATTGCAGTTTATTTATAAGTATTCACATTTGTAACTTGAATACTATATCTGGCAGCAAATAGAGTAGGATCTTCTCATTGAGTACTCTTAAAATGATCAGGACTGACCAATAAATCCAGAAAATCATCCTCCCCTTCATACTAATACCAGGCTCTTTGAGGTTCTCCGCTCAGGAATGGTGCCAGTATACGTTCCCTTTCGGATGCTGGCCATCTTTCTCTCTCTGCCGTGTGCTCAAAACACAGAAGATATGCCTCAATGTCATCTCCTGCAGTCATTTTTTGAAGATGAAAAAAGAAGGTGACTTGCCTGAATCACCTTGGGTCCCTGATAGCTGCCCTCGGGGTCTCACTTTACCTTGTTAGACAAAGCTTGTATCTCCTGTTGCAGTGCTTGGGTAGCCTTTTGCTGTTTCTCATGGATCACTCTGAATGCCTTAGCTTGTGTTAGCAATCTGATGTACTAAGGCTTCAGTGTTTTCTTTTTTTGCTTTGGCCATTATCCCACTCTGCTCTGCATGGGCCAGCTGCTTTTTTAAGCTGCTCTCCTGTTTGCCTTCTGCTATGCAGAAGTAGACCTGATCAGTGAATCTGAGGTATTTTCATACCCACAGACATATAATGTGACAGCTGCTTTTCTCCAACAATCATGACAAAAAGTAATTTAAAGATGTTTGTCAGGGGATGGTAAGAACTAGACATGTGAAAATGGACCTAAAACTATTCAGAGAAATTTTGGGTTCATTTGTGGCCCAACGTTTTTAGGAAACAAATTACGTTCCCTGCCTATCCAGTTCTCTCTCACATTCGCTAAATGTTTCCCTACCTTCTCTGCTGATCACTTCCGTTCCTGCTGACCAATTCCACATCTTCTTATTATTATTTATTTTCTATCTTGTATCTTTTTTTCTTATCCCTTCTTTTCTATCTTCAATCTGCTATCTTCAATCTTCTACCTCCATATATATCTCTGTGGACATAACCCAGGGGTGATCTCACACTCACTAGAAAAGAGAGATCACACAGGGAATATATTTTTTGTTTAATTACATTTTAAGATATTACTTTCAATGCCAAACTTGGCCATAGGGATACCAATAGAGCGCCTACACATCCTCCTTGTGACTATTAGTTGCAGATACTAATGGCTGGTCATGGAGTGTAATTTTCTAGAGCAACAGCAGCATGTGCGTGGAAGTGTAAGCAATAATTGCTGAAAAAGGAGTTGGGTGGGACACTCGAAAAGTGTGCCTCACAATAATAACATTTCAAATATGTTGAGGGTTTTTTGCCTAGTCCAGATTACTTTGTAGAAATTTTGCTTTTCAGTTTTATTTTATAATCTTTATTTTGAGTTAATTCCATTACAAATATTACATTATTACATATATTGTGTTGCCAAGTATGGGATAAAAAGAACAATACCAAAATAACTGATTACATTGATTATTGTTAATAAATTGATATCCATTAGGGTGCTGGCTTCTGAATGAGATATCAGCTTCTAAATGAGATAAACAGTGACTTGTCACATTTGGCAGACGTCCACTTGTAATTGTAGTACAACAGTGGAATTTCTGTTACAACAATGATAGCTGCACCTGTTGCCAACATCATGAATTGACTGGACTTTCTTCAACCCAGCAGATAACGCTCGGCATAAGGCACATTTGGATAGCACTGCAATTTAACCCACATATAATTGTAAAGTATACAATTAGGACACAAATACATTTTTCTTACCCTTTATTGGTTGGTTATTGTTTACAGGTAAATTTTTGCTACGGCAAATTGACTAGCAGTATAGAGTAGACATGTGCAAATGGACCTAAAACAATCCAGACAAATTATTTGGTCCATTCATTTTTGCACAAACGATTTTGTTTCCTGCCTTTCGGTTCAGACAAAATTTGTAGGGCTTTCTCCATCACTCATGCTCTCTCACGCTCTCCCACTTATGCTTTCTTTCAATGTCTCCCTAACATCTCTGCCAACTGCTTACATGTGACAGAATAATGCAGGTGAATTTGCAGTGAAAGAGAGGCGCAGGAATTCTTCTCTTCTGTAAAAAAACTCAGGTGTTCCGCTACATACCCACCACACCTCAGTAGAGTAAATCTTACTTACATTAAGTAAGAGTTTATTACATGAAATAAAAGTTCAAAATAACCTGCTGAGTTTTGTCCGAACCAAAAGGGCAGGTAATGGATTCTGTTCTCCAAAGAATAATGAGCCAAAAACAAACCAAAAATTACTATTATTTTGGGCCTTGTGCAAATCGAATTATTATTGTCCTATATGAAGTTTCATAATGCTTCATCTCTGTAGCAAATGTCATGTGCCTTCATGCATAAAAAACATTAAAAAAATATAGAGAAAGGGGAACGCACAACCTAAAAAGCATAAACAGGCATACACATTCAGATTCCCGGGTTGCTGCTAGAATAATAAAGACTAATAGGTACACAAAACAAAGCACAAATTAGCACACATATCAAGTGTATACCATTCAAAAAGCACCTAAAACTTAAGTATTGAGAATTTTGTGAAGCTATATTACCATATATTGCTCACCCCACCACTATAGCAATGTACCTCAAGTTTGGTGAGACCTAATTTTACATGGCTATATATCTTACCAAGCGGCTAAATCAATGGCAATGCAATGCATTTTTACCCACATGAGACTCTCAGGCAATATAAAACATTTTTTGGACATCATTAATGAGGCTACTGGGAGGGCTGCTAACTCTAAGGTTTGATCAGAACATGCAGATATGCACAGCAAAAAAAATATACAGTAACAGGAGCGCACAGCCTAAAAAGCAGAAAAGGGCACACACATTCAGATTCCCATGTTGCTGCTAGAATAATAATCACCATATAGGGATGCACCGAAATGAAAATTCTAGACCGAAACCAAAAATTCAGGATTCACTTGGCCGAAACCCTTCTGAAAAAACTAAACAAAACCACACTTTTATTAAAAGTAAGTAACACACCAAAATTGGACAAAAAATTATATATATATATATATATATATATATATATATATATATATATATGATAAACAGCAATCACAATCCTATCATGCCCAGGCATACCCAGGTTCTAGCATGTACTGGTTGTCTGGGAATGATAGGCGTGTAATTGTTGTTAACAATATATATATATATATATATATATTGTTTTTTTACTGTCCAATTTTGGTGTGTTACTTACTTTTAATAAAAGTGTGGTTAACACACCAAAATTGGACAAAAACATCAATAACAATATTATATATATATATATAATTTGAGATTATTTTAGCCTCGGTGAAGGCATAATCTAAATTTTATTAAAGACAGGAGGCGAATAATTTGCATAAACCTTCTTTACTGTACCACCAACAGCAGCAAAGAAAACTCAAAACAACAAAGAAATATAGCCAATGAATGACCAACATAACATATATAATGTCCCAACTGTCACTTCTCTTCCTCTTCTTTGATGCAAAAACCACAGTCAAATGGAACGTGAAAATCCAACGAATCAGCCGCAGCCGAACATAAACAGCCAAACAGCAGCCGGAAACTCTAGGCACCAGCCGGATGATGGCCATTAAACTGAAAGAAAGAGGAGCTATAACAGTAACTGAAGATAAGGAAATGTCAAAATAATCAGTTGTCAACAATGCAGAAATAACCAGTTGTAAACAATACAGTAGGAGCGCACAAATAATGGAACAATGTAATATAGGCAGAAAAACACCAAAATGAGTAAAAGAAAAGACCAAAACCTGACACAGCAGAAATAGACTGAAGAAAGGTTACCCCAGAAAAGATATCAGGGAAAGGGAGGGGGGGGATTATTCGCCTCCTTTCTTTAATAAAATTTAGATTATGCCTTCACCGAGGCTAAAATAATCTCAAATTTTACCACAAGACAAGAGGCTTCATAATTTGCAGTTATAACGCTCAATTAAAGAGGACGCGGCATGTGAAACTGGACGAAAGTAAAAGGTGCGAAAAGTAGATGCTCTGGACCAATCTGCCGATCGTAAAACATCAGTCAAGGAGGCGCCAAGTGAGATAGCACCGGAGGCCGCTGCCCCTCTGACAGAGTGAGCCCCGAACCTAGAATCAATGCCTGCCAGGTGTAACAGCCAACGCACCCACCTGGCGATAGTAGGAGAAGAAACAGGAGCTGACGACAGCTCGAAGAACGATGACTAGCCGTAGCTGAAAGGTACTGCTGAGTACAATGACCCACACACAAAAGAGGATGGGAGCGAAAGTAGGGAGATGGAAAAAACTACCCCCTCGGGAGAGAAAGAAACCGCATCAGCATCAAACGCTCTGACATCTGAGACACGACGGAAGGAGAGGAGACAGAGGAGCAGCTTGAGCTTGGCAGACAGTTGTTTGCAAGATAACAGAGGGTTGTTGGGCCAGGAGCCCAGAAAATCCAACACCTTCTGGACATCCCAGAGATATGGGTATCTAGGGGCCGGAGGGCGAGAGAGACGGGCGCCGCGCATGAGACGACAAACAAGAGGATGCCGGCCGAGAGGAACACCCTCGACTAAGGCATGGGAGGCCGAAATAGCCGATCGAAAAACATTAAGGGTTCGATAAGATTTCCCCTGAGAAAAAAGATGGGATAAAAAGTTAAGGACCGACTCTACAGAGGCGCAGAACGGATCATCCTGCCGTTCCACACACCAAGACACCCAAGATCGCCATGCACAGGCATATGTCCTTCTGGTGCCTGGGGCATGGGCATCTCGTAACAATGTTCGAGCGTCCTCTGAAAGTCGCGACATATCCTGGGGACGCCGGAGAGGCTCCAGGCTATTAAAACCAGACGTTGCTGGAGAATGAGGGGGTGACACTGCCCGGTCGGGTCCAGGAGGAGGTGAGGGAATGACGTGTTAGTGGAGTCTCTGCAGACAACTCCAGAAGGGATGGGAACCAGGGTTGAGCCGGCCAAAAAGGGGTGATGAGCATCACCGACACCTGCTGCAAACGAATCATGTGAAGCGTTCTTGGGATCAGTGCATATGATCCGGTCGGGGGCCAAACCTGAAGAAAGGCGTCGACTGCCGAACAGTCCGGGTCTGGAAGCCAGCTGAAGAAGTTCGGGAGTTGAGCGTTCAGTCTGGAGGCAAACAGATCCAAGATGAACGGACAAATGGTCAAATAATGGACAAATAAAAGTAATACATTGTGAATATATATATATATATATATATATATATATATATACAGATATATATAATATAACAAAATAATAATTGGATAATAATGTACTGTGAAAATTTTGACCTGACCTTGCTGGTGGCAGCAGCAAAGAAGAGGAAGAGAAGTGACAGTTGGGACATTATATATGTTATGTTGGTCATTCATTGGCTATATTTCTTTGTTGTTTTGAGTTTTCTTTGCTGCTGTTGGTGGTACAGTAAAGAAGGATTATGCAAATTATGAAGCCTCTTGTCTTGTGGTAAAATTGCTAATAGCAATTACACTCCTACCAGGCAGCCAGTACATGCTAGAACCTGGGCATGATAGGAGTGTGATTACAGGCTCCCTATGCCGTGCCACCCCCCACACACACATTATATTCATTCATTCCCTTAATCACACATACTTGCTCATGCCAGAGTGTGTGTTGGAGGGTGGGCAAGGGGCAAAAAAGACAGACAAGCTGTTTGGGGGGCAAATATGGTATAGATAAGCTGTTTGGGGGCAAAGGTGACACTGTGGGACTTTGGTGAAGTTTTGGCATCCATGGGTAGTTTTCACAACCGTGCTGTGAGGTTTCTAGTTACGCCCCTGCTTGATAGTATAGAATTTCCACTGGCAATTCTGATATTACTTCTTTAAATCTGTTCTTAGTTCATAAAGATACTTTCTTTAACAGCTGAACTCTATGTGACCTCATTGGTTAGCTTCAAATATATGATGATCGTATGCATTGGTCACTAAGGGATTTGTTCAGAAGTGTAGATATCTCCTCTCATTGCTTTTTAAATAAGCTTAAGAAGGATTAAGAGAAGTTAGGTGTTCTCTGTCTAATGAGTGATTATAATGAAATTCAAATAAAATGCCCTTGAAGTTAGTCTCTTTACTAACTGACATGAATGACTAAAAATCTACAACTCAAACTAAAGTTTGATTACAAATTTAAAGCTGATTCAAACTTTGATTTTGGTTAATATTTCAATCTCCCAAGTCCAAAAATATTGTCATATCATATTCATTATCTTAAGTTTGGTCTTTATTTTTTAACAATGTGGTTTTATTAAAAATATCAATATTCAAATGAATTTAAGCATAGGGGATTTTTCTTTGGTGAGAGAGACTACAGGAACTTTAGAGTATCTATATAAAACAAAGCAGGTAACCATAGCCATAACCATACCTGGGAGCACTCAGGATTTGACCTTGAGTCTGAGATTTTCATGGCAGTGTCCCAAGATAAATTGTGAGGTTCACATAGTCTAGAACCATATATTTCATATTCTTCACTTATTTAATGACATATAAGTATCCCAGGTAGTGCTAATCTCCCTGTATGTCACAGGTAATGTTCTAAATTACTAATTAAAGCTGTTGCTTTTATCCAGGATAGCTCTATGCCTTGGCAGTAAATAAAACGAATTGTCTGCCACCATTAGTGAGTGTCTATAGTAATCTTTTTTTAATTATTCATTATTAAATAAATCATTGTAGAATCCTTTTATGGATATGTTTACAGTAAATACCTGAAAAGACTCATATTAACTTCATTACTATAAAATACTCATATGATACTCCTTAAAAATGCCTTGTTTGCTGCTTGAGATTTCTAATTCTGAAGATAAAACATTTCCAGGATTGAGATATATTTTCAGTATATTCTTCTAAAATCAGGTTGTAGAACCCTAACATTATATTCCTTGATTAAATTTTCCAACTGTGTTTCAATACCAGAAACCCTGATAATTTCCGACAATATTAAGTGAATGATACCGGTGATTTCAGACTGAGAATTGTATTGGTTGCTTTAAAACAAGATAATGAAAACTATCACGGGAGCAGGTGTTTTCTTGTTCTGTTATTGCTTCTGTTGCTTTACTTTAAGTGTCTGCAGTTATACGAGATTGAAACCTTGATTGTTTGTTAGCTGTTGGAGTTCAAGTCTATAATAAACATGTTGCACTCAATAAAATCTACAATTTCTAGTTGTTGAAAATCCCTTTCACAAAACCAATGTTTGAATTGTGAAAACTATTCCATTTGGAGTTTCCAAATGTTAGATTGTTTTAATCTATTAACTGGCATATTTCTTAGTTTTGTTTACACAAGTCATATTTTTGTTTTTAAAGTATATTTTTGTTGTTTGCTGATTCAAGTTATAATTGTAATAAAATAAAAACTTCTGATCTCATTCCAAATTTAAATGGAATGCTATATAGATTCCATTGTTTTCCCTATATGACAGATCCATATATTGCCTAGAGGAAATAAATATGTTCACATCTTCAATATCTTTTAGCAACAATAAAATGTTATTTACACAAGTTATAAAACACATGTATTACATATATATTTTGTGTTACCTAGTATGGATATAAACCCATGAATTGAGTTAAACCATTCCAAGATATTCTTAATTATAGTGATCTCAGAGGACTCTAAGATGTAGTGTCCCAATAAAATGTATCAACTTTGACTCCATTGTACTTGTAGAAGTAAAGCTCTGAAAAACTGGGGACATTCAAGCAGCATGTTGATCAGCAAACATTTTTTTAGTATAAAATAAAGATCTAAAATAAAAAATAAAAACTAAAGAATAAGATATTTATAGAAACAATATGCAGGGGACATGGAAATTTATGTTTATGGGGAAAAGTTCTGCGTTTACTCTATGGAGGCTTATCATCAGTCTTAAACTTTATAGAATAATGTATTTATTTTCTTCAACAAAATAATTATCTCAAGCTCATATCTTGTTCCATTCCAGGCTATACCTATAATACTAGCATAGAACATTAGAAGCTCAAAATCTGACAAGAAAAGAGCTTTAAAAGTAGAGCTCGGAGATCAAGCATCTAAAATACATACTATATTGTACCCATTTTTTCAAAATCATTGCAATGTGTGGGTTAATTCAAGATTTTCACGTCAGAAAAGTGTACCAACTAACAATGAAGACCAAACACTTGATTGGAATTTATTCAAGACACTGGTCTCCAAAATCCACAAAAAAATCCAACACTTTCTGAATTATATTAATTATAACACAAATATAACAAGGTTTATATTTAAAAATAATTGAAAGTGACTATAAAATTGTGTTAATTTGCAGTAATAAAACAGTGTGGGACGAAATGTCAGAATTTATATGCAAGCAGAACATATTCTTCCTCTTATATCACAATTATTACAGTTACAAAATCTGTACTATCACCTGCAAGGACAGAAAGTCATGATTTTCTTTGCCAGATTATAAATGAATCATACACAAACTTTGCAGCAATGCTTAATATAATATGTGTAGTTACTCATAATAATATTTTCCTTTGCTGCTAAAAAATAGGCAGAACAATCAATATTGTAAAGCATAACAGATACTTTAATTAAAAGATAAAATTATATCAACCAATGTATTTGGTTTAAAAAAATCTGTTACTAAAGTCACCAGGATTTCTAACTCAATACACATTTGTAAATTAACAATGAGAGGATATTAGAACTACTGGATGAAGTCACTAAACAATTAATCCTACCCCAAAATGTAAAATTTAAGAATGTATGTGCTTTATAACATTAACCTTACTTAACAGCTTTAATGACAATTAATAAAATGTAATCTATCCTGCACATAATATAGCCATGTAATTAATTAGTCTTGTTCTGAAACTTCCAAAGGTACTACACAGTGTTCTTTCTCCATGACACAAAAATTAGATATCTATCATGTTGGTGATGAAAAAATCATGTTTCAACACGGAAATGTAAAAACGGTCTACTGGAATATTTTACCTAAGATTTAGCAAAGCACAATTTATATTCTCCTTTTCCTCATTCATTTGTCATTGATGGATACTGAAATATAGTCCTGCTCAAAACAATCCATAATGAAGATTATTACAAACTGCTTATTGATTTCTGTTTTCCTATTGGCTAAGGCATTATGTAGGCTACACATTATATTTTTAAAAAAATCAGATGCTAATTATTAAATTAAGGATGAGAATTAACAGTTGATGCAGCCACAAATAAAGTACATTTAGTTGAAGCCTAAACATGAATGTGGGGCAAAACATGTTTTGTAAGACATGTTAACAAAACATGTATATATTTTTCCACAGTTTTTGAATTTCCATACCACAAAAGCTTACAAATCTGTTCTGCAAACACAGAATTTTTGTGCTTGTATATATCACAAAGCAAAGCATTTTAACCAAACAGATACTGTGCTCAACTATGTAATAAGTAGTGAGTGTTAACAAACATATAAAGATATGTTGAAATAAAGCATTAATCATAGATAGTTGGTGCTGAGCATTGGTTTAATGACAATGTTTTTTAAGTAAGAATTCTGAAATTATGCATTTGAGGAAGTAGTTAATAGCCACTTTAACCACTTTATTCATGGTAAATTCAATATAATTCCACAGCAGTTTTTTTATATAAATTCCATGCCTGGAAAACTTGCAACGGTTGTGAAATAAGACAGAGCCCTTTTACTAATACGAGAAAAATAACTACCCAGAATTGTAGAGGAATTGCATTTGCAGTCTTCAGCTAAAAAGCATTTAGATTTTTTGGAATTAAGTTGATGACCACCTCATTTCTTGCTTTTGTACTGAGCTAGACATGCAGTCAGAAGAGTATTTTATTTTGGAACTGATTTAATGGCAGTTGTGCTACAAATATTGTAGCCCACTCCAATTGTCTATTTACAAAGAACTTCTTGCACTATAAAGTGTCCAAGGGTTGCCTTTGTTTTCATTTTCCATAATTGTGCATCACCTTCTTAGGTTTCACCTTTTCTTATCGTGTTACCTGCATAAAAAAATAGAAAGACACTGGTTATAATAGTGTTTCATTTTAACCACTGTTACCAGAATTTTACTGATGGTAATATGTGGGTAGGATGTTAAAGGGATCAATAGATTCTGCTAGCAAAAGTATGAGTCAAGCCAAAATAGGTTTTGAATTATTACTTTTCCATTTTTGTAGCATTGCCATGAGGTTCCATACACAAATGAACAACGGCAAACAACAGTATTTGGTTTACGCATTGTGCAACATGGTCTCACTAATGAAGGACAAATCCATCAAACATACTTTTTGTTACTCTTTATAACATGCTATGTATTTGCTTGAAATCTTCTAAAATTATGTATAAATGGTTTACTTTGTTCTACTTTTACAATACAAATCCTGCTTGGGTGGCCTCTTTTATAGTGGAACCATTAACACCCACAGTGGCTTAAAAGACAATTTGAACATTTTGTCTTTTAAGAACAATTACGTTTTTCTGCATCAACTTGTATATGATAAATTGGATTAACTAGTGATATGAGTACCCATTTCTGTATCATTATATATTATGACATAAGTGTGCTAAATCTGAAGTGTATTTCAAGTTAGCATTCTCTGTATGACTATGCATTTTAGGAAGTGTTAGGGTGCTATTTCTAGAGCTGCATTTCATGTAGATGGAACAACACCTTTAACATGATTTTGAAGCACTATGAAATATTATTTGGTGCAGCTAGAATCCTAATTTACAGTAAAGTCTATGGTAATATGCATAAAAATAAGAAATGACACACGAACCAAATGACTTCCATACATCTTCTGCTTCAGATGAGGGCTCTGCAGAATGAGCAGTTTAAAGTGAATGAGTTCTTTATGTGCCTTTTCTAAATATTCCAGTACCTGAAACACTGAATTAAAGCAATGAAGAAATGATTCTGAGAATCACCTCTGCCCTATAAAACAATATGTAACGTGTCCTTTTTGCCTATACTGTACTCTTAATCTTTTGTGAACTGTATAGTAATATAAACTGAGGTTAGTTAAACTTTCACTAAAGAATTAGGATCATCTTCCATTTTTGTAAAAGAATGCTTAATTATTGTGAACAAATGAATATTTAAATAACTAGCAAATACTGTATATTGTACAATACATAAAAGTTATATTTGTAGCATATTTACTGCATTTTTAACAGGCATGATTTATAATTGTAATGTTTTATTTGTATACGTTAGAGTATGAAACAGGAAACATATGTTGGAAAAAAACTGACATACTCTCATCATCTGAGTACTGAGTCTTTCATTTTTAGCATTTACTTTAGTTACCATAATGCCAATACAATTAAAATGCTACTTATAAATTACGATTGATGTTATTTACATGTTGAATCTTCCCACACTGCCTTGTGAGCCTATGTGTTGTATTATTATGCAGGCAAGAAATAGTAATTGAACCCTTTGGAATTACCTGGTTTTCTGCATTACTTGTTCATAAAATGTTATGTGAATCTTATATTAGACAGCACTCAAATTATTGGTGCCCAAGCAGGACACCTGATCCAAAACAACAAAATTTAAATAAAACAATATAACTAAGTGCTTAGTAATATCATTTTATTTAATTGTGATCAACATCAAGCTAATAACACACAATGATAATGGTTCTTGTCATTATTGAATGAATACACCCATTAAACATCCACAGTGGATTTAATAACTGTTTGAACCTTTTTTGGCAGCAATAACATGTGGTAGAGGTCAACATAATTTTTTCCAACCCACACTGTGAATGCTTGAATGACGTGTTCAATATAGATAAGACCAATACAATAAGTTGAAACAGATTCATTCATTATTGCATTATTATTATTATTATATTATTATAAGCATGCTTAGCCTAAAATGCAAGTAAAGAAAAATCTATATACAAACATATTTGGGAAAAAAAAAATTCTTATATTACTTCCACTCCTTTGCTTTCTAACATCCATTATTGTCTCTAAAGAACATCTAGTCTCTAGATACATGATGCTTATTAAACCATTAGATAATTGAAGAGCAATTATGTCACAGACCCAGTAGAATCAAAGTATGTTGTTGCTCTGTCTTGACAAGACTTAAGAAAGTGAATTTGCATATTATTTCAAATCAACACCAGCCCTAGAATTTCCCAATAATAGCAACAATAATATAGGTTCCATGTAACTACAAAGACAAATAAAGAATGACTTTGAGGGCTTTCTGTGTGAGGTTCGTGGTTGGTTATGGTTAGAATAGGCGACGTTTAATTATATATATATATAGAGAGAGAGAGAGAGAGGCAGACATTTTGGGGTTTGTCCTAATTAATTTGGTTTACAAACCTGTTCTTGTCCCTCCCTCCCTATGGTTGTGGGATTTGATTTTTTGTTCATGCTCTGCGTTGTCACAGGGCTGGATTGGTAAGGTGGGGGGGTAGAATTGGTGGTTTTTGTTGGCTACGGTTAAATAATTGGTGTTATCGGTTGGTGTGGTAGGTTTCGAGCTGGCATGTGACTCAGAACCTAGGGGGTGTAGGGGTGTCGCGGTATGCCCCTACTTTGAAGTTTTTGGAAAAGTTATTGGCACCTTGTAGGTGTGGGATTATCGGTGGTTTATTGTTATTTTATCATTTTATCTGTGTTCCTTGTCTATGTGTTTTTGGTATGATGGGGGAATGTGTAAGCAGTGACATTGTTATGGTTTTCTGTTCGGACAGTGACTTATCATTGGAATATGTATGGTTTATCTTATGTTATTTTATTGTTATAATAAAGCTGTGGACAAGATTTTTTCCAACAAAGAATGTGTGATTCTCTTTTATTGGGATGTGGTCTATCATGTGTTTTGTTATTTAAAGGTTTAACTTATTTTTACATTTTACATAATTATGGTATCACTAGATACATTTGTAAATTGCTCATATTGCATAAAAGCAATGATTTCCCCCAAAAAACATTTCACCAGTACATATAGATTTTCATCACTTATGAGCAAAACTGATTTAAATGATATCCCTGCTGCTCTATAGCAATAGGGGATTTAATTTTTAGAATACTGAACATGAATGCATTTCTAATGTGCTTTTTATAAAAGTACAGCCAGGAGAGCATAAATATGTAATAAGCATAGAATGTGCCAATGCCTATATTAATCACAGGATACAGCACGGGATCGTGCAAAATAATTGATTGAATATATTTATAGGGTTTCAATGTGGTTAGTAGTAGTAGTAAGGTCTCACTGGCTGATAAGAGACGGTAAAACATGCTTCTGTCAGTAACACAGAAACAGCGTTCACAAGGGTGCAATCAAGGTACCCTAGAGTAACGTTATATGGTGACAGGTCTGCTGCTGAAATCTTGATGTTTTTAGAAGTCAGTATGGTTGGGAATTTAAGAATTCCCTGCAGTGAGAGGTTTGCCTCTAATCTGAGTCATCTTACCTGTTGAATCATATCTCTAGGGAATGAAAGAGGGAGGTAAATTAGTGTTGAAGGCAGTGATTTTTTTGTTTTCTATTACACATATAATTGTAAAAGCAGCAAACAAGGTTTAAGGTTATGATATCATCACTATTAAAAACTAACTTTAAATGTGTCTTTAAACTCCAGTGTCATTTTTCATGATTTCAAAGGAATGATTTCAATTTCTTGCCAGAAAATAACAAAAATATGGATTAACAAGTGTAAAGGAAAATGTATTTTTACTATAATAAAGATATGCATCCCATTCATCTTGGTGTGTCTTTCTTAAATACATATCTTTATAAACTCTTAAGTCTTTTATAAATAAGGGTGGTCTTTTAGTTTACAACCATAGTGTGAGTAGTACGCAAAGAATTGTAATGTAGTGCAAAGATGTAAAAGTGAAGCAATGACAGGAAAAAATAATTGTTTAGTGACCAAACATTTACCTTTTTGCAAGATAATTTTTCTTTGTACATAACTTCAATGTGTTTTTCATCAATCTACTGTACAAAGGGTTTCTAGCTCCATGATGAGTCATCTCATTTACAAACCTCTAAAGAAGGGACAGCCGAGGCTCACCATCCAGCTGGGAACTGGAAATTTTAACTAACTGCTCTAAGACTTCACTACCCATTCCTGAACTAAAGTAGTCAGAATCTTTCCTAAATGGGGTGCAGATCCAGGGCCTGCAGCACCCTGCACTTGTTTTCATCTGTAATTGGCACTAGAGAAGAAACTTTTGTTCAGTCTCAGCCACAATGTGAAAACACTTCAGTGCTTTTCTCATGCAAGTTACAGACAGACAAGGTGAAATATTCTTACAATGAATTATATATTAATATAACAGTTTCCTTTACTGTTTCTATAAAGGATTCATCATACAAATATGCTAGATTTCTGCTGCTCAGGGAACCATTTTTATTTCTTCAGAGACCATATGATTGTAGTAGCTAAACAACTTTAATGAGGGATATAGAGGAAGAACAGTTCATTTCAACATCCTAGAAAACACTTCGGTGGTGATACAATAAAATGAGTTACCATTGCAGAAAATAGAATTAACAGTGACAGTCTATATACACTATATGGACAAAAGTACTGGGACACCTGGCCATTACACCAACAAGCATTCTAAATAAATAGATATTACTATGTAGTTGGTCCCCCCTTTGAAGTTATATCAGCTTCCACTCTGTGGGAATGTGTGCCCATTCAACATTTGTGACATTGGGCACTGATATTGGACAAGAAGGCCTGGCTCTCATTCTCCGTCAGGGCTCTGTGCGGGGCAGTCAAGTTGTTCCCCACCAAACCCATCCAACCATGTCTTTATAGACTTTGCTTTGTGCACTGGGGCACAGTCATGCTGGAATAGAAAAGGACCTTCACCAAACTGTTCCCACAAAGTTGGATAGTATAGCATTGTCCAAAATGTCTTGGTGTGTTGAAGCATTATGATTTCCCTTCACTGGAAGTAAGGGGCCCAACCCCTGAAAAACAGCCCAAACCATTATCCCTCCTCTACCAAATTTTACAGATGGCACAATGAAGTCAGGCAGGTAACGTTTTCCTGGCATCCGCCAAACCCAGACTAGACCATCAGACTGCCAGAGAAGTGTGATTGGTCATGCTTGGTGATATGAGGCTTGCATGCAGCTGGCTTGCATGCAGCTGGCCATGGAAACCCATTTCATGAAGCTCCCACAGCACAGTTTTTGTTCTAATATTAATGTCAGTGGAAGTTTGGAATTTTTCAACTATGGAATCAGCAGAGCATTGACGACTTGTATGCACCATGTACCATGCACTCTGTGATTCCGCTCTGTGACTTTACGTTCGTCTTCCGCTTCGTGGCTGAGTTGCTGCTGTTTCTAAATGCTTCCACTTTCCAATAATACCACTTACTGATCATGGAATATCTACCAGGGATGAAATTTCACGAATTGACTTATTGCAAAGATGGCATTCTATTGCAGTGCCACACTTGAATTCATTAAGCTCTTCAGAACAACCCATTTTTTCCAAACATTTTTGTAAATGCAGACTGCACGGCTAGGTGCTTGATTTTATACACCTATGGAAATCAGTCTGATTGAAACCTGAATTCAATAATAAAGAGGTGGGTCCCAATAATTTTATCCACATAGCGTAGATTGTACTAATGTGTACACGTAATATATACATACTGTATTCAAAGACTTTATCTTGAAATGTTCAGCAAAGAAAACTTTTAAAATTATTTTAGTATTCAATTGTGACATTTCTATGATGTAGCTACAAATAACTGCAATATAACATTTGGGCATCTGATTTTTTTCTTTTGCAAGCACAGTAGTTTTGTTAACAAAACAGTGTTTATCTGTTAATTATATGTCCTCCAAGTAAAATTGTGAAAAAAGAAAATCCATGTTTTGTGTCAATACTAATAATTATACCCAGGAACAACTCAGGGCAAGCTACCTGGAACTCATCCCCAGGGAGGGGGTGGGGCTTGTCACATATGTGGGCAGATCTAGCAGAAAAAGGGCTGTGGCCCATCATGTAATGGGTGGATCTTAGATAAGGGCAGGGCTAGCCCAAGCATTAAATTGGTTTGGAGGTGAACTAGGTGGGGCTGTGGGCACCACTATACACCTCTCAGGAGAAAAAGTGGACAGGCATGGTCAAACCAGGAGAGCTCTGATTACAAAATACATTTCAAGTTAAATACATATCTAAGTAAAAATATTCTGCCAAGAATGGGCATGATTTTGTCAACAAACCTTTTTTTTTCTCACTGCAACATATTTGTTAAAATACCGTATTTGCTCGATTATAAGACGACCCTGATTATAAGACGACCCCCCAAAATCTGAATATTAATTTAGGAAAAAAAGAAAAAGCCTGATTATAAGACGACCCTATAGGAAAAAAGTTTTACTAGTAAATCTTAATTCATGTAAACTATTTTTTGGTTTTTAATTTTCGTTTATTTACCAACCTGCCCCCAGTTATGCACATCTACCCCCAGGCATGCCTTATACCCTCCTATATGCCACTCTGCCCCATGTTATGCCTTTTAACCCCTATATGCCACTCTGGCATATAGGGGGTTAAAAGGCATATAATGGGACAGAGTGGCATATAGGGGGACACTTACATACCCAGACACTAATATACCCACCCAGACACTTACCTATCCACTGAGACACTTACCTACCCACTCTGACACTTAGATACCCAGACACTAATATACCCACTCAAGCACTTCACTTACCACGATGCCTCAGCAGGCTCTTGCTGCAGCTCCCACGGGATTACGGCATGACGCTGTGTGACCCCGCTAGGCCCCGCCTCCTCCAGAAAATTAAAGAGGTCTACTGGATCTGCTCTGGGACGGCACAGTGCTGCCGGGTCCCGGTCCTGCTTCTGGAGCAATCTCCCCAACCGGCTCTGCTGCCCCGCAGTGGGCGGGCTATCCCGGGAGTACGAAGGTACGCGCGTATGCAACCTCGGCTGCTGCCGGCACTTTCGCCGGCGCTCGGTGATAGACACCGGCAGCAGCTGAGGTTACCATACAGGAGGATCCAGGTCCCCTGCAGCGATGCGGGGGATCTGGATCTTACTCTAATAGTCAGACATCATTTGAATTCTGATTAGAAGAGGACCCCGATTACTCGTCTTATAATCGAGCAAATACGGAATATAGTAATAAAGACTGCATCCCAAACATTTGTCTGGGGTGACAAACAGACATAACACTTGCTTTTTACACTTAAGGATGAAGTTACAGAACAATCAAACAACCTGCAATAAGATCTGCATTGACTAGTTAGTCTTTCGAAAGTACTTAGCAATCTGCAGAAATGGATGCCTCACAACTCATCACTTTACTGCCTTCTTACTTTATAATCCATGGTTATGTTATGAAATACTGTTTTGTTCATTTAAAAACCTGCTGAGATCTGTATGTAACCTCTTGCACCCTGTCCTTAATTGTTTCCTGTGTAAGTTGCTAATACTGGATAAGCAGCACCTGTTAGATTTATTGAACAACTTTTGAACCTAAACTACATTTTCTGGGAATACTGCCAAAAATGCTAATCATAGCTTCTTTAAGCCTGCCCATCCCAGAAAAAGTAGCATCTTGTAATTACTGGCAACCGTCCCAGAAAATATGTGACAGTTAGAGGTTCTGCCATTTGTTTTCATTGTTTCATTGGGGACACTCCTTGTTATCTTAGAATTTCACAAACGCACTAAATAGGCAATTTTTGTTAAAAGACAAGTCTGTACAAATCCGAATACACAAGTCTAGTTCATATAGATCAGTACATCGGTAGTTTCCACAAGATAGGAAGCTAACTTTTCACATTAGCTGGTTTACTAATGATGCTAGTAGCATTTTTGCTTTATTAGTAATCCTATTTGAGGTGGAAACTATATCATTGTATATGCAAAGAATATTTATGATGCAGTGTATATTTACTAATATATCCATCAATATAAGAATTTTGCCTACAAGACAATGCAGTTAATTAGTATTTCATTCTAAACCTAGAAAATCATATTAGTGTTTCACATGCTTGACAATGTTATTTTGTTATGTTATTTACTCACTTTTGTTGTTTTCACTTTGTTTCCCGAGGCACAACTCCATCCTTTTTGATCTGGCAATACTTTACATTCTTCTCCTTCAAGACATGGCTGCATCTGACACCACCATTTCTGCTCCACTATTGATGCTAAACATAATTATAGATTATTACCACCATAATTATTATTGTCAAGAACATTAGTCTAAGTAGAGCTATTTAAAAGATGTGCACAGTAATCTAGTTACAGTCACCACTTATCACTGTAGTTTATGAAGCCAATTGTTCACTGATTAAGATCAGCGGATACAAATACATTGCTGAACATATATTCTACAACATGTATTTTTAAACATGCATGTATTATAAAAAAGTGTTATGTTAATGTTTTTAATGCCCCACATGGGTTGTACTCATATTACAGAGATGTTTACAACTACATCAGACCATTATTACTATGTGTTTAGAAAATACTTAATTGCTGTGTGTTGTCTTGTATGTAATATGATATTTAATCTGTATTGTTACAAATTAATTTTGGGTTACCTTGCTTGCTGTTTTATTTTAATTTTTGTTTCTTAGGGATACTTTAACATCATATTAATATTGTAAAGGTTAACACTGACTCACCGTTTTGGTAAATCTGCTGGCATAGAGGAGAACCTTGTCAGTATTGCATTCATCTCCTCAACAAGAAGATGATATGCAAGGCAATTATGCACAGTTGCTGTATCCATCTTATGGCGTTACTTTTGACTTTGCTTGCTTACTTAGGTAAGTTGTACACCAGTTGGCCATCTCTATAGCTAAAATTTATGAGCCAAATTACCCAGAATGCATATATGAGATGTTCATTTGCTGATCCTTTAATCATTTTTAAGTTTCCTATTTCAATAATGTTTTATCTTACAATCAGGGCTGGTGCAAGGATTTATGCCACCCTAGGCAAAACATAATTTTGCCGCCCCCTGGGTCCACCCCCACAAGCCCCCCCAACTGGCTTACTCACTCCCACTCCCCATAGTGACAGCGAGCCACGGCCGCGCTTCTAATGAATGACCGCGGCCGGCTGTCAAGCTTTATTTACCGTATATGTCTGTTTATATGTT
Source organism: Spea hammondii (assembly GCA_029215755.1). Taxonomy (NCBI): domain Eukaryota; kingdom Metazoa; phylum Chordata; class Amphibia; order Anura; family Pelobatidae; genus Spea; species Spea hammondii. Next base: position 51,880,303 of record JARDYJ010000004.1, on the reverse strand, counting down.
TGTTAAGTGCTTTGAGTCTCACAGGGGAAAAAAGCTCTATAAAAATCGTAAATTATTATAAATTCAAATTCTAAGAACTAGAATAATTATTTACATGTTTAAAATATGTAGACACTTCTATTTTTCTCTTATTGTGTGTAATGCATTTTCTAACACTTAAACTAATAAGTAACATCATATGTGTATTTAAAAGGTGGTGGAATTTATAGATGTAGGATGTAGGACACCCAAGTAGTTTGCATCAAAGAAATTATTCAACATACCATCAACGCAAGAGGGAATAGCTCTTGTAGTCCCAGCCACCTGTCCTGGAAAACATGAGCACTTGACTGTCTGAGACCTTTCTTCTATCTTGTTCTTATTGCAACATCTGTGGAGAGCCACCACTTCACAGGTTCCAGTTCTAACATGCTGTGCTGAGAAAGCAGTAACAACAAAATACAACATGTGTATAGTATTAATATTAGAAATCATTTATTTATTAAGGCTCTAGACATCTGTATATTTAAATGTGCATATTTCATTATAGCTTTACTATGTGAACACATTATACATTTATGTATAGGGATACTGTACATAAAATACATGCATTACTTATAGTGATATGTGATTGGTCTTGCTAATTGGACCTTGCCACTATTGCTATTGTGATAAAGACCATATTTCATATACTGCACGAGAATCACTTTTTATAAGTTACGGCGATACATTGATCCTTGTATGCTGCTTCATTATATAAAGGTTACCCAAATATGATCATATTTCATATTCATGTTTTTCAAACCCAATAAACTGAACATTACATATGTACAATGGTCTTAAATGCTATGCAATAAAAATAACAGGAAAATATTTATAACAGCTTCAGCTGAAGAAGAATACAGTGTAAAGTTTGTATTGTTGTATTTCCATTACAGCATTTAGTACATATATTGTCATGGCTTTACTACTGAATGTTTATTATTTGTATTATTATTTTCATTACTAGGCAATAAAACCTTAGGTTAGAAGAATAATTAATACAACCCTTCTTACCCAAGCATTTCAAAGAAAATGGGGTGCACGTGACTTCAAGAATCAGAATACAGAACAAACTCTCTACAACATAAACAATTTCTCTGTTAAAGCAGATCTCATTCATGTAGAACTTTGTTAAAAAAAAACATACCACTAAGAAAAAACTTGAATGGGTAAGTGAAACACAAATGTTGCTACTAAAAAAAATAACAGTAAGGATTACCTGCAGAAATTCAAGACACTACTATGAAATTATATAAAAGTCCTGTTTCTTACATAATTTATTATATTTAATTTATTTTTCAAAGACCATTACATTTTTATGTTCTAACTGGAAAATATTACATATATATATTTCCGCTGGTCTTCATTGGGTTTTCTGTTCAAGTAAAATTAACACTGTAGGCAATATAATTCATGTTAAATGCAATTTCCTTTTGAGCATTTGAGGACATACTGTATAGTTTGATAGATCACAGCTATGCCATTTCTCTAACTCTAATAGCTGGAAGAGGAAAGAAAGAGGGGAGATGAAGGTCTGAACCTCTACACCAGGAAAAATGGGCATATTAAATGGGCCAAATATTTCTTAGTTCAAATCTCCGTTTATTAAAGGTATGCAGAAAGACAATTTACAGAGTGTACATATAATAATGATGAAGAAGCACACCAGGGTCCAGAGGACTCAAAAGACAAGATGTGTACATCGCGTAACAAGGAGAAATGAAAAAAAAAACAGAACAAATTGTACACATGCGAGTCAGTACCGTATGACAGGAACAGAAGAGCATGTATAAGATTACAGGCATGAGCACAATGAAACAAAATAGAAATAAAAAAAACCAAATAAAATACATAACTCGAACAAACAACTCCAGGATGTCAGTGTTGCTAAACCAGTGTGTGTATGAGTAAGTGAAGTCCGATGAGTGATGAGTGAAACCTCCCAGTGAGACTGCGAAGACCTATCCCGAGCCTGGCTCGTCAACGGCCCCGCGGGGGAAAATATCTAAAAATCTAGGAGAAGCCACAAACATGGACCAAGGAAGCCATTTGAGGCCATTTTTATATTCTTGCCCCTTAGAAGACGCCACCAAATCTTCCATTTGTGCAATAAAGTTAACTCTAGACACCCAAGCCCTGATAGGAGGGGGGCCCACTTTCTTCCAATACCTTGGGATAATGATTTTCGCCGCCTGGAGTAGGTGGATCAACAACGACCTTTTGTACGAGCCCAGAGAGGAGTGCGAATGATGTAGCAAAAGCGCCTCAGGCGAGGCCACCAAATCCGGTTCAACCGTCTCCTTGATCACCCCAATTACCGTCTGCCAGAACGCATGGATATCATTACAGTCCCACCACAGGTGGAGGTAAGAGCCCTCACCCCGCCCGCACCTCCAGCACAACGGCGAAATTTGTGGGAGGTAATTGTGTAGCTCCACTGGTACCTTGTACCAACGGGAGAGCAATTTAAATGAGCATTCCTGTACCCTGGCGGAAACAGAACCTTTATGTGCGAGGCATATCATCTTATCCCATTCGGGGTCCGTAAAAGCCGATGCTAGATCCCTTTCCCAAAGACTTAGATAAAACGGCTTGGTTGGACCTTGGGCATCAATCAGCAGGGCATAGAGCCAAGAGAGAAGGTGGGCAGGTTCCGACGTAGCAACACATAATTGCTCAAAGTTAGTGAGAGGTCTACCAAGATGCGAATCTGGTAACATAGTGGCTAAATAATGCTTAAGACGATGATATAGAAAAACCAGCCGAAAGGGGTGAGCCCCCTGCAGAGGAGTCACCAAATCATCCAGGGGCCGAAAGACAGCACCCTGAAGAACCCGGCAAACTCGGAGGATCTCCGAATGCTCAGCCGCCAATGACCGGAGAAGGGCAGCGGGGATGTGGGAAGTGAGATCCGGGTTATGTGACAACGGAAAAAGCGGGCCTGGAATAGAAGTTAAAACCTGTTTATTGGCCACCCTGCGCAGAACCTTCATTGTGGCAGAGATAGTAGGGTGCGCACCTTCGAACAACTTCCCATAACGGGGAGGCAACCAGGGGGCCGCCGATATGGGACAGAGGAAAAATGAATCCTCAAGGCTCACAAATGGGCCAAGTATTTCTTATCTGCCATCATTTTTCTGTTTCTAATAGTTTAAACACTATTCCATAATCTTTATTTTCCAAATTCAAGTGTAACATTTTCTAGGTTGATTGATCTCCTGACAATAATGCACTTAGAATTCAAACAAAAATGGAATTCTGAGAATGCTCATGTGTGCACCAGGGATAACTAATTACAGAAAACTGTGTACTTGATCTGTCAGAAACTCAAGAGTTCTGTCATCTGATCTTTTACCCATTAGACAAATCAGATACAGAAATGTCAAAGTGCAAAAAACCTAACCAAAGACAGGAGTGCTAGTGTAGTTTTAAGTAAGGATAGTATGGCTACAATTGCCATGTCATTGTTTTCCATTCCATTCCCCACACTCCGAGACATTTTGATGCCGATTTTCTTTCACCGCAGCAATGACTTAAACCTATATTCCTTAATTTGCCAAATTGAAATTTTGCATTTCTGATTACTTCAGATGAAAGTAACTGCTGTGTTAAGTGCTTTGTTCCCCCACTGTTTCTGGATGTTAGTACAGCACAAGGAGTTTTTGATGTTTTTGATGTTATTACACTGTGTAATTAGTGTTTTTCTTAAACACATCTGGACAATATTACTTTTTACAAGGAGAATAACATTTATTATTGAAATCATGCACAATAATTGTGTTGATTAAAGCTTTTGAGGTCTACAACACCTTGATGCAAAGTGATAGGAGCTCATCTTTGTACTCAAGATAGCTCATGGAGACCATGAGACAAGCATTTTACCATCATGATATCTTGTATCTTTATCAACTTATTTGCTGATAGCAACTTGCAACCTTTTCTTGAAGACAATATTCTGCAAGTTGAGTTATTACTCAACGGTCTGGAAGTTGTGTGAGTGTATCATTAACTCAATGATTTTTGAGAGTGAGTGTGCTTCTCAATGAAATGATTGATCTGTTTCATGTATACTAAACCCAGCTTGTTTGTAAACTGGCTGATTCCAGGGTACCAAAATTGGCTGAACTGTAACCACAAACTCACTTCCATCTCCCAGTACAAGGCCAAGCAGCTCCAAGTTTATTATCGGTGAATATCATCCTACCATGGTGAGCTACCAAATCCACCAAGTCCAAAACTTCAAAACTGCAAACACCTGTAAAGCTTAAAAAGTATCATTGACACCGGGCCTAGAAAGCATTTCAGTAAAATATTATGAATTCCAGAACCACATATTACCTCTACTCTAACAATCCTTATTTAACTCAATACTGGCTCAGGATACCCTAAATTCCTATATGATGGAGGTGAACACTTTAGTGATACACAAACCAAATAGAGACCACCAGATTGTACTCATGTAGTTTCTTCCCTTTAATGAATCAGGACATTAAAATTCTCACAAAAACAATAGCAGATAGATTACAATAAATATTATCTACTTTGGTCACCAAAAGTCCTGTGACAGCAGTGGAGCCAAGAAGGCTTTCGGCATGGCCACAACTTATCCACACCATAAAATGTATACACTAACCCAGTCTCCCACATCCTGGCCCATACCGCTGGAAAGGGGGTTACGGCAGGGGTGTCCTCTTTGCCTTCTCATCTTCAACCTGTAACTGGACCCCATCCTTAGCATATTACACTCCATCCATAATTGCAAAGGCATCAAAATAAGTCACAGAGAAATTACATTTTTTTGCAGATGATATACTCCTTGAGGAGACCAAAACCTGGTAAAATCTTAATTTTACATTTACTTAAGCTACCCTCTGCAGATTCTGCCACTTTTACTTAAGGGTAAAAGTAATACATTTATTAACACACACTTTGCAAACATCATATGGAAGTGAAGAAAGCCAATAATCATCGTAAAATTACAAAAAAAACCAAACGTGCTGTGGGCTTTAATCCTCCAGATTTAAAAATTCTACGATAGACAGATTTCAAACCAGACCAATAATCTTGTCAGTTTGGTGGCCCTGTTTCATATATTTTTCTATGCTTTCAAAATCAATTAATATCCACCTCCTGAACACCACAATCAAAGCATACAAAAAAAATGCTGAAGCATGCGTTATGTTGGAGTCACTTCATAATTTTCTCTTTTTTAAATATTTTGGGGGGATTCAAAGAGAACAGCATATGTCCAAAATGCCACACCGAGGATGCATATTTGTATCTCTGTCTTTGGTCTTCCATTACAACAAAACTACTTTAAGAAACACACACATTATCAGTGTGTGACCAGGAAAGGAAATCAATGGATACATGATAGATTTTTTTCTATCTGTTTCAAAAGGACTGGATTGACTCCTATTTCACTAAGGAATCTAGAACCAAACAATTCTTCCACACATAGTCCTCATATATAGAAAGTCTAGATTCCCAAAGACAAAGTCTAATTTATTGTATTCATCCCTAGAGCATGACAATCATAAAATTGCACCTATCCCTGATTAAATCAAGGTCTGATCATTGTTATTTCAAGGTCTCGTATTTTTTTTAAACTGTTTACTGAGAACAATAACAAGTATTGCAGGATAGGGGCTAGGAAGGGTGAACTAAAGAAATATAGGAGGAAGAGTATTAAGGTATAAGTTCATAGGCGTCCCTCAAAAAAAGCCTGTTTTGAGGGATTTTTTGAAGGACCAAAGGCAAGGGAAAGACAGATCGGTCAGGGGAGGGCATTCCAGAGGATAAGGGTACCCCTGGAGAAGTCTTGTAAGTGTGCATGAGAACTAGAAACCAAAGGGGAGGACAGACAGAGACCATTGCATGAGCAGTTAGAGTGCATTTAGGAATGAGTGAAGATATGTAAGTAGGCAAATCACTTTAAATTAATCTTGAAGTGCATAGGTAGCCAGTGAAGAGACTGACATGGGGGAGGTGTACAGCATGTCTGCCTGTCATGCTCATACTTGCTATGTCACAGAAATCCCACTGGCACAACATACACAGTACTTGCAGAACTGAACTTGCCGCGCTACAAAATACACTCAAGATGCCATTTTTACTAGTTAGATTTATATTCATTTTTATTAATGTTAAATCGTTTATGATAATCTTCTTTTTACTCTGTTTATCAGCACAGCTTTCTCCTCTGTAAAAACAGCTTTCCTGTGCATAAGTATTCAATGCTTTACAGAGGCCGCTTGGTCTGTCTCTCTAGAGGTGCATATTTTACAGACTAGGCAAACCTAAAGCCAAGCACATCCGCTAATAAGCATAAGAAACCCAAGCTATTTGTAAGCTTACATTGGTATGGCTTTGTTAGAAGTATGGAAAATGCAGATACAAAGTAACGCAACACTCCTAATTATATATGTATGCGTGTGTGTGTATATATATATATATATATATATATATATATATATATATATATATATATATATATATATGAATAAGGCAGAGTAGCTGGATAGAAATGCCAGTAGCATTAGATGTTATGTCACAAAGGAAATCTGACAGCTTTTTTTTAACTGCAGTAGAATGAGGGCAAGTCTATAAAGACTGTCCTTGTTATATATATATATATATATATATATATATATATATATATATATATATACATATATATGTAAATCAAAGTTTTTTGTTAAGTTAGAATGATCTTACTGTGTGAAGAGCTTACATTCTACATAGGCAGGATAATTAATATTTGGACCCTTTGCTCATTATTCTGTGAAGACATTATAAAGACCCATAAATGTGCATATGTGCAATCTATATTGGGGGTTAATTTACTATTTTTAAATAAGTTGAACAAAAATAAAAGTATTTTACATGCCCATATTTGCTCATCCAAATGAAATAAAGAAAAATATATGATGCATTTTCTCCAAAGATATTACAGGGGGTTTTTTTTAAACTAATTTATGCTATATGCAGTTAATTTGAAGCCTATTATACTGGTTGCAGAGTGTGCATGGGGTATCACAAGAGGGGATGAACAGCAAAGAGGTTGAAGACATATCTGCTGCATTAGGTGAAAATAAGAGAATATTGATGTCAGCATCAAATGTGAGCAAAACCTTTAAACCGTATTTTAAAATGACGTAAAATGGTACAAAGAAAACTGTTTTAGTGCAGACATGATATGATCTTTTAAGAAGTAAATAGGAGATGTTACAGGAGCTGTGGCATCAGCAACCAGGTATTCTGCTTTCTGGGGAGTTATTGTGAAATGGAATAAAAAAAGATTTTGACAATAACGCCAGCAAAAACTAAATCTAACTTTTCTCCATGTCTAATCAGCAAAACAGTTGCTGGTCAGTGAAGAATAACATGAGGTCTAGATACCTGAATCAATTCAGGGCAGCACTATAAATAAAATCACTAAATGTTATAGTGCCGTTATTGTGTAGCACATACATGTGTTTTTTTATGCTCAGCTTCCACAATACATACCCCACCAACACCTCCATCATTCTCCTACCATAACCTCTTAATAAAATGCTTATTCATTAATGAATGAGCACTGTATTTGTATTGCCAATCTCATCTCCTGCAAGCCAAGGAGCTGGGGTGCAGAGAGATAGCAAATGCATTGCTAGGGTCCAAAAAGATCTGGTGCTAAATCAGTAAATGCACCACAAACCAAAATGTTTACCTACTCTTTTTCTGCAATTCCTTTCTGTATTAATGCAAATAATAGTACATATTATTTAACAAACATAGTATTAATATTTACTAGATAAAAGATAAAATCAAAGTAGACAATGCATTGCCTAAGCCCTAAATTTCTTTATTGACCTGTGTAACGGGTTCACCAAGAGAGCTGTAGTAACTCCCAGAGATCACCCACATGTATCCTCCTCTTGTCCCTGGAATCACTTCCAGCACCAGCCAGCATGCGCACCTTGGAACCCTGCTATGTGTACCCAATAAGCAGGGCCGGCCCAAGGCAAAATGCAGCCTGGGGCGAATTTTAAAATGCCGCCCCCCCCTCTTATCTACCCTTCCTCTCCCTCCGTCCCTGCGGCCCCCCCATTATCTACCCTTCCTCTCCCTCCATCCCTGCCGCCCCCCCCCCCCCTTGTACTTACCTTTCAGCAGTCCTGCGGCGAGTCTCCCTGTTCGGTCTCGGTGCCGGCTTGTAATGTTGAGCGCCGGAAATCTTCCGGCACTCAGCATTACAAGCCGGCACCGAGGCCGAACAGGAAGACTCGCCGCAGAGGAGAGAGAGAGGGGCGCCGAGCGGGTACTGACAGCTTGGTAAGCGAAAACCACTCGGCGCCCCTTTCTCTCTCTTTCGCTTTAAAAAAAAAAAAAAAAAAAAGGGGGCTTGGGGCGGCAAAGTGCCGCCCCTTCAAAAGTGCCGCCTGGAGCGGTTGCCCCACTCGGCTCCATTGTCGGGCCGGCCCTGCCAATAAGTAGACACACAACTACCTTGAATTGAGTACAGCAGGAATGAACAGTTTATTGTTGTAAAGCATAGGCTGATATAGCCACAGAACTTTATTAATATAAATCAACATTGATAAACAGGTACATGTAGACAACCCAACCTTTAATCCCCTTTAATCTCCCCCTGGTAGCCATTCTGTTAATGGGATTAGTTTACACAATGGAGTTCCTGCTTGTTTGGCAGCCAGGCTGGAGCCATCTCTGAGTACCTTGGGCCCCTGTATGACAGGTCATTCTGCCACAACCTGCTTTCCAACTTAATTGAATGCTGTGGCTTCCATCCTCATATTCTGTGCATCTGGAAGGGGGCAGAGAAATATCTTCCCCTGTACAGCGTGTGTCCTTAGTTCCCCTGGCTGGGTTTATTTTACTCACTCTAACACCATACACTAACACACACTCACTCTATCACCAACACATTCACACTATATACACATACGTATATACATGCATGCTCCCTTTCCCTATTTGAGGGTGCCCATGAAATCAGTTGGCCTACCCCTAGGCATGTACAGACTAGATTGGCCAAATAGTTTCCATCCACTGTCAAATTCTATGTTTCTATTATCCCCCTGATTTGCACTGGGCAAAAACGTAATTGTGACACTCACTGATGATATACATTCAAGTGCATGATGGCTGGCGTTATACTTTAAGTTGTTTTTCATGGTTGCCAGTGCCCATGATTTAATTGAACAACAGCGCATATGTCAAACCGAATAATAAAAGCAAAACCCTTTTTTTCTGGCAAGTCTCAACAACATTAGTACATTTATATCATATGTGGTTGTTCATACATGTAGATTACAAAGTACATGGAGGTGATAGTACACAACACATAGCAGGACTGACACACATAACAATGGTATTAGAATAGAATACAAAACAAATGGAATATAGGCTACATTTTCTCTCTCATTTATTCCCTTTTCTTTGTACATTCGGTGCAACAGATGTGGGATCTAGCACCAATGGTCACCAGCAATACTAACAGCTCATCTTGTCTTTTTAGTTATTTTTTATAGTTTTTTATTTATTTGTTTATGTCACATAAGAATGTAAGCAGGGATCAGACAATTGGTTCTCAACACGGATAAGATCAGCTAACAATAGAACAGAATTCCCTATTGCTTACCATTTTCGATATACTGATCCCTGCTTAGAGGGATCAGAGAGTGTTTTTTTGCCTTAATATTCTTCAGCATTAGACTAATAACATACGATTTGTACAATTTTTTATAGACATGGGATGCAAAGGAACAAATACATGCTAAAACGATAGATAGATAGATAGATAGATAGATAGATAGATTTAGATTTAATTTCTATGAAAGGCCACCAATGTGAGTCTCGGTTTAATCAATGCCTGGAAGATCATGCATGCATCATCTGTAATATCATGTGATATGATTAAAACATAGGTTGTGCATGCGCTGTTGTGAATGTGTACAATAACAAAACAGAAAACTGAATAATGTTGCTGTCAAAATTATTATGATGATTAATTACCTATTAGCATCAATCTTTCATAGAAGTGGTGCAAATCTCTAGCAGTCGTATTAACGAATTAAGAACCCATCTGGAAACAGGGATTTATGTCACACAGATTTGCAACAAAGTGACCATACATTTCGAGAGAAACACTTGCAAAACCAATGAATGGTATTTCTATAAATGTATAACAAAATCAAAAAATAAAAATAGGTATGACTGAGCCTAACATTCTGTGTCAATGAGTGATTTGAAAATATAAATCCAATGATGCTTAGTTTACTTCTTAAAAGGTTTCACTTCTCTGGCAGAACTTTCCAAAAGTTGAAATCCCACAACTGGAAGGCTACCTCTTTGCTACTCCTTTTCTCAAATTAAAAAGTAAGTAAATAAGGCATTTGATGATTGTCAAATGTTTGGTAATGTACAGAGAGAAATTCTGGTGCAAAATGGTAACAAACATAGACTCAATTTAGCAACTAATGAAATTATCCTGCTGCTTGCTCTTTTCTTCAGAACTGCTTTTTTGTACATTATTTCTGTGAAGTCTCAATTGTCATTAAACTTGTGCTTGTGCAATTTTTTTCGGAAGAATCGGCAGGATCAGCAGAGGGGGCGGCATTCCCATGTACTGCTCCAGCACCACCCTCCTCAACACAAGGGTGTCGGGGGAATACATTAAAACCAAAGGTGGGCCTGGCTGGGGCATCAATACACAAGGGGGGAAACACACACAAAAAAACAGTGTGGAAAGCATATTTTATGCTTTGTGTAGATTAACTCGTACTGATGCGGGTGTCAGTGTGGCAGAGCCTGTCCTGGTGTGTGTGTTTGGCTGTCAGTGTTGCAGAGACTGTCCTGGTGTGTGTTTGGGTGTCGGTGTTGCAGAGCTTGTCCTGGTGTGTGTTTGGGTGTTGGTGTGGCAGAGCCTGTCCTGGTGTGTGTCTGGGTATCGGTGTGGCAGAGCCTGTCGTGGTGTGTATTTTTGGTGTGTCGGTGTTGCAGAGCCTGTCCTGGTGTGTGTGTTTGGTGTGTCAGGGTTACAGAACCTAGCCTGGGGTGTGTTTGGTTGTCTGTTTCCTACCACTTTACTTTCTGTTGGAATAAATTTAACAAATTTAATTTTTAGTTATCTAGAGATAAAATGCCCTCCTGTTTTGTCTTATTTACTCTATTTCAATCTGCTCATTTTATTAAAAAGGATTAGTGGCAGTAAATTGTGGCTTCAGGCGTCCCGTGTATGATGATTTTTTTTAAGTGTACTGATGTCCTCCCAGTCCTATCACATAACATCAATATGCGTTAGAAAATCAGGAAAAGGTGGGCATGGATGGTGGGCTGATTCGGTGGCGCAACGGGCCACTTGAGTAGACTTGTTCCCCCAGGTGGAACCATGGACAACTTAAGCTACAATCCCAGCAGTCAGTTCAAACACCTGGTTTGTGCTTCTGTGTATCAGCTCTGACCGAACTCAGTAACAAACATATAAGAGCATTTAGGCACTGGAATATCAAAATAGTGGAACTCCATGTTAGGAATCAAATTACAACCAAGAATAAGAACCAAGGCTGCAGGCAAAAAGACTAAGAATTAAAAATACAGATAACAAAATGTAGGCAAAGGTGAAAGTATACTCTTTCATGACTTAAGAGAAAAAAGAAATGCTCAGTACTGATCATTACGGTCAGTTTTAAGAAAATGCTTCAATGATAAGCCCTCATGAGTTTGTATGCATGCTGAACGACACATTGTCCATTGTGAGTGTTGGTTAGTTGAGTGCCATTCTCAAAATTCATAAAAATCTGGCTTCAGTCACGATTCATCAAGTAAATAGACAATAGTTCCTTAGCGATGTGACTTAGTAAACACAAGGAAACTAATGAACCATGGAATCTACAGCCGCTAGGTCTTCAACTTGGTTACTTGAGAAAGATTTCATATTTTACTGCTCCTCTTGTACAGAAATTAAAGCATAAAGTTCTGGTAGTGACTAAAAAAGCACTGATTAAATAGCAATGTTACATTTAATACTGTAAATGTTTTAACAGTCATGAAAACTCCTGCAGTCAATATTGCACATAAAGGAAACCCATATAATGAACAGGAAATAGTTCCTTAACTTTTAAATAGGCACAACTTATCACATGAGATGCACAGGGTATATTTTCATAATAATCACTGGACACTTTTTATTTACATATTAGCTGTATAATTTCAGGGGAAGGCTGTTAAGGGGCAAATGCTCACTGAGCTTCTCTGATTTAAATGTTTTGGGCCACTTCCCTAACAGCCAGTGGGAGCTCTAGATGAAATACCTATGTTTGTTTGTTCAGAGTTTGTAGGTGGATAAATGCCCCAGCCTGTCACGCTGGTGACGCTACCGGCAGCCTGATGGTAAGCCAGAGCTAGGTATCTATGCAGTGTAAACTTACCAGACTGCCATCTTCTATGCAGTCTTGACGAAAACCTGAGAGGCCTATGACGTGCAGCAGGGGGTGCGTCTGTAAGTCTAGGGATGGGGCAGGCTAGGGGCCAGATTTAAATATTTGGAACTGCTACATTGTATCTGTATCAGTTTCTGAAGTTTAGTTTTTGATTCCTGGCTTATCTGACTACTCCTCTGCCTTGTGATTTTGTACTTTGCTGACCTGCTCTGTGTTCCATACTTGGCTCCATCTGACTACCCATTTATGTACCATACGTGCCATTGACTATTTCCTGTTCTGCATATTTAATATTGTATCCTGTGGTACCTATGCTATACTACCATACTCAGTGCCTATTTATACTTGCCTATACCTGAGCCTCCTCACTGTTGGGATCATCAAAGTCCCTGTCCGCCTATCTTGGGGCTTAACACTTTGCCAGGTGTTTTAGGTCCAAGAACTCCTGCAGTGAGCGCTACTGGGTCACGGCAGTCAAGACACAACCTACAGGATTGAAGCAGGAGGAACCTTTTTCCGATTGAAATATTTCAATTTGAAAGAGAGTTAGTTTAGATATGTCAGCACATAGTGAGTGTTTGAAACACCATAACATTTAATGAAATGTAGATATATTGCTACTGCTCTTGGTGCATGAGGTCCATGGTGTCACAAATATATTTTAATAACTGGAATACTGTAAAAGTTAGCTGAATGCTAAACTGTTTCTCTTACCTTTATGATGAATTGCTCCAACTGCCAACTTCCCCCAGAGAGTAACAATAAATATTATTATAAGAAATGTTCCTTTTGTTGCCTTCTGCAAATATCTTTTATTCATTCTGGAAAGACACATGAAATGTTTACATTATTTCACCATATGGCTGTTCTCCCTTTAAGCCAATAATAACAATACATTTATATAAATAATTGCATTTTTATATATAAAAAATTGTTTGATGTCCATACTCACATATGCTATGTTCTTCTGTGTCCCTTCTCTTTTTCTTTATGGTATAATCAGGACTTATGCATCTGTGCCCATTTAGTCTGCATTATTACAGAAAATAGCCATATTTGAGATACATATGATCAAACACACACAAACTATACATACACTATAGAAGAGCATGCTTTAAGGCATTATATTAAAAAGTCACTTAATATCAGGAACCAATCATGCATTGAAGATTGGTTGTGATCTAATTTATGTTTACACTTTGCCCAGAATGACAGAAGTTTCATTGTTTTCAACCCAAGTCAATACTGTTCCTGTGCAAAAATTAGTGAACACATGAGTGCTCATTTATTATGTCCTGCAAAGCAGCACCAACGGATTATTTTAAGCCAAACCATTGTTTGATATAAAATCAACAATTTACCTGTCAGACCTATTCTGATATAGCCTTTCCCTTACGAAAAATTACTGCAGTTTTTCTGAAATAATACTGCAGTTTTTTGGACATGAAAAAACTGCAATACTGCACTTTTACTGCAGTATTACTGCACATTTACTGCAGTTTTACTGCATTTGTACTTCACTGTACTGCAGTATTACTGCACATTTACCGCACTTTTTTTTTTTATATTGCAAACCTGCAGTTGTACTTCAATGTACTGTAGCTTTATTGCATTTGTACTTCCGTACAAAAATAACTGCAGTAAAACTGCAGTACAGTGAAGTACAAATGCAGTAAAACTGCAGTAAATGTGCAGTAATACTGCAGTAAAAGTGCAGTATTGCAGTTTTTTCATGTCCAAAAAAACGTAATTTTTTCGTAAGGGTTGTGTTAACTCTGTAGAAAGTAACACAATAAGCCTACCTTGTTGTAGAGGAATGCTTGTGCTCTCTTTGGCCAAGGAGTCAAGCTTTGATATTAGATCAATTATAGCCCTGCTCTCTGAAAAATCTTGTCTGTGCCATCTTATATATCTATCTTTAATGCCATGAAAGTGCTCACTTAATGTGTTCTTATTATCATTATGTTCATTCTGCAGCTTTCTTTGGATTCCAGCCACTACGGGTCTGCAGATAAAGCACTCATTCTACAGCACCCATTGTATGGTCCATTCACAATGCTCTGCTCTTGTGCATTCATGTTTAGTATTTGTTTTTCATTAAACAAACCCCTACTACTTGCTGTGCTGCAAATATAACCGGACGGACTGCAACATATCCTACCAGGAAAATGGTTATAGCTATTTTCTTTATGTAGTTAAAGGTGGTACCTTTTATTTGACCTATAAAGAATCTCACATAAGATTCTGTTCTTCAGAGTAAATCAATAATTAAGTTAAAAAAGTGCAGTAATTCGCAAAAACAGACATACACATAAAGAAAAAGGCTCACACTGTCATATTTATTACACACAGAGATAGAAGTACACTTAAGTAAAATCACTAACCCCCTCCCTTTGTCATTTTTCTTTTATTTAGTCATTATACTGAAAAGATTTATCAAAGTTTTACTTTAGGGGGAAAATTACTCACCCATCCATGCACTGCATGAGCAATGACTTCAATTATTTTAGTTATTATCTGCAATACTTTTCAATAATTATCTCCAAAATACATTTTTAGGCAACTTAATGTACATGGGAAATATTTTTTCCAATCAGCTTTTTCTTTGTCCGCATTTGTGACAGAAGTAATTAAGGCCTTGATTCATTGGAATAATAATCCATAATATGTTTTGGATAAGCCTAGAAAAATTAACAATGCATGCCAAAATGATGTTGCTTAAGCCTGTTAAACAATTTCTAACAATTATTATATTGGGCACCAATGGATATAAAAACATATTAGTGAATATGGCAATTTTATTTATTTTATACTTAAAGGTAATTATAGTTATTTTCCTTAATATACTTCAAAATGTATCAATAAAATACAAAATACCATTTAGCACACAATATAGCCTTATTAAGGTCAAGCTCAGATTATCTCTAGATGTTCAAAGTGAAGATTCATAGTTAAATAGTATCTGCTTTACAATATATTTTACATGGCATTTCACAGGGACACAGATTAGAAGGCTTAGTTATAAAAATATAATACATATATGATGCATATACACCAAAACGAGCCACAGCCAGTGAAGCAGCAGCTGTCCAGCAGATCACTGAGGAAGATCTACAGGTTGCGCTACAAAACATATATATCTTATAAAATGGTTCAGCTAAGCAAGGGAGAATATTTAAACGGTGAAACAAATATTGGAACACAATGCCATAGTTTAAAACTACAAGTTTTGAGGCTTAGATTTATTGTAAGAATGTATTTATTCACTGAAGGGATGGTGGACATGTGGAGTAATACCCATGGAATAAACATAAGACAACTCTGGACATAAGACGAGGAAGAGTATAGGATTTAAGGTTTTGTAACCAGGGCAAATGCCATCATATAGGTAAACTAGGTGCCACAAAGGACACAACATTATTACGGGGCACCACCAAGCATTGCTTGCCTAGTGTGCCAGTCCTGTTTGTAACAGCTAGTAAAATAACATTTCCCTTAATGTTTGTAAATTGTATAATAAACATAAAGCTTGAGGTACCAGAGACTGATGTTATGCAGTGACATATTTACTTTTGGTGCTGTCCTAGGCCTGACCCAAGGAAACATACTGAGTCTCCCCCTCAGCAGCCACCATCCTTACTGCTGAGTGCCTGGATATGATGTCATATGATATAATTTTACTACATCAAGTGGAGGCTGTACCTTCTTGGCAGAGTTTTGTTTAGTGTGAATGTAGGTGAGATCAAGCCTTGATCTATCCCTTGCACAGGGTTGAGCCTATGGGCAATTTAATTCTGACACAGGGTTATGCTGGTGAAAATATATTTGTATACATATATAGGTGTGAATAATTTCTTTATATTTTAAAAATAGAGCCATTTGTGAAACATATGGCATGGCAGTGTATAGTTCTGGTTAAAAAAATAATGTCTTGCTGTAGAGCACAATTTAAAAGGGCTACAGTGCATTTTTTATAATAAAAAAACGTTGGTATTAATGTTGTTGTATGGTGCTAAAATAAAGCAGGCTAATTAAAGGTAAAGGTTTAGTTACAGATACAGTCAGTCAAAGAGTCCCTAGTGCCAGAATAAAGTGGAAGACAATGTCTGCTGCTCTGTCCAACAGAGTGGATTAACATTTCAGGTGGTCCCATGACACAGAAGAGGCCACAGCTCATAACTTTTTCAGTAATGTGACAAAAATAAATTTGGCTTCCAGTTAAAAATAAAAATAAGCATTCCATTGCATTAAATGATAATTGGTTAAAATACATTTATTTTATGAGAACATTTTAATCCTTATTTATATTTAACTATATATCTTTATACCTCATAGAGGTGAGGCAGTCTAAATTAATAAAGCATACAAGTATGATGTTACATCTCCAATTTGTCTTTTTGTTCAATATCTGGGTTGCATTTGGTATATGGCTTCCTACCACCCACTGGACACCTAGAAGCCAGAGGTTCTTGAGTAGTAACTGTAGCAACAGAGCGTAGGGGTCTTGGAATACTCAGAGTGAATGGCAAGCAGGGGTCCAAACAGACAGGATAAATACAAGAACCCCAAATAAGAGGAGTAAGCAAAGCCAGTCAGTGAAGGAAAGCTGATGTCATACACAAGGAACTTTGAAATAATAGGAAAAGCCTCAGTAACTAAGTTGGCTATAACATAAGAAGAATATGAAAGTACCTTAAGGGTTTGCATTTCATATGGTGACACAAAGTCTGAATGAAGGTGGAAAAGATCAGAAGCAACTATCTTCACTCCTAACTTGTCCCTTAGTGGTTGTTATTACCAGTGACACTGTAGATCAGCTGTTCCAATCTTAGCACACTGTTGGCTACAGCATTTGCCTGCTAATATCTGAAAGTACTGTGTCTGCCAAGTTAAAGCAGATTTATCTGTGAAAATCATCCCTTACACCAATTTGGTTTTTCAGACACCATTGCTACCGTAGATGTTCACCATGTGTTATCTGCTTGTGGAAATAACATTGTGGATGACATGATGTGAATAAAGTTATATAATGTAGAAGAGGAGGGGGAGGGAAAATAGCAACTTTTTATTTTTACTTTTTTACTTTATAATTAATTAAAAGAGAAGCAACAGAATACATAACAACATTCGGATTTTAGCTTCATCTTCTATTTTCCATTCCCTGAGCTATTGTTGGTACAAGAAAATGCACTATTAGAGTTCAATATCTCATGTTTCTTTAGAAAAAAAAATAAAGAATCTCTGCTTTAGCCAGCTCAAGTGCACATCCTAGGTGTGCAGAAAAACCAGACCACACCAAATGCAACACTGCGGTGAAACAGTGATTTCCCAAGAGTACTCTTGTGAGGGATATATTTCAACAAAGTGCTTGTCTTCAGTAGGAGAGGAAATGTGTTTTGATCCTGTTCTGACTGATGCACAACTCAGATTTAGCAAATCTTGATCAACAAAAAAAAGCTCAAAAGTAAGCATTATAAAGCTAAAATCAAATCTGATTTTTTGCTTCTTTAATTAGTATTGCTCAGAGTTTTGATGAGACTTAAGATACAATGCTAATGTAAAGCTCATTTTTGACGCACATGTAAAGTAATGTATAATTACAGTGGGTGCCCCTAGTTAATTCTAAAAAATAACCATGTTGGATTAAAAAGGTTAATCTGTTTATAATGGTTTCAAACAATTTTTTTAACCAACTACAGTTAGTACAAAAATATATTGCAGTATCAACATAAGATGACAGATTCTAGTTAACATGCATATAGTCTGCTACTACTCAGTAGATTTCAGTTGGAGCCCAGTTACTCTCGACTTTATTTGGATTGCTACAGAGCAATGTGTACCTAAGTATGCTTCCCGCTTATGCTTTCTACTTTCAGTAAAAGCACCTAGTGGACAATGAGTCTAATTTCCTTAATTCCTAAATCCAATAACTCCAAAATTAATGCATGCACCGATTTGTGTGCTGTAGAATGCATTGGAGTCCATGCAAAATGCGCTCCAAAAATTAATGAAATGATTTTGGGTACTAGACTGTCCCTTTGCATGATTATATTAACTTTCCTTCGTGAAAGAGGTACACTTGGGAGAGAAATCCATTTTAGGATCCTGTGTCTTTATATACATTTTGTAATGATAAACCAACCACCATGCACTAGAAAAAAACACAGACAATGAGCCATTTTAGTGCAACTCTTCATTTCAAGAGTGTTTATGGAACAAAGATAATAATTGTTTAATTACAAATCCATAACTTGAAAACGATTTAAGTAAGAACGAAGAAGAAAAAGATATAAATATAATCATTTTTTGCATGCTGATTCAATGGAGGGTATGACATACAAAAATGTGACAAATTAAACACATGCAAACACAAGGAGAAGAGGATACCAGTGGGCCTCAAGGGAGCTTTTTACATAAGTGCATTGCATGGTGCAACATGTTTTAATCCCCTATGTATAAATCAGCTCTTAAACCTTGAGTAAGCATTGCTTGTGGACATGTGCATATCCACTTTGCATTAAGTGACATCATAATATTAGTATTATTATTGCTAAAAATAAGGATGGAAGGAAAGCATTATATACACTTAATCTAAAACACTAATACTTTTCAGAAATAACCCCATTTGGCTTTCCCAATTTTCTCAATACGTTTTCTGCAAAAAACAACCATTATTCTTTTTTTCTAACAAAATTGTAGAGTTGTATCCTTCGTGCTGCCCATGTGGTGCGTGCCCTGAATGAGTTAGAGTGTGATGGAGCATGAGAAAGAGTGAGCGAGTATGAGAGAATGAGAGAGTAAGAGGGTGAGAGAGCATGAGAGTAGGAGAGAGTGAGTGTGTGTACTCTGTAATGAAGTTTGTGATGTTGAAGCATCATGCAATCCTTACAAATCACCACCTGACAGAGCTAATCCCATACAGCTTCAACAGCATATCAACCAGATTTTCAACTATGTAAACTCACAAGACCTCTACTGTCGGTAAATAGCTTTGTGACTGTTGAAACTAATATATATTAGTAGTTTATATTATTTATTTATATATGTAGTTTATAGCCTTTATAAACTACATATTAATAAATAATATTACATACATGTACTTGTAATATTTAAATATAATCTTTGGAACAAAATGTGTATGCTCTCAAACCATCTGAAATCTATCGTATGTGGCTCTTAAATTAAGTAAGTTTGGCCAGCATCTATGGCCTGTGGTCTATGGCAAGCATTCCTGCATACATTCACAAAAATATGGCAACAAAGTGTTTCATAAGTCTGTTGGGATACCAAACATAATCTTTCTAGCTAGCTAGTTTTGTTGACTATTTAATTGCACCAATATCCAGCTGGAGCAAATATAACCTTCTATATCAGGGGCGTCCAACATGCGGCCCGCGGGCCAAATGCGGCCCGCGAGACCTCGAGGTGCGGCCCGCGTAAGATCGGCAGCCAGGGCAACCGATCTTACACGAGCCGCACCTCAAGCCCTGCTACTTACTTGTGGGAGGGTCTTCTGGACAGCACAGAGGAAGCGGAGTTCACGTGACTTCCTACTTCCTCTGTGCTTTAGCAGAGAAGGCAGAGGGAGGCCGCGCCCCCTGCTGAAGTCTGTGAGCGGCATCGAGGGAGCTGCAGTACAGGTAAGGGGGTGGGGAGGGTGTTTGAATGAGTGTGTGTGATTGAGGGAATGAATCTGTGAATTAATGATTATATGAATAAATGTGTGTGTGTGTGTGTGTGTGTGTTAGCATGGATGTGTAAGTGCTGGAACCTAGGCATGATGGGACTGTGATTGCTGTTAGCAATCACACTCCTATCATGCCAAGTCAGCCAGTACATGCTGAAACCTGGCCAGCTGCCCCCCTTGTGTAGTGATAATGCCAGCAGTATGGGGTCTGCACTTACAGCCACCCTGTACCAGCATGTACTGGCTGACTTGGCATGATAGGAGTGTGATTGCTAACAGCAATCAGAGTCCCATCATGCCTAGGTTCCAGCATTCACTGGATGGATGTGTAAGTGCTGGAACCTAGGCATGATGGGACTGTGACTACTGTTAGCAATCACACTCCTATCATGCCAAGTCAGCCAGTACATGCTGAAAGCTAGCTAGCTGCCCCCCTTGTGTAGTGATGCTGCCAGCAGTATGGGGTCTGCACATCACTTACAGCCACCCTGTACCAGCATGTACTGGCTGACTTGGCATGATAGGAGTGTGATTGCTAACAGCAATCACAGCGAGCACAGTCCCATCATGCCTAGGTACCAGCATTTACTGGTTGCCTAGGCTAACAGCAATCACACTCCTATCATGCCAAGTCATATTGCTAATTTTGTCCAATTGCGTGTTACCTACTTTTATTAAACATGTGAGTTTTTATTAGTATTTTTAAAGGTGGGGGTCATTTTCGGTTTTGGCTAAGTGAACCCTGAATGTTTTGGTCCAGAATTTTCATTTTAGTTCATCCCTAGAATAAATCTAGGGAATCCTGAATTTGTAGTCGCAAAACTTTCAAGGCCCAGAAATCAGTGAGAGGAAGAGTAAAGGTTTTGTGTCATTTTACTTTAGTTTAATCTGCATATTTTATTAAAGGCCATATTTTTTGTCACAGTGAAAAATGAGTGCGGCCCGCGCATGTATACAATTCTGATGAAGTGGCCCACTGCAGAAAAAACTTGGACACCCCTGTTCTATATTATAACATTATTATAGTGAGAGGTGAATTAGTCATTTTGTATCATGAAGGTTTATCTTTCTTTTAAGAATATATGAAAGGCATTTTTGTTGTCACATTCTTTTCACTATGGACACTCAACAAACATATATGAAAGTGTTCTTTTCATTGGAACATCTAATGCAAACATGAGGAATTTAAGTGCTAGAGCTCAATCTTAACATTTTAATGGAGCCCCGTAAAGTATCTTCTCAGTTTGGATTGATGAGCACTATTTCTCAGACTTACATTCCAGTTGCCTTGGGCGGAAAGTTTTCTGGTTCCACCACACACCCTTGAAAAACATTAAAAAGATGTTGTACCCATTGAACTTACAGCAAATATGAAGAGCATGAACAAAAATGGTTTTAAACTTAAGAAATTAATAGTTTTTAGGCAGGAGAAAATGGGCATGCTATTAGGCCCCTTTCTCTTTTCGCTAATCTCATGACACCAAACAATAGGTGTTTTAAGCATATGTCTAATATGCCTTACGAGGAATCCGATTATGTTCTTCCTTATATAATAGGTTTTGGGATACAGAATCATGGCATGTTTGAAAATTTAGATTTTCAAAGTGAGTGCAAGTTGAAAGGCTCAATAAAAGAAACAATAGATGAAGAGAGTCAGAGAGATAGGTCTAGCACACTTATTGTCACCGTTCCTAATTGGAGCTGGACTCCAGACCATCTGGTTGAAAGGACTGAACAGTGCTAACACACCACAAGAGATTTTAGTTTTGAGTTATCAGATAAAGGAAAAATTCCACTTTGTAAGGGTGTCCCTTTTTTTGTAGCATATATTGATCTCTGCTAAATTAAACCCATTCACCAATGAACCAATGATCACCTTCATAACTATTGATCAGATAAATTACTTATAGTTCCATGTGGCAATTTTCAAAGTTATCTTTCTGACATATTTTCACTCAATTAAGTACATGTTTAGTGTTTATTTGGTTATGTAAAATCCTTATCAAGTTAATTAGCTGACTGTATTTCCAGAAACATGTCCAATCTATATTTTTGAAGAGCAACTTTTCTTTTAGAACTCCTAATGTAACTTTTCAAAAAAGGGCTTTAATTAAAAATGATTCAATACTTTCTTGATCGGAAAACATATTAAAGCTACAACTGATGTTATAATGGCATTGCTGGTAAGACCTTGGAGCACTCTTGCGTTTTATGTCATATACATTCATATATTGACATAGATTTAAAAAATGTATAATCTCAGGTTTTCCTCTCACAAAAGTGTTTGCAATTGAAAACAATTGAAATAATTCTATCAATCCTATCAAGTCTTGATTATATTTACTACTAACTGGACTGTGCTTGAGTGATATGTAAGTCTTTCAATAATAGTATGTGTCACAAAGATCACAGAAAGCATAGTACTATGTTAGTGTGCACTGAGGACTACCATTAAACATGGGAGTCAAAACTTCCCATGTTGATTGCAAGAAATGAAAGTTCTTACATTGAAAGTAAGAACGAGGACCAGAATCAATCTGAAAGTAAGAACTATATAAAAAATATTTCATTGTTGGCTCAAGTGATACCCTCTACATCCCATTTGAAAAAGAGCTCTTATTAGTGATATTTCAGCCTTAATTCTAATTTCTTTGTTAATATCAAGCCCCCCCCAGCAAAAAAGGGCTGATGAGGCCCTTATTATGCCTCTAAAAACAAATAAAACAAGAATTATTGTTGATGTTTGGCATCCACTGTCCAGAGAAAGAAGAAGTTGATCCAGAGACCCAGGAAAGCAAGTATTCACCTTGGGACTCTAGGTTAAACCCTGAATGTTTCCAGGTATGGGGGTCACTGACAGATTGTCTGAAAATAAGGGATGCTATGTAATGGCATATAGTGAATTAATGAAAGACTGTAGACCACGGCAGTCAAGTGGAGTATGCAAGGACAATAATAAAGATAGACAAGGCTATAGGAGATTGTAGGAGACACGGACTGAATTAGTGAGGCATAAAATAAGAAAGGAAAATTGAATAAATGAACATGCTATACATAACATTGTTATGTTGACAGATTTATATCATTCATTTAAACTTGTATATAATTCAGGGCTCGACAAATCCCAGGCACCAGGTCGCCATGGCGACTCAGAATTTTGTCCTGGCGCCTAAGAGTTTGTCAGCCTCTTACATCCACAAAAAGTCTCGGCAGACAGCACAGCCACTCAGAGCCCGCCCACGGAGTGATCCTGTAGGCTGAAACTGCGATTGCAGGAAAACCTGCAATAGCGTTTTCAGCTGCCACAGGCAGCTTCAGGAAAGGGGGTTCAGTGTTGACTGGGTCCCCACACAAGTGTGGGGACCTGACACAACACCCCCCTGCTGCCTGATCGCTCCATGAGAGCGACAGGGCAGCGTTAACCCCGTTTTGTAAGAGGCTCTGCTGCTGGTGGTCTGCCTGGAAGCCCAGGCAGGCCAGCAACAGCAAAAACGAGCCCTCACAAGCCCTTTGATGATTCCTGTAGGCATGGAAGCCTACAGCAGTCATCAGAGACTCCCCCTGCAAAGGCTGGTCTATAGACCAGCAATTGCTTCCCAGCTGCCAGAGGCAGCTTCAGGGACAGGGGAGAGGGTTCTTTGGTCTCCACATGAGTGTGGACACCAGCCCCAACACCCCCCTGCTGCCTGATCGCTCCCTGAGAGCGAAAGTGCAGAGTTAACCCCTTCAATTCCACAATTGTGTATAACACATTCGTGGCATTGCAGGGGTTAACATTTGTCCCCACAAGCGTGTGGGGACTAAATATCAGTCAATGCTGTGCTCCAATGGAACATCAGCATTGAAAGTGTTAAAAAAATATATATATCAAAAAAACAGCACTGACCTGAAAGTCCAGGGTGCTTCCAGGTCAATTGCTGTGCGTTTAGAAAGTGGGCTGATGATGATCACTCCTAACCAACTGTTAGTTTAAAAAAAATCCTGGCTCCTAACTTTTTTAGCTGGCGCCTAGATTCACAACAAATTTGTCAAGCCCTGGTATAATTAAAGAGCGTAATAGAATCCATTGTATTAGATGTTTTTTTTTTGTCACAGCTCTTTCAAATTCAAACAGTTAACAAGTCCAATAAATTCTCTGTTTGACAGTCTCTGGATTCATCTACATTCACAATCACATGCTAAGTTGAATAGTGCTAGAAGGCAGTACCTTAATCAAACCAAAGTGAACCCACAAGTGTTCTTTTTTAAGAGGGACAGTCTTTCTTTGGGATTTAACTCTGTCCCGCTTTCGTCACATGAAGTCCCTCTTTTTTTGGAAGCAATGAACGTTTCATGTGTTTGATTGTATCACAGTGTTTTGGGGATAAATATATCATAATAATGTATACAGACATATTTTGTTTATAAATGTTTTTATTCTTTGCCATTCTCAGCTATATAAAGTAATATGGACAGGTTCCAAATTGACATTAAAGCAACTTGGTAAAGCCCTGCCCCCTAGAAACACACGCTAAAGATAAAGAACTCCTCTTTGGGCATTTGAAATCTTATGATAGGTATGAAACTGAGCAGCAGTTGCTGACCTCCAAAAATACATGTTTGGATGAGTTTGGTGTGGAAGAACTTTAATAGGCCACACAGAGCCCTTACCTTAACCCTATCAAACACCTTTGAGATGAACTTGCACGGAGATTGCGAGCCAAGCCTTCTCATCCAAGATAAATGCAAAAATTCCTATAGATTCACTCCAAAATGTTGTGGAAAGCCTTTCCAGAAGAGTGCATGCCGTTATAGATTCAAAGGGGAGCCCCCTGGTAGACATGCGCAGCTAGGCGGACAGGGCCATGCATGAGTGTGCTACTTTTGGGAGTGGTTGGTAGCTGTAGGGGAGGGCCTTTAGGGGCTAGGTTATTTAAGGATAGGGCCCTTTCCAAAGTCATAGCCATTTCCTTACCTAGCCATTAGCAACCTCCTGCCCCCTGCCCTTGGTTTTTAATTATGTGTTGGTATGTGTATGTCTAACCTTTTTTCTTCTGTCACAGCAGGCAGGGGTGTGGGTCCTTTGCCAGTATCGGTTGTTTTTTTTAAGGAGGAGGAATCCTGGTGATAAGGAGTAGAGGTTAGGTGCTCGTCCCTCCCTTGGCCTTTGTAAGGTAATGGATCTGTTAGTGCCCACTGAGCTAAGAGAGTGGGCTAGTGGTTGGCATTGATGGTGGTGAAGAAGTTATAGAATAGAATAGACAGTAACACAGTCCCCACTTCATTCATACATGACAAACTTTATATAAAATGTCTATGTATTTAGAACACAATGTCATCAAAGTCCCTGTTGGTGTAATTGTCAGGTGTCCTAATACTTTTGTCCATATAGTGTACCTTTTATTAATGACTTTACCGTGCATTCTTTCACAGTGTGTACAGCCTATGTTGAAACTTTCTAGAGTTTTAGAGAAAAATTATATTTTTTCTCCAACGGTTTAGCAGAAAACAACTGTATATTTAAACTAATTTTCATATAATGTAAATGATATTTTTATTCTCAAATGTTTTGTTACAGTGAGTAGCGTGTTCGCACTATGCCTAGATTTTTCTTTTATAAGGGTAACTCCAATGTACACACATACATTTTTCGAGGCTCAGGAAAGCAAATTATTGTCTTTTTAGGCAGAATGAGCAGCTTCTCAATGAAAAAGACTGCTTCACCTTCCCAGCAGCTAAATCACATTGTCACTTAGGGAGTAATACCAGCTATAATACCTGCATAAGCACTGGGTGTACACAGTCACATATCTACAATGGATGTAATGTATAAAAGAAAATGACTGATTATGTATACATAAGTGAACTTTTTATACCCTCACATTTTTCCAAATCTATTAAATGACTTAGTAAATAAATACATATACACACATATGCTATACCATCAAAGTAACCGGTTTCAGTTCATAAGTGAAACAAAAGTGATTACTATTAATTAAAACAGCTGATTTACGTATACTTTATATACCAGTGAACTTTTCTTGCAGTTACAGAAGTTAACAAAAGCACTCCACACTCAAAGGAAGTAGTTTAGCTTCCCTACTTGCCTAAACTGAAATTACCTTTGTGTTCCTCATGTTTATCCACAGCAGGTGTTTCAAGTTTCCAACACAGCAGAGATTACAGTAGCTTTGGAAATAAATGACTAAATAATAGAAACTAGTCATGCCAAAGAACTGGAATATGTAAGTGCCATGGCTTTCTGCTTGTCCCTCCACCTGTATGAATTTTATGTAACATAGATAATGCCTCTAGACTACTATTCTAACAATATAGCCTCATACTGTAAGTTCTACCTGTAGTGAGTGTCAGCATAGTTGTTTAAATCATCTGTTATTAGCGCACTGAATCGTTTAGAAAGTGGTACTATGCGCCCCCATTATACTGGAAGATTGTTATTTCCATTTGTTATTCTGGTATGTGAGCTCCTATTGAAATGTGTATTGGCAAAAATAAATGCAGTGTGAATGCGGAGCTACATTGCTCATTCACTTCTTTTGCTATTTGGATTTTGGATTTTGAATAGAGCATTATTGAGTAGCCATTGTGCACTCAGATCACAAGCTCTGCTTGGTATTGCTAAAGCACTGAATATAAAGTGTCAATGCTTCTGAGTTAATATAGTAACAAACACTGTGTTTGTAAAGATCTAAATGAATGAGCAGAAAACAAATTACCGTATTTACTTGATTATGAGACGACCCCCCCAAAATTTGAGTATTAATTTAGGAAAAAAATAAAAAGCCTAAATATAAGACTACCCTATAGGAAAAAAGTTTTACTAGTAACTATTAATTCACATGTAAACAATTTTTTTCATATTTAATAAAAACTATGATTGATGAGACAAATTATTTTTTTATTTCCTTTTATTTGCCAACCTGCCCTCAGTTATGCACATCTGCTCCCCATGTGCCTCATACCCCCCCTTATATGCCACTCTGCCCCTTCTAAAATGCCTGTATCACTGTTGTCCCCGCAAAAGCACTCCTATATTCATTGTTTTAACAAATTGTTTTTATGACACTCTTTTTTTAAATTTCAGATTGCTTATTTTCAAGGAAATTAGATGATGTTTAATGAGATAAAAAAAAAATATTAAAATATAACTATAATTATTTAAAAATGATATAAAAGGGTTTTGCTCAAGGGTTACATTGTAACATTTTCAGTTAGCTGATGGTCTTGGTGACATTGGTAAATATATTTTTAATATCAAATAGATTTTATCCAATAACACATTTGTTTCCATAATTATAATTTTATTTACAAACTAATGTACTCTTTAATCATCATTTCATTTAAATACCTTTTGCGTCACAAATGTACATTTACTTAATCTCAGAGCACTACATTTAATATTGGAACACTTGTAGTAATGCATTATAGCATTTATAATAAAATATATTCTGCACAGTTTACAAACAACCAATTGTAGAATAACATTTATTTGTTATTGTGCATACTACACCATAAAGTTCCTTGTTTTTTTTCTTTCAGGTACCTAGGATTCTTGAGAACTTACACCATCTGTGAAACAAAGGTTTTGTGAAGTATATCTTTGATACAATTTTATTTCTTGATTTGTTTTGTTCCACAACTTTGGTTTTTTTGGAACATGAGAGTACATTTTTTTGACAATTTTACATTGTGGCTGGTTTCTTGTGTTTGAGTAATATATGTGTCCTAGTACACTACACAATTCCCCAGAGTAATTACTAGGTGGAGGCACTGCCAAACAGCCATATTAACTCCTAACTCCCCTAACTCAACTATGAAGAAGCCAGGATCTCCTATGGGCTCCAGCCAGGATGTACACGCCATGAAGAATGTCAGGCCCAAAGTAAAAAGTGTTACACATATTATTACTATTTATATGCAGGTGCACATACAGGAGGAAGTTGACTCAAACACCCAGGAAATGAGTGCTACATTCAGACAATCTGGGTCAAACAAAAATAGTTCTCATGTATGCTAATGACTAAAGTTTTGCAAATGGACCAAAAATGATTTGGACACATTTTTCATTTCATTTTTAAATCCATTTGTTTTCAGACAAATAATTTTGTTTCCTGCCTTCTTTCAGTACGGACGAAATTCAGAGGGCTTTTTCAATTCGTTAACTAAATTCATTGTTACTTACTCTCTCACACTCTTTCATGTTCTCTGTCAATGTCTTTCCACCTTATTCGCCAGCCGCTTTGTCCTGCCTCTTCTTGGTCTTCCCTTCTTCTGTCTTCTTTCTTGGTCCGCTTTTAATTATATATAAAATCGTGTGAAAAAGAAAATACACCCTCTGAATTCTATGGTTTTACATACCAGGACATAATAACAATCATCTGTTCCATAGCAGGTCTAAAAATTCTAAACGTTAGGTAAATACAACCGCAGAGGAACAACAGCACATGATATATTACACCGTGTCATGATTTATTCAACAAAAATAAAGCCAAAAAGAAGAAGCTATGTGTGAAAAACTAAGTACACCCTTACAGCTTCTATAGGAATTAAGAAATTAATTATTGAGAAAAAACATGGTAGCATGGCTTAGGTTTGCAAAGTTGCATTTGAACAATGTAATTTGGGCAGACGAGACCAAAGTGGAGATATATTGCCATAATGCACATCACCATGTTTGTCAAAACTAAACACAGCATATCAGCACAAACACCTCATGCTAACTGTCAAGCACGGGGATGGAGGGGTGATGATTTGGGCTTTTTTTTGCAGCCACAGGACCTAGGAACGTTGCAGTCACTAATTCAACCATGAACTCCTCTGTATACCAAAGTATTCTAGAGTCAAATCAAGTTGTTAAAATGGCCCAGTCAAAGTCCAAACCTTAACCTGATTGAAATGCTGTGGGGAGACCTTAAGAGAGCTGTGCATAAACAAATGCACGCAAACTTTAATGAACTGAAGCACTGAACCGTAATGATGTGAGAGACTTATAAAGTCACACAGAAAACAATTAATTCAAGTTATTTCTGCTACAATCATATCTTATTTTTGTTCTTCATCTGAGTTGTATTTACCTAATTTTAGACCTGCTAAGGAACAGATGATGGTCAGTATGTCCTGATATGTAAAACCATAGAATTCAAGGAGGGCTTACTTTCTTTTTCACATGACAGTAGGTGATATCACTATAGGTAAATTTTTACATGCTGTTTTTGTCCAAAAATGTAAATGTTCTTCAATAAATGCAAATGTATTTTCACTGCAAAACACAGAAAATGTTCAGCCAATTTAAATCTGGCCACAAAGTGTGCCAAGTACATACTATTAGCTCAGATTATCATTTTGCTAAGGCTGATTACATTTTCTCCTGAATGGAAATGAGAAACATAATCTGTAATTATTAAAAATAGTGGTGCACAATGATTTTATGTGTCAATTATCATATTTGTCTTGTAGTCAAAATCATCACTAGATAAAGTTAACAATTTAGTGGATTAAAACAATCATGGTTTGAATTAACCAAAAACTAATAACAACAGTCATTGCATTCATTACGTGAATTGAAAAAATTATAAAAAAGAATTTCTAGCTACTGGTTTATTATGGTTAGTTTATTTAGTTTCATTTAGAAAAGAAGAATAATAATGTTAAAGAACGTCCATGGGACAGAAGAATATTTTGATCCAATAGAAGTGATAATTGATTTGTCCATTTAATATTTCCCTTTGTATATTGCAGAAGGCTGAACTTTCCAAATGTTCTATCTTTAAAAATAATAATAACTTCAATAAAATATCAAATAAAATATACACTTACTAATACTAGTAATAGTAATACTTATTATAAAACATGAAATCCATATTATATTTTAGATATTTCACCTACTGTATATATCCTCAATATGTCTTTTGTTGAGAGATGCGATGATGCAGAACGCATTTCATTCTTAAAAAGGACTGCAAATGAAGTACTGTACACTCTGGACTATGAGTTTGAGTTTATATAAAAGATTAATTGTTTAATATGACCCTTTTTATTATTCACAACTCCCTTATAAAATACACAATTAAAGTTAAATATTTATGAGTCCTGTTATAAGAATATCACACATTACATTTTATTATTTTTTCCCTGTAGTGTTTCATATCCATATCACCAAAGTTCATTTTGAATTGTAATTTATGGAAGGTCATTTAAACTTTACAAAGCTGCAGTTTTGTGTCCCATACAATGAAGGTAATTACGTCTCTTTTCTCAATTTTTGTTTTGTCTGTTAGTTCCTGTCTAATACTGTCTGTAAAGTAATGTGTAGCAGTAAAACACATTAAAAATAATCCAATTCAAAAAATTAAGAAATACAATCTAAAAAGTTTCTTTTTACAATTCAATAACTGCAATAGCTCACATTTCCAATAATGTTGATTGCTGTTTCCCCCTTTTTCGTAAATGTAAGAAGCATTTTACTCAAACTAGTAATTGCTAATGAAATACTTAATGCAGAAGCTATAGTTTACATTTAAAACCCACATAGATGATCGACTGTATTAATGCAATAAGATGTTTAGTTCATCTATTGATCACACGGAAGAGGTAGTCACTTCTTGAATGCCTAGGAAAAAATATTGTTAATTCTGTTTAGAATACTTTTTAAATCTTTTTTGACTTAGTTACATGACTACTGAAGTCTACAAATATTGATATAACACTGTCAAAACGGCATCACTGTGGATCAATTAGAATCCATGGTTAAGATGTTTATAGGTTTGAACCGTCTATCAGTAGAGAAAATATACTGTCTTCAGGGTGCCCAATGAATCCATTAACAACGTAAAAATAATGTCTGAGAAACTGGGGATTATGTCTTTCTTTCTTTGTATGGTTATATTTTTCTGATGACACTGGCTTGTGAACTAATTCTTGAGAGAGACATCTATTCGTTAAGCTGTTGATGTATGCATTTGCAGATAATTAGCTATTGAAGTGTATGCTGAATCCTTTATTGGGATGTTTGCACCTTTTTGAAGTTAGTTAAAGGCGTATAGATACTAAATTTCCCGTCAGTGCCATTCCATTTTCAAGGATTTTCAAGGGTTTTAGTGTTAGAGTCTATCATTAGAATGAAGCCGACTGTCAGACCCCGAGGTCCACTTCTGCACGAAGCGAGGTTCACTGACTCATCATTGAAATGGCCATCTGGGGACATTTAAAGTCATGAGTTGCAATTGCTTTCAATCCTTTCATAATCATTCTATTTCCAATATATATATATATATATATATATATATATATATATATATACACACCGTATTTGCTCGATTATAAGACAAGGTTTTTTCCAGAGCAAATGCTCTGAAAAATACCTCTCGTCTTATAATCGAGGTCGTCTTCTAATCAGACCTCATTCTGCTGGGGCCGTGCTGCTTACCGGGCTTTGGTCGCGAGCAGCGTCTATGCTACTAGCAGCAGGAGAACAGGAAGCTAGCACAGTCCTCACATAGATCTACCTCCTTCCTCTGGGGGCGGGGCCAGAGAAGTTGCTCGCACAGCCGGGCCCCTGCAGAAGTCTGCGAGTGGGAGATCTGCAGTTCAGGTAAGGGGGTGGGGGAGGGTTTTTGAGTAAGTATGTGTGATTAATGGAATGAATGAGTATTTAAATGTTTGTGAATGAGTGTGTGTGTGATAGCATGGATGTGTAAGGGGGGTGGTGGTGGTAGCATGGCATAGGGAGGCTGTAATCACACTACTATCATCCCCAGGTTCCAGCATGTACTGGCTGCCTTGGCTTGATAGGAGTGTGATTGCTGTTAGCATATATATATATATCGCCAGAAATGCATTTAACCCCCTATATGCCACTCAGCCCCATGATATGCCTTTTAACCCCCTATATGCCAGAGTGGCATATAGGGGTATAAGGCATATCATGGGGCAGGGTGGCAAATAGGGGGGTATAAGGCATTTCTGGGGGCAGAGTGGCAAGCCTGGGGACAGATGTGCATAACTGGGGAGGCAGGCTGGCAAATAAAAGGAAATAAAATATATATATTTTTCTCAATCATAGCTTTTATTAAATAAGAAAAAATAGTTTACATGAATTAATATTTACTAGTAAAACTTTTTTCCTATAGGGTAGTCTTATATTCAGGCTTTTTGTTTTTTTCCTAAATTAATATTTTGATTTTGGGGGGTCGTCTTATAATCAGGGTCGTCTTATAATCGAGCAAAAAACACTGAACTTTAAGTCATAATTGTGAATTCTGTATAACGCCTCCTCATATCAATAATGATCACACAGTGGGTAACTAATAGGGTTTGCCATCCTGGATTTGGGACAACACTAAATAGTCTTGGTATAGCATTTTAGTGCCAAACACATAAATTGTCATTTGTCTGCTTCAAAATAGTATAACAGTATAAAACTGTTATAAATCATTGTTGGTTGAATTGCATTCAGTATAGATAACAATCCCTAAGTATATTTGTCAGCAGTGATATTATGCAATAAAATGATATATCATCCAAAAACATATCTTGCCTCGGACTTTATGTGCTAGGTTGGAAAATGAATGTCTCAAAAAAGTTAAAATATGGAGAAATATTTTCCCAAATGTTTAGCTAATCTTAACCAGGATTTAGAATAAAGTACAAGCTTTGCTAATAACGTTGAATAAATTCAATATCACAAATATGATATGACTTTATTAATATATCCTTAAAAGGTGGTGATATTCTTATTGTCGTTATTTGAAGGACAAGTAAGGACTACAACTATAATGGCTCACATATTCCTGATTGCTTGAGTATGGATCACTGTTTCCACAAGGCAATTGTTTTGTGTATCAGATGGTCAGTTTCTATATTTTCTGGCTTGTTTCTATTTATGTGTTTATATAGTATATATATATATTATTGTGAAAAAATATAGGCTGATGTGAAAAATGCTGTAAAGTAAGAATGTTTTAAAAAATAGACTAAATTTTTTATCATTTAACAAAATACAAAGAGAGTGAACAGAAGAAAACTCTTTGGCGCTACCTCCCTTTGCCCTCAAACCAAATATTGATTTGATTTGTTTATTTTGTTTTTTGTTCATTTACTTTGAGTTATGTTAAAATGATATTTGTCTCTTTGTGAAAGCATTTACATCATTTTTTCACACCAAACTTTTGCACAGTACATGTTTAGATGAATTTATTGGGTATTTTTGGCCCATTGGTTTCAGACAAAAATCAGAGAGCTATTAAATTCTAAATAATAATTGTTTCCTGAGGCCCACATTCACTCTCAATCTCTCTCATTCACTCTGTCACACTCTCTGAATGTCTCTTTACATTTTCCGCTTCTGTGTCTTGTAGCTCCACTTCCTCTCTAGCATCCTCTTTATTTACTTTCCTTCTCTCTTCTGTCTTCTGTCTCAATTCTTCATCCACATCTCCTCAGACATGACCTCCCAGTGATCTTCAGCAGATATGTCAAAACTTCCGGTGACATACAGGCCCGATTGGAGGTTATGTTCGGACAAAATGCCGGAACTTCCAGTGACACCCTCTCCCATATCATCAAATTGGGGGAGAGGATGCTTATACATTTTTGCAGAAGTTCACAGCTGGTTACATTCACGCAAAGTAGGGGAGAGAGAGAATGAGAGAAAACATGGGAGTAAAAGAGCCTTGTTGGGTTCGTTTCGGGGGGTTCTCCCCTTTTTTTTTATTTTTTATTTATATATTTGTATTTGCTATTCGTAGGAATAAAAATGTAGTCTCGGACAGATACATATATAGATAAATAGATATTGCAGATAGATGGTCAACTGAGTGACAAGTAACCTCTATCAATTATCCTATTCTGCTGTGTGGTAAACGGTACCATTTTCCAAGGTACGTTTATATCGATAAATCATATTTACAAGCACCTTGAGATAAAACTAACGCTTTCCATAGAAAATTAGCTATTATGGGTTTTTACTTTATTATATGAACTATTAAATGGATTCTGCTTCCCTTGAGTCAATTTGACTCTGCCGTTGTAAAGTATGCCATTCAGCACGGCGTGCCAAATATTTTTCTAAGAACTGCATGTATATGATCTACATTGACAATAATTATCTCCTATTTTTCAAACTTTGCAAACCTGCCTAGCGTATTTATATGAATGTTACATTAAAAAATCAGTGAGGTGAAAACACAGTAATGTAAAATATGTAAATGACTGAGGAAAACACATTTCCCCTCAATTGATGTGGATGCTTTTAAATGGATTTTATTTATTGTGTAAATTATTTTCCATATAGTTCTATGATTGCATAATGAAAGACTGTAATACTGCACAGTGTTTTTAAAACAACCCTATAAAACAAATGCAATCTCCTCCCATGTCAATGAATATGATTTGACTTAGTTAAGATAGAAATATATGTAAGCCACAGCTTAACTATGCAGCACAACATTTTTCTTTAGAGTAGCAAGTAATTGCTCCAGTACCAGGTAATTACATAATAACACTGAAGACTGCCCTGTTTGTCTTTGGCCTTCATTGTTCATTAAGTTTTCCAAACCATGTCTTCTAGAAGACACATATAAATGAATAGACCTTAATATTGTAATAAGTGAAGACTACCCCATCTGAAATATCAAACCATGGTTTGATTTCATGTAAGTGCCAAAAGACAGAAACCATGTACAGCTAGTTAGACATACAAACTACACCTGTGTTGACATAATTTAGATATGAATTAAATAGATAAATGGATGAATGGATATATGATAGATAGATAGATAGATAGATAGATAGATCTTGCAAGATTATGATTATAGATGTATATTGCCAGAAGTCCCAAATTAATTTATTAAATGAACATTAAAGTCATTTATATATGGAAAAATCAACTGAAACTAGATTTCTACTATTAACTCTATACAGTATCTGACAGATGTCAGCCCATAGGTGTGCTTCTTGGTTCAATGATAAGAGGTGGCTTTAGGTAATTTAAGTTAAGATTCTAGCAGTACTTATTGGGTAAACTGCATAGAATCTACCCAGAATGAAGCAAAATCATTTGCTCCATTTGTCCCTGTAAAGCAGCTTTTCTCCTTTAAAAGAATGTTCCATTGAGATGTTCAATCCGACCTTTGAGATCCCAAAACTTCATGTGACTGTCCATCATTCTATCTTGGACCAATCTGAAAGTATAACTTTTTACTAAAGACTTAAATCATTTCTTTAATTAAATTAAAGCATACTCAACATTGCAAAACACATTTGTGGTTTAAAAATAAGCTCTTAATATAAATAAAAGTACCTGAATTCCCTCTAACTGACTTATTTGCTGCCCTTTCATAACCTTTTAATCTATACAAAATTCTATTTTATTGTCTGTCTGGGAGTAATGCCAAACAAATAATGCTATGTTATTTGAAGATAGCATGGTTATAAAATAATGCAAAGTTAACTAATTCTAATAAACTCGATTATGGCTGTTATTGCTGCATATAATCACCTTTGTGAATAGGGTATTGAATATAATCTTTCATGAAATGTGTGTTTTGAGTGCCTTTCAATGTATGATACTTGTGTACAATATTATAGTACTCTACCAAATAAAATCATCATCCTGAAAGAGGAAGTGTCACCTTCTGAGATATTAGCTTAACTACATTTATTTAGCATTACTGCTTTAACTAGTTATGTTTGTCAATCAGTGTTATTATTTTGGAGGTAATTGAGTTAAAAGTAAGAGTCTATTTTGCTTCGCAGAAGCTGATATTTGTGTCAAAACTAGCAAGAAAAGTAATATTCTGTTCAGATGTTATCTCTCTTTCTCCTATAGACTTTGAAGAGGGACAATAACTTAAGAGGGGAACAAAATAAGTTAATAAGTACAAAAGGTAAAGAAAAGCAGTTAAGCATCAGACTCATATTTTTGCTTGTATGGAAAAATGAGTTTGGTATATAGTAAGGGGGGAGGGCCGTGCCACTTCCAGCTCATATCTCTACCTGATGTGTAAATGTAGAATACTGGATAAGATACCACGTTCCTTCATCTGGGCTGCTGATTTTGCAATGGGACTCTGCCCTCAAGCACTGTTGTCTAAGCAGGCCCAGACCCTATACAGAAAACACAAGAACCTTTTTCTTGAAAGAATCCAATTCTGAATAGTTTCACTGCTTACACAAAGTACCTTTAGAGTACCATCTGTTAGGGATATTAATGAGACAAAATAGGCAAAACCAGTATTTCGTCACACACACAAAATAGCGACGCTACCAAATATTGTAGTACCACATCCACAATATTAATTTAAGAAGATACCCTATATTTTATCTCCGATCCTAAATTCTTTCAGATCGCCGAAAATTATAATTCAAATTAGATAGCTATCGCCACGATAGTCAATAAAAATATTATTTATTGTAAATACAATTTATAAAATATATATATGAGTCACACAGTGCATAATATAAAACACAAAATTCTTAAAACATGTCAAAAATAAATCAATTCAAATACAGTATATTATCGATAGTTATCAATATGAATTGTTATTTTATGAGTCTAACACACAATTAATTTCCAGTCCACTCAGCAACCAAAAATTGATAATAATCAGGGCAGTAATAAAGATATCACTATTTCTCTTATATTAGTTTAACTAATATGACAAATTAAAAATAATTTGTTTGTGTCTAAGAGTATTAGTGAAGTTCCTAATAGATGCAAATAATGTCAAACTTCGTCTTTAGGTAAAAATACCTTTTCATTATTGTTATTATCACGGGTTATAAGCTGCAGTCTCACAAACTGTCATATACAATAATGCAATATACTATTTCCCGGAAACAGGGAATTCTATACGAAGAAGACAAAATTAATCTCTATTCAGAATAATAAAACAATTATATTTACCACCACTTGTTGCTGTTGTCCAACTGGTCCTTGTAGAAATGAATCCAGGTTCAGTGGCAAGAAATTAAGTAGGAAAGAATATAACTTTCTACAAGTTATATAGGTTAGAACTCAAAGTAACTCTAAGAGTGAAATATGGTGCCAGAATCTTAAGATTCCAATTCTCTGGGGTAAATTTGGTGAATAAATCCATCAGGGTCTGTCTATTTCAGGGTGCGATCTTTTTTTTTTTTTTTATTAAAGACATAAGCTTTTAAAGACAGGGCTTATCATAGCCTCCACCTTTTGATTGGAATTCTCCAATCATAACGGTGGGTTTTACCCATTATAATTAGAATTTCTACTCATATTTACACTGTTGTAATTTCTTAATTTACCTGTGAGAGACGCTCTTGTCTAAGAATTAACTTAAAACCATTACATATGTGTTTGGAATTTATCCTTGGTCACCCTAATCGCCAAATGTTACTTCCTAGATAGTAACTCAGGTCTTGTAGTCTTCCCATGTATCCCCCACTCCAATTTACATTCCTAAGGATATGCAGCGTCTACTCCTTAACTTTCTCATGGAAGATAACATTAATTGTATCATATATATACTGAAACATCTATATACATGAATACTCCTTTGTTCTCAATTATAAAGGGAACAAAGACAAAAAGAAATAATCACTATATTCTTAAGTAAAATAAAATGGCTCTGACTTCATTTTGTGCTCATGTAAAATACATATATAGAATACATGTTTTCTGTGATAAAATATCTGACACATCACTACAGTGATTTATTTAGGTTGAGCCTTTTCCTAGCCTGACTCAGAGCAGCACCTTATTCACCTTCAGGACCTATCTCCAGAAAGGACAAGTTCCAAGTCCAAAAGGTAAACAAGTGGAAGACTGTAGAGCGGTGGTGAAAGTAGGCAATGGCAGATACTCTTCTATAATATGAACGTACTACTTTTACATGCCCCCACTGTCTCGATTTAGGCAGGACAGTCCCGATTTTTGGACTCTGTCCCGCTGTCCCACCTATCCCTACCTCTGTCCCGCTTTGCCAGGGTCGTAGGAAGGGTGAGGCGAGAGAGGCACTGGCCTCAGGTGACCTCGATCAGCAGCTGCAGCCTGCAGGACTGGTTGGGGAGATCAGAATCCCCCTGGCACCGGCCCAACATTAGGGAACGCGATGTCTGTCACTTCAGACCTTGGCTTCTGTGCACTCTAATCACTATGCGCCAACAATCGATGACGTGTGCCGGGATATGACGTCATCCCTGCACTCTGCATCAATAGCCAGCACACAGTGATGAGGGAGCACTAAAGCAGATGTCTGAAGTGACAGACCTTGTGCTCCCACGACAGGATGGAGGATGAAGGATGAGAAAGGTAAGATGGGGAGAAAGGGGTGTACAGGCAGTGTGTATATATATATATATATATATATATATATATATGTGTGTGTGTGTGTGTGTTTGTATGGGCAGGTGTGTGTGTAAGAGCAGTGTAGGTATTTGTGTATTTCCAAGCTGGTGTGTGTATGTGCATGTGTGTGTGAAAAAGTAAGGGTGTGTAAGGACAGCGGATGTGTATATGCGTCTTTATGAGCAGGTGTGTGTAAAGGCAGTGTATGTGTATATGTGTGTTTATGGGGAGGTTATGTGTAAGGGCGGTCTATGTGTATATGCGTGTTAATGGTGGGCAGGTGTGTGTAAGGGCAGTGTAAGTATTTGTGTGTTTGTAGGCTGGTGTGTGTATGTGCATATGTGTGTGTAAAGGCAAGGGTGTGTGTAAGTGCAGTATATGTGTATATGCATGTTAATGGGCAGGTGTGTGTAAAGGAAGTGTGTAATGGCAGTGTATGTGTATATGTGTGTTTATGGGCAGCTGTGTCTAAAGGCAGTTTGTGTAAGGGCAGTGTTTGTGTATATGTGTGTTTATGGGCTGGTGTGTGTAAAGGCAGTGTGTAAGGGTCCTGGGAGGGAGGCTAACATTAGCCTGTGGACTACTCTTCCAATGATGACACCTGGCTGGCTGAGAATAATGGGAATTGTAGTTCACAGCTAACATCTGCAGCTTTATCTACTGTTAACTGCACTTCCCATGATGCTCAGCCAGCATCATGGAAGTAGTATGTCTTGCTGAGCCTCATGGGAATTAAATTCAATGTGTTGGTTATTTTTAATATGCATGTTTTAAGAGGTGATGCAAGCGTGACATTGTAAAGGTAAAGTGCAATTGTTTGTATTGGTGAGTTGCACAAGAGCGATTGTAAAAAAAAAGTGCCCCTCTTTCACATTGTGAAATGCTAGGAGGTATGCCTTTATTACAATATGTTCCCATTAAGAAGTAAAGCTTTTACTTTCACGATATATAAACATTTAAAGTCCATCAGCAATTTAAAGCCTTGTGCACATACAGCCCTCAACAAAAATGAAGATCTATATATCTATAAGTTATATAAGCAAAACATTATTGAAACAATTGATCATATTTTCAAATTAAGGTTTACGATAGGTTTAAATGTAGAAATACAATTTTTATGAGAATGCTGTAGAAATAAAAATGTGGTTAAGTAAACTTTATTCCACAAATTATGCTTTTAATTTTCTTTCTTGTTAAAGCCTGTTGTGCAGAGCAATATCTGTTGCAAATATTTGCTTTCATAAATCATCTCCAGTGAAGCAATTTAATAGTGCATTCTTGAGAAGTGTTACATCTAGGTGATATTAAAAACATAAAACACTAGAGTGAGCAGTGCAAAACAATTACTTGATAATGTTAAAATCATAACATGGCTGGTAATAGGAAACGTTGATGCTCTCATGATACATTCGTTAATAGCTGTATCTCTTTCAGCTAGTTATAAGATGATATACACTATATGACCAAATATATGTGGACAGCTGACCATCACACCTATATGAACATTTCAAAAACATTCGCAATAATAGTTTCCCTCTCGTTTGTGGTTAGATCAGGCTTCACTATTCACTTAGCTTATTCACCCAGAAGAGCACAGTATTTATGACACACTGATGGTGAATGAGACGTACTGGCTCACAATCGGCATTCCAATTTATCTCCACTTGAGTTTCTCCACACCGAACAAGTCAACCAATGTTTTTTTGAACCTTGATTTGTGCACAGGGGCTCAGTCATGCTGTAACATGTAAGAGCATTCCCCAAACTGGTGCCACAAAGTTGGAAGCATAAAATCGTCTAAATCTAAAAATCATCTTTACATGTTGCAGCATTAACATTACCTTTCACTGGAACTAAGGGGCCTAGCCCACACCCTGAACAACAGCTCCAGACTATTATCCCTCTTTCACCAAATTTTATAGTAGGCACTATACATTCTGGTAGGTAGTGTACTCCTGACAGCTTTATCCATCGGCCTTCCGGAATCCTGAATCATCGCTCCAGAGAACATATTTCCACTGCTTCAGAGTCACACTAGTGACAGTGCGCTTTACACCACTCCAGTCGACGCTTCCCTTACAAAAAATTACTGCAGTTTTTCTGAAGTAATACTGCAGTTTTTTGGACATGAAAAAACTGCAATACTGCACTTTTACTGCAGTATTACTGCACATTTACTGCAGTTTTACTGCATTTCTACTTCACTGTACTGCAGTATTACTGCACATTTACTGCACTTTTTTTTATATATTGCAAACCTACAGTTATACTTCAATATACTACAGCTTTATTGCATTTGTACTTCCGTACAAAAATAACTGCAGTAAAACTGCAGTACAGTGAAGTACAAATGCAGTAAAACTGCTGTAAATGTGCAGTAATACTGCAGTAAAAGTGCAGTAATACTGCAGTAAAAGTGCAGTATTGCAGTTTTTTCATGTCCAAAAAACTGCAGTATTACTTCAGAAAAACAGCAGTAATTTTTTCGTAAGGGTTGGCTATGCGCATAGTGATCTTTGGCTTGTGTACAGCTGCCTGGCCATGGAAACCCATTTCATAAAGCTACTGGCACACAGTGCTTATGTTGATGTTGCTTCCAGAGGCAGTTTGGAACTCTGTAGAGAGTGATGCTACAAAGGGCAGGTGAGTCTGTGAGTGTGCATGGCCTACAGTCTCAGGGCTGAGTTATTGTTACTCCTAGATGCACCATTTCCATTGGGGCAGATTTAGCAGGGCAGAAAGTTCACAAGTTGACTTGCGCCAAAGGTGGCATCTTATGGCAGTGCCAAGTTTAAAGTCACTGAGCTCTTCAGAACAGCCGGTTCTGCAGCCAAATTTTGCCATTCTACAGTCA
This sequence comes from Spea hammondii, assembly GCA_029215755.1. Classification (NCBI taxonomy): domain Eukaryota; kingdom Metazoa; phylum Chordata; class Amphibia; order Anura; family Pelobatidae; genus Spea; species Spea hammondii. Next base: position 51,838,976 of record JARDYJ010000004.1, on the reverse strand, counting down.
AAGATTGCATGCTAGTGTGCTTGCTTTTATACAACTGTTAGCAATAAATGTGGCTGAATCATCTAAACTGAATAATTAGGAGCGGTGTCCATGTACTTTTGGTCAAATAGTGTATATTCATACTTTACATTGGGCATGAAAAAAGAGGCATCACATCTGGTGGAAGATAAGAACCATTCAGCACATTCAGTCCCTTGTTTTGTTTTCTAATTCTTAGTTGTCAAAATCTTTTTTGTATATATTGTACATTGGTGTCAGACATTAGCAACTAATATGTTTGAGAAACATTTTTTCACTTAGCTTACAAAATATTTGAAATATGCACATAATTTCTCTGCTATGTTTTTCCTGTTACTTTCATTTAGTAAGTGGTTTAGTAAGAATATTTTTCCAGATTTAATTGTGCTGTTCCAATTAGACATGTTCATGTTAACTATCATGTTGTGCTAAATACCCTTAGTAAATTACGTATGGAAAGTTTTCTTTCCATACATAAAAACAAGACAGAAACTTATAGGAAGCCTTTTCAATTTGTAGCAATAACCTATAAGTGCTTGGTCTTGTATCACATGACAATTCAGGAATCCTTTGAAAAAATAATTATTTCTGGGAATGATATTTCTAATGCTCCATTTAGCTATAACATTTTACATCCAGTAGATGAGGTAAAACAGCACCTCTAATATACTACTCACCATGATATTAGAGAAATTGTTGATGTTGCTTCCAGAGGCAGTTTGGAACTCTGTAGAGAGTGTGCATTAGAGGAATTATTCTAAAATACATTTTGTTGTATGGAATGATGTATACAGTATATAAATGTATAAAAATAGGTTCATATGACGCAAAATTTAGCTACCTAAAATTGTTTGAAAATGTGTTTCTAACACAGATCGTATGAAAGTATAGCAATTAATTACAGCAATTTGTCTTTTCTGGGATTGAAACTAAATTGTATTACCATTGTAACATTGTTTTAATTAGGAAAAAGGAGTATCTTGGAGTGTTTTGGAGTATGCACAGCTTTACTTATTTATTTGGTAGCCATTTATAGTATAAAGAAAAGGAAAGCTGGGTACAAAATACGACCCCAAAATACACACATCTGTGGCCAAAACAGATGCAGTACTAGGTCTTATTTCTACAGCATTTTCCAAAACTGCAAACGGCCCACTTGTGCTGCAAGAATCCTTAGATTTCCCTAGGACCTTGCTGATCCCATACATCAATAGACATACACATTCTAACCCTACACGTGGATATACACATTCAAGCTAATGCCATACAGTAGCACACACTAACGCTTTATATACATACTGACTCTAACACAACAGTATAGTACACATACTTACACATACACATATACACACCGCTGCTTCTCTACTCAACCAAAAATGACAGGGCCCTTTGTGAAACCAACGGTTGGGACCCTCAAGCTCCTCCCACACACACAGTAACATACATATATACACACACTAACTTACTTACACACACAAACTAACATATGTACTTACACACACATCAACATACAAGTGCACTTACACATACTAACACACAAAAACTAACATACTTACACACACAATACCAAACTGACATAAGTACACACACATACTAACTTACACACAGTAACATACCTACGCACACAGGAACATACTTACACACTCACAGTAACATACTAACACATACACATACAGTAAAATACTTACACAGTCTAACATTATTACTTATACATACTAACATACACACACAGCAACATACCTACACATGGTAACATATTTATTTAGGCTTACACACAAACCCTACTTTTGTTGGCTCAGGATGGGGTAGGCCAGTGACAGCTGTTCTGGTCCCTCAAGGTCCTCACACGCTATGTTTGAGTGCCGGGAAATAACATCATATTCTGGCGCTCAGAATGTTGTGCCAGAGGGAGCACGGCCTGCAGCGCCGGCCTAGTGCTATGTCCTGTGGGAATTAGGGTAGCTGGTGCTAGGGGTTCTTGGGGCCCTCGCTTCCCTGTGGCCAAGCACGGTGGTCTCTCCGGTACAACAATTGTACCCTGTGATGGTGACCTTGATTGTGAGCTTGGCTTAATACTGTTAATAAAATTAAGATTTCCAATTGACTGACAGTAGATGTTTAACACAGAACTACTCAATAAATATGGAAACTATCCATGCCACCAACCTAATCTGATGAACCCACACTGACTATCTAATAAATATATAACAGTTGCCAAAACCAAGATAAAATTACAACGGTAAGGCATCCAGCCATTGGGAGCGCTGAACAAAAAGCCAAATTATGTTTTTTTACATTGTAATGCACATCACTAACTTGATTCAACCCATTCCCTTATCTTTCAAGCTTCCAGGTATGTGTGCAGTAAATGATAACAGAATATCTACAGTTCCTTCCAGAAACATGAATGTTGAGGATGGAATGTTGAGTGACCAATCAGTTTCTGTGGTATATTTTCTAAAATAGGGGTTAGCAGTAGAGCTGTATGAAATTAAATCAGTACTACATCCTATGATGCAAGGCCATTTCATAAATAACATCTGATACATTACACAGTGAGCAACACAAAAAGATCATATTTTCTGCAATCACAAATGTAAAAGTTTGAAAAACAACAATACATTCAAGATTTCTAGACACAAAATATGACTCGCTAAATGCTTTATTAGTATGAAACAATGCAAATTTCACTGATATTAAAGGCTTTTATACTAATAAAGCTCTGGCAGAACAGTCACAATACTTTTCTCTACACCGTTTATTTTATGCTCCCAGTTTCTGTGATTATTACTTAGTACATGAACTGATGTTTTCTTTTCCATAATTTGCATTTCAATTGCATAATACATGTGTCTCTTCTATTAAGAGTTTCATATCGGCACAATTTAAACACATTCTAGATTGTTGTATGAATAAATCCTGCAGCTATTTCTAAGAACAATATTTTATAATTTATGTAATTTTAAACAAGTTTCTTGAATTGTTTTTGGAAGGTAAAGGTTTTTAGATAAGAGTTATAACATGCACTTCTACAGAATTACCTCTTGTTTTTGTTTTTGCTGTTTTAATATTGTTCTATATATACAGTGGAAATGCCAATGGATTTGGTGTTCCCAGTGTACCATCTGCGCTAATAAACCATTACCCATCTGTTAAGCATGAGTTACCACGGAGGACACAGCCAAGATGTGCATGTTTCCTGGCACAAACAATGCAAAGTAGAATAATACATCATTAAATTCATTTTTATAGATTCCTAGAAACTAGTTCCTGCTTAACATAAAGCAAAACTGTTCTGTCACTAGGAATTTCAATGTATCTTTGATTAGTGTAATACATATTGATTTAACATGTCTAGATTTTAAGGACATTCCAGCAGGGCCCTCCTTGCCTTTTGTTTCTGTGTGTCTACATTGTCATGTAATGCACTACTTCTAATATACTATTTACTAATTGTACATTATTGGGGAATATGATGCCACTATATAATTCAATAAGTAATATTAATAGGGAACAAAAGTATATAATATGTTCTTAACATACTTGGAGTATTGGAAGAAAGGGTAGAAACTAAAGGCCTTGCATCTATAGATGCACAAAGAATGTTGACTATAGTATTAAAACATTTAGTACTTCCACTGATTTAAGCCCATTGGACAATGTTTCTGTTATTGTAAAGGTGCACTGTATAGACAAAGGGGACTTCCCCAAACTGTTGGAAGCATTTCATTGTCCAAAAATGTCCAAAATTTCTTGGTATGTCCCCTTCAGCATACCAAGACATTTTGGACAATGCTATCCTTCCAACTTTGTAGGAAAGGTTTGGGGAAGGCCCTTTTCTATTCCAGCATGACTGTGCCCCAGTGCACATAGCATGGTCCATAAAGACATGGTTGGATGAGTTTGGTATGGAAGAACTTGACTGGTCCATACAGAGTCCTGACCTCAACCCCATCAAACACCTTTGGGTTAAACTGGGATGGAGATTGGGAGCCAGGCCTTCTTGTCAAACATCAGTGCCTGACCTCACAAATGCTCTATTGGATTAATGGGCAAACATTCCCACAGAAACAGAAATCTTGTGGAAAGCCTTCCCAGAAGAATGTTAGAGTTGCAAATAGGGGACCAGCTACATATTAATGTCTATGTATTTAGAATGTGATTACATAAAAATCCCTGTTGGAATAAATCCAGGCATCCCAATACTGTACAGTATCTGCTGTATATCCATATTTACTGTTTTCTCAGATGTATTTTATTTCCATGTTCATACTTCTGTTTTTCAAGTCATGAGACCAACATTACTGTGCAAAGATCATAGAAATCCAAGAAATATTACACCTTCTGTAAATAAATAATAATTTAGTGGTAAATATTAACATGTATTTGTTCATTAGAGTAGCAAGGACTTGCTCAAAATCCAAAGCATTGTAAGCCCCCCTCTATGTTGTAGGCAGAAGTGGATTTGCAACATAGTAATTTGAAACCAAAGCCAGTGCATTTATCAAAGGACAGAGCAATCATAAATTATCTAACAAGCAATGCATCTGCCCTCTGTAAACCTAGTAAAATGATGGCAAGCAGAGTATGCAATATATCAAACAGCCTCTGTTAATGCCATATCATTTATCAATTTTGCATTTTTTGTTTGCTTTTAAATTATATAGTTAGACAAAATCTAAAATTGTTGGTTCTGCAGTGTGCTGCATGGATGCCATTAAAAGAAACAAAACTACAAACCACAGGGCCCTAGTGCAACAATTGCTCCGGGGGCCAACCAACTTCAACTGATCTGTGCCATTATTGTCCCCATACAACTTGTCTGTACCTTCCTTACCCCCCCTTGCAACATACACTCTGGCACATATACGTAAACACACACAAATGACACACACTCATGCTCGCTAGCACACATGTACACATTCATTCTAACACACGCTCCATCTCACCCCACTTACACATACATGTTCACACAAAAGTACACATCCATGCTAACACACACATCCATGCTCACATATACAATTACACATTCATGCTCAAACATACAATTACACATCCATGCTCACATACATACATACATAAATACAAACTCATGTAGATACATCCCACCTCCCTCCCGCCCCTCTTACTTCTTACTGCTCCTGCATCTTTCTCCCTGGTTGCTTACACAATGAGAGAGCAGCCTCAGTTTCACGGCAAGGTTATGTGACATAACACAATCCTGATATGTTCCTGTCTCCCCATGCCGGTTCAAAATAGTTTAGAAAGGGCTTTTCTGACCTGGACTGGACTATCCCCTTGCAGGTTGAATACAGGTACTGCTTTCTAATCACAATGTGATTAGTAAAATAAATGTAAAAAAAGAAGAAGAAAAAAAAAGTTTAAAAAAATTTAAAAATAATTTCCCACTAATGTCACCATCAGGGGAACCTTCCAGTTCCATTTTTTTTTAAAGGCCTACATATATATATATATATATCATGGCACAACCATTTACCAAATAGGGCATTGGGACTGGATCACCAAATATCAAAGTTATACGCTGAAAAATGTGCATGCCCCAAATGTGGCCCTGTTGCCTCCAAACAGCCAGGCAAACCTGTGCATGAGTGGTATCACTATACTCAGGAGATGTTACTAATCACATATTGGGATGTTGTGTTACAGTGACACATACCAGGACCAGTTAATTCATACCTGAAGTAAAATGTGTGGGGGGGGGCACAAAAAATTACTACCACAAAGTTTTACAAAGACTGGTGGTAGAATAAGTGCATGGAAAGAGTTAAATTACTAGCATTTGAAATACCCTGGGGTGTCTAGTCTTCATAAATATATGGTTTGATGGGGTAAATTGCATTGGCTAGCTTCAAAGATATACCCGAAGTAGCACATAGGGAAGAATTACCAGATTTGGAAAAAATGCTACTTGTATTTATTGCCCCATAACATGCAGAAAAAGCAAAAAAAAAAAACTATAAAAACACTGGGTATTTCTAAACTCAGGACAAATTGTAGAAGGTTATTTCATTAGCTTTTATGGATGAGTAAAAGTTTATTCAAGTAAAAGTCAGAAAAAAGTCTTTATTTTTCAAAATTTTTCACCATATTTAATACTTTTTTATAGTAAATGATATAATACAATCAAAATAATGACATCTAAAGAAAGCCCTTCTCTTGAAAAAAACAATATATAACTTGTGTGGGTTCAGTAAACGGGAAAGAAGAAAATTACAGCTGAACACGAGCAGCGCAGAAATGTTAAAGCACCATTGTCACGAAGGGTACAAAAAATAAAATCAGCCGTTGATAAGGAAGGAGAACTCTGAGAGTTGCATGGATGATGGGAGAGGGAGTGTGTATATATTTGTAAGTGTATGGTGTTAGAATCAGTAAGTGCATTTGTAAGTATTTGGTGTTAGAGTGAGTGTGTATGTATATGGTGTCAGGGTTAGTGTGTGACTGAATGGTGGCAGAGTACATGTGTTAGTGTATGGTGTTAGGATGTGTGTGCTATGGTATGGCATTAGCATGTATGAGTGCATGCTATTAGCAGGTTTCTGCTTGTTACTGTATAGTGTTTTGGGTTTTTAAGTTTATATATCCATAGAATGGGAAAAAGGAATCCACTGAAAAATGTATTATATATGAATGTTTAGATCTGGATGTTGGAAGTATCTCTGTGACAGAACATGAACATGAAATGTACAATGAAAATTCACTTGGCTAAAATAAAAACATAGGAGATATAGCTAAAATGTAAATTTGAAGGTAAATAATTCATATTCTCCAATACTTGTGGACACGTCTATTATTAATTAACATATGGTAATCCACAAAAAACAAAGTAGGAAAATCATGTCATTAATGACGGTTATTAATGTGCAATTTAAAGAGCTGTTTCCCTATTTAAGGCATCTCATTCATTTTTTAGCAAATGTACAGATTGCAATATAAATAGACATCACATGACAGGCATTGTTAAAAAATCACCATATTGGTCTCATCACAAATTAAATATTAAAATTATTTTAGGTAAAACTGCATTCCATTTGATTGAATTTCAAAGACAGTCTTTAAATGGCTGACCAACAATATCTATAAAAATATAGACCGCTGTTTAAATAACATTTAATGATCTGGCAATATGCGATCAAAAGGTAAATGAAAATAGTGCAGGGCAGACATCAAGAAGGTTGTTGTTCAAAATCAGCTTGTTCTTTTTTTGAAAGCAATACAGTCAAACTTCAGACCACTCAAAAGCTTCCAGTAGAATCCACTACGCCTCCCACATTACACAGCTTCAAAATGTCAACAGGGATTAAAATATGTGCCTATGGAGCTGTAAGTGTCAATAACCCCACTCTGCATCAGCATTCATGGTACAGAACATCCGACCTCTAACATATAAATTAGCACTTTCAATGCAACAAACCCCTTCAATACTTAGGTTGTTAAAATAAACAGGTAGAAAACCATATATGAAGAAAAACAGCAGTTACATCTAATAAACAATGCAAACATAATTACAATCATGTGTAACTAAATGCCAATAAAACAATCCAGAAGCAATTCAACATTAGCAATTCTAAAAGACTGAAGGAGAATACAATCTATAACTGGATATTTAGTAAACGCAAAGAATGAATAAAGACATTTGATGAGAAAAACAAAATGTCTAAACATGAAAGGAGGAAAATACTTTTTATAAAGGAACAAACAACAAGTAGGGGCTTGATGCATTCTGATAATAACATATGGTAAAAATCACTGTAAGTCTGCCAAAGCAATAGGATTTGGGAACTCAAAAGTATGAACTAAATAGATTACGGAGAAAAGAAGCTATTTGTATACTATTCAGCCAAATTGTATACCTTTGCTCAAACTACCCCATCTGCTTTGACAAAACACTGCAAGTACCGGTATAATAAATTATAAGTTTGATTATTATACCGTTTTTTTTTTTAAGCCACCTTTATATTTCCAGAATACAACACTATTCTATTGAACACTGAGAGGAGTGTTGTTCTGGGCCGCTGCAGTACTGTGAGGAAGTACCTTTACATTTTTTTCGCTTCAACCTTTAATTCACTATCTGGTGTTTATTTCTTTTACCTTTTGGTGTTGTATTTCCAGAATACAGAAGGTGTAACATGCATTTATTTGGAAACAAAAGCACAGCTGGTTGCATATGTTTTAAATTATGATATGACATTAAATCTTGTACCATTTCAATGGAATACTTAACCAAGCACATCTTCATCTTATTAGCGGAAATACTTATGACTTCAAATACAGATAAGCTAAAACAACGGATGTTCAAGCAATGACATTTACCACTATGTTGTCACTTATCCATCTTAAGGATGGAATGATGAAGAAAGAGGTGGGGAGAGATCAGTCCACTAGCTGAGGTTTATGAAAATACTAATGGAAATGAAGAAGAAAACAGTGTTCGAGGACCACGGATATCGCTTTTTCATCGTGATAGAAAAATGCTTGCTTTTTAGGCAAAAGGAGGCCCAATACATTTGCAAAGTATTACTATATACTCAGCGCTCTCTTAGGTTGTTATGACAAAGATATTTTGTAACACAAATCTATCTTTTTTACTTTTCAATGGAAAAGCAGGTCCTGGTCACACACTAGAAGATCAGTGGTTATATGGCTAATTGTAGCATGTATGTTCATTCCAAAGTATCTAAATTGGTAAATTCTAGTGCAAAGCCAATAGACTACCGCAGTAATTGAACTAGGCATATTTAATTTTTTATGAGGGCACACCATGTTCGCTTTGGGGAGAACTCTTCTCTTAAAAGGCCCTTGTGGTATCTTCATTTACTCCCAGCTGAATTAGTTAGAGATTTATATTTTTCAGCAAGCATAATTAGATTCAAAGACAATTGAGTAAAAAATACTGTATATATCACCCATCAGATATTCAAACTAATATTAGGTATTTAAATATTTTCATTATATGGAGGCATAGCAGACAGCCATTAGTCGAAGTGGAAAATCTAGAAACATCTAACATGGACTGAGGCTTTTATACACTTTTTATTTGCTGGGAAACCTGTCAGTGCTTTAAGAATGACCCTGTGGCAAAGGAGCTGGATTTGTAATCATAAGGTCCCACTGTATGTGCAGATCTTGCTTAAGGCAACAGCAAATACTAGGAAGAGTAATCCCCAATGGTGAAACTAGAAAGAGACCTATATTAATAAAATTACTTTCCTTGCTTTAGGATTCTAAATGTCAAGGTGACAATCTTAAGATGTTTAGGACAGTATTAACCTGGAGGTTTGAACTCCATCCACAGATTTATTCTGAGTTTTTGTCCTTAACCTACATAGTTCACAGAATTTAAGCTTGAAAAAGATTAAAATGTAATACAGTACATTCCAATTATTTTTATTTTATAGGAGGCTTGCTTATACTATTGTGTTTTAGACAATAGTCAAATAATAAGCTGCTGGGAAAGTAAAATGGTTTACAGATAACCAAGGTTTTATTTACTAAACAGCAATCTTAAAAATGTCAGGTCAATCTATTTAATTGCAATGGCAGTCATTTCAGTTAATGATGTATCTGTTTCATAAGTTATTATTTCAATAACATTTTCTCAGCAATTTATCTTCAATTATGGCTATGAATATATATATAAATATATTTATTAGGTTACTCTGTGCTCTTTGTACTCAAGTATACTGCTAGAGTGCTGTAGTGATGCCTCAAGCCTAGTTATATATACACTGTTCACACTAAATGTTTGCTGATGGAGTCAACCTTTGTTGATCAAGCTCCTTGATCGGCTTGGATGACTTTAGCCAGTTCTAGTGCTGCAGGCACTACAGAGCAATGAGTATATCCGACATGAGTAGATCGTTTTGTCAACCAGTGTGCTAGATTTTCATTTTTTGCTATGCTTTATTAAAATATAGCCAACACTTCTACAGCATATTAGTTTCTTATCAGCATAACAGAATTAGAGCAGTGTACAGATTCTCATAACGACAGGAATATAAATGAGCACATAAGCTTGTAGCAAACATAAATAGTTATTGTATGCTTTGAATGACAAGCGAGTCGGCTGTGGCTTATGTATAACTGTCATAGTTGTGACTTGGTGTCACAGGCTAAGTGTCAGATTATATACTTATCTTAATAACAGGATTTACTAAACATTCAAACACGGCTGCTAAAAAATAGCATAAAGTTACAGTATTTTAGATTAACATGATGATTCTTCTTTATGGTTATTTCATAGTAGTTAAAATTAACTTAGGTTGGCCTTTTGGGTGTTCCACCATGAATCTGGCAAGTTGAGGCAAGCCGAGTTGAAAAATCTAGCACTGAACCCAGAATTTCTGCCATGATACCTTAAAGTCTGCAGCCACTTGAGCTACCGGCAAGTTAATAATTGGAACAGTACACTAACTGATAAACATGGCATGGCCCACACACCAGAAAATGAGGAAGGAAAATAGGTCAATGCAAATGCCTACTTATGTTGGGAGGAGTGTTTTTGGTTATTTTTTTTTGGTGATTTGGAAGAGGAACTATGTATTTGTTTCCTTATTTATTTTTCAGGGTTGCTAAAATGGAATTTTCACCTTTATTGGCATTTTGTCGAAGTGTTGCATTAAGGAGGTTAGTAACTCAAGTCCATCACTTAAAGGGAGAAAGAGAAGAAACAGTTCTTACAATTAAAAAATAAATTTTCTTCAAATATACATATCGAAACCATTTTTTTTTCACTTAAAGGAATCTTTTTTGTCCAGAACAATATGAAAATTATAACAACTCCCAGGTCCCTTTCTTTTACAGTTGGTACCAGTAAAACCATCATTCCATATGTGGGTTATGTATGTAGGGTTTTGCATCCCTTTCAGCTATTATTCATTTGATTTAATGTCCTTTCCTACTGCCCATTCACTAGAGAATAGAGAGAAATACAAATTCAAATTGTACAAAAAGGGGCTTTTCATACAGAAGTAATACATTAAATAATAAATTAGTTTTATTTGAATAAAAATAATCCCCCTTGTGATTTTCTACCAATTAGTAAAATATTTTACCCCTATTTTCTTTCACATCAGAGAAGGCAATCAAAATTGGCAGGAATACTATAATTCCATATGTTTAAGAACACTCATTTTTTATCCTTTTGAGCTATTACCCCTGGTGGTTGGATTTAAATTATAGCTGTAACTAGTGTGCCAATTTAATAAACTCCTTTGTTACTGATTTACAGTCGCAGTAGAAATCACTTGCATAACAGTTTTCACAAACGGCTTCTTGGAAAAAATGATTGAATATTCTCCAGTATATACCAAGCAACAAAATCAAACTCCTGCCCAGAGTGATAATGAGATTTTCAAATGTCATAACATAAATAAAATTTTAACACATAAATTACATATTTGTTTATTTTTCATATAAAAATGTTTATTTGTTTCACAAAAATATAGATGTACTGTGTTGTTTTGTTAAAAAAGTACAACGTCGTGACTTTATTCCAGTAATACATTTTTTTTAAAGACAACCATTAGCATGTCATTAGGGGTGTTATTGCCAGTACAGATCCACTAGTCATAGAGTGGCTGCACAGGGCACTGAGCTTATACGAGGGCCAGTGATGGGGTTCTTTCCTATATCAGCAAGCATGTTCAGGCGGGAGAAAGGAACTGGAGACATAGTTGACATTTGTTTCTAGAGAAAGCTAGAAATCTTATGTTCAGATTGTGGGAACAGCCTCTGGTTGGGTATCCACATCAACGATGTGGAGCTCCCTGCACATCCCAACCTTGAATACCAATGCATTCTTTTCAAAAAGGTTACGTCTTCAAAATGGAGGCCCTGGAAGTGTTTTATTTATTTATTTTTATTGGGTAGCACACTGAGGGATTAACATTTGTGTCAGCCTGGTCTGAAAGTTATAGATGGTGGTCCTGTCAGTCTATGTAAGCTAAATAATAATGCGTTTTACCATTTTTCTTTACATAAACATATATTCTGTCATATAACATAAATGTCATATAAAAAAATGTTTTAATCCCATTCACATTCTCTGAAAAAGAGTAGAATTTAGTTACCAAAACTGTCTTGGCTGTCTGTAAGTATAACTGAATAGTGGGAGAGAGACAGTGTTGCTTCTATTAAGCTTCCTAAACTTAAAAAAACAAGACATGTTATTCATTATCAATCATTCTTCTTTGGGTACAAGATACAAAGCAGTATGTCTCTATCACTTTTTCTATTTTTTAGCTATTATGTTCACCTAGGGGCGCTCGTGTAAAGAAATACACAGAAACATATCTTATGTAAGGCTCTAAAAAAGGGTAGAATATATGTGTATTATCGTGTGTGTAACACGAGCGCCCTAGGTGACCATAATTTTGGATATCAGCATTTGGAGAGTGTTGTTTTAGGGCTGCAGCTGTGAAGACACATAAGCAGGGGGAGTACCCATTCTATTATTATTGACACCTTTGTTTCACTATTTTGGTTTTCATTTTGACACCGGTACTCTTACCACAATCTATCTACACCCTTTATTTTTCTGCCAGCTAACACAGGAAAGAACTATGTGTCAGTGCTCCCTACCAGTTCAATGCCATAGCCTAAATGCAAGGACGCAGTCTATTTGGCCTTTGCACTATAGTACTCTCAAACACCAACTTATTGTTGCTACTCAAAAAAAGTCAAATTTAGCCCACATACTTATTTCCAGTTGTATAGAAAGCCACAAATGACCCCTTACCTAACGCTTTAGGATGCTTTTTTTCCTATTGATTGCATGCACACTATAAAAATGAATCAATACATTTATAACTAAATTTTGTAATATGTATTAAGCTACCATGAATAAAACATAATAAGAATAACAGAATAAGTACAACACCTCGCTTCACAGTACTACAAATGGACCACTAGAAATTAGAACATTAAATGCCTCTGCTTGCCTTTTTTTTGTTAAAGCTTTTCATGCAGGTTTAATATATACACACTGGTGCTGCGCTGTTCCAACTCCATCATCTCTGATGTGAAGGAGATTTCAAAAGCTTTAACATAAAGGCTTAATAGTAGGAGGTCCGCCCTGGTACTTCTTGACCTGCTCCTTCTCAAGTTCCTGTTTTCCTGTCATAGCTGACCAAACCTCTCTATTGATGGTTTTCAGAAAGCCATAAATCTATTTAAAACTGCAAAATGGCTTTTAAAAGAAGAGCTCTCTGAAAGCCATTGTATAAGTAATAAATTTCATCTTCAATTTGTTCATTACTTGTGAACATCCTCCCACAAAGCTGTCTTAATATGAATTACTGGGAGAAGAACCTGTTTATAAGCAAATTAACACTTTGTTCAGCAGATGTACAGCTGAGAACTTTTAGACAATCTACACTTCCTCAAAGAACCAGTTTGCCTCATATTGAATGTCCAATTTTCAAGAAAGTTTAATTTTCAGCTACTAAATATTTTGCAAACAATCTTTTACAAATTACTTGTTAAGCAAAGTGGGGATCTGGTCCACTGTGTTCCATTTTTATGTATTCATTCCCATGATCATGCTGCCAGTGATATCCATCCAGTAGCCAGCATTATTGGATTCTCATTGACACATACAATGTAACAAATCGCTTACCAAATGTTAAATTTAAAGAGAATGCTGGGAGAAATGTGTCTGCTGACAACCTAGTCGGCGTTCTGCCAGCAGGGGGCAGCATAGTTGACTCCCCACTGACAGATACAATGTAATATTGTAAACGTAAAATGCTTTAAAGAGACACTCCAGCCATCATCAGTGCAATATGGTGGCACCTTTGTGACGTCCTCAACTCCAATTGGAGGAGAGGACGTCACTGCAAGAGCCGCCTTTTTTGGGTTATAGCAAGTTGAAGATAGAAATGAATAGATACAAAATAGATGATGAAGAAGAAGATGCGGAAGCGGAAATGGTTCGCAGAGAAAGTAGGGAAACATTTAGAGAGTGTGAGAAAGTGAACAAGAATGAAAGCGAGAGATAGAATGTGAATGTGGGCACTGGGCAACGAATTGTGTTCCCAAATAAAAAATGCCCCCCAATTTTCGCCCAAACCAAATATGCAGGGAACAAAATTTGTTGCCCAAAAACTAATGGGTCAAAACCCATTGGTGTAGAGCAGGTACACCAATGTATCTGTGGAGAAGTAGATTGGGTTACTGTGTTGCCAGCCGCCCTATCTGACATTTACTTGGTGTGCCAGATGGCCTGTCATAAGGTAACACATATGTATCTTTTCCTACCTTAAAGTTTTGACTTTTTTTTATTAACTATTGGTTGTTACATGGATTTAGGATTCTTGGCAACAACTTGTATAGATTTCCTACATTTATAAAATAGCTCACTGTCATAACATGGTACATGCTTGTGCGTGTCTACTACAGCAGACACACCATACCCAGGCACCCCTATAACAGAGGTGCTTAGCTGGGTCGCGTAACACAATGCTATGTGACCCTGCATTAGTGGTGCGGCAGCTTGCACAGAGAGTGATAAGCTGTGTGCAAAGTAACAGTGAGTGTGTGGTGTTAAGTGTGTGTAATGTTGTAAGTAGATGATGTTATTGTGAGTTTGCATGTTAATGTATGGTGCTAGTGTGTGTGGTAGGATGACCTCATCGGGCATGTTTTCCAGGACACACATAATTTTTATTTAATGCTGACCAGCCCACCTGATGAGTGTAGGTACAGTGCTGACCTGCAGTATGGTGGATGTATAACTGATGAATTGGTTCCCTTTACTGAGTCTATACATCCCACCTACTGCAGGGCAGCACTTTACCTGTGCTCGTCAGTAATATAAAAAACATATACGTGTCCTGAAAAACATGGTCGATGTGGTCAACCTAGTGTGTGGGTGTTAGAGTTAGTTTGCATGTTAGTATATTTTAGTTTGTGGGTAAGTGTGTTTGCTACTTGTCGGAGTGGAAGAAGGCACCAAAGAAATCCTGCACCCAGGGGCCGGTAACCCTAGGCTCACCCCTGCCATGTTGTATAGTATGCCAGTATGTTGCTTAACTTAACCCCTTAATGAAAAAATGCATTGTTTTCAATGAGTTTAGGGACCGCCCATTGTCCTTAAGGGGTTAAATAACTGACATTCATCTAGTTAAATAAACAAGACTAACCTCTTAATTAACATTGAATCTAATGGTCATCTCAAACCAACATGTGTAAGCACCACACATCACAAAAAACTATTTTATCATTAAGAAATATATAAAAATGAAAAGCAATCATAGAAAAATATCTGTTCCTTTCACCCATGATTTTCTGCTTGTCGTATTTTGTAAAATTTCATCATACATTTTAATATATAAAAGTAAATTGGTTTAGATTGTTCAAGTTCACCAAGACTCTAAGATACAGTATACTATTAACCTTTCTATTTTAGTGAATCTTTTTATTGAAAACATTCTTGGAGGGAACCCAAACTCGGCTTCCAATTCTTAAAAAAGTCTCACATTCAAAAGATCAGTCATTTGGTTGCCCCTTGTGCAGGTGATGGCCCATGTTAACAAAGTGCCATACTTATGAGTGTGATGCCACAGCTACAAGACAGTTTGGGGAACTGCTATAAGATGCCATGTTAAAGCCAGTCTTTTTTAAGTTTATCAAATAAGGTTGTCATTGGCATCTTAAAGTGATGATTGACATTCCTTGGGCATCCTCATTTACATTGCTGGATGCCAGTCCCAACTTTAATTTATTAATTGCTAAACAAATATCTACAGTACACTAGTATAAGCAATGCTCTTTGTTAAAAAGTTAATATAATTTTCAGTCTTTGTTCAGGATTTTGTTTTATTAACACAATCCAAATGCTTCCGTGCAAAGCATATCTACATCTTACTTACAAATCACTAATAGAATTGTTTCACTAAGTGAGTGTCATGAAGCTAATTAACAAACTGACAGTCTTTTCATGCTTCCAACTTTTAAATCTTGCCAACAGAAGAGGACTGAGAAGTAAAACAGGATTCATTCAAGAATATGCTATCACAATAATCTCTTATGTAAGGAAGCCATTTTCAGTTCTATTAAGTTAAACTGCCTTTTTTATTTCAGCCAATGGCTTTGTTTTCTATTTATTCAAATACAGGATAATGAATTAATTATGGATTTTTAACATACCCCTTTAATGAATGTTAGATGTTTATACCTAAGTGAATTGCATTAGAAACCTCCATTAACCAATGGGGGTATGATCTCCATCTAAATTTTAAGTAAAAACAAACACATTACGCGAGACACAGTCATCAAGCCTCTCGATTAACCCCATATCCTGTTCCCAGCAGAATTTTTTAAAAATACCCTTTAAGTTGAATATAAATAAAAGGCATTTTGTATATAATATTTATACTAATATATAATAATACTTGAGAAGCTATGCATTAACATTGATTGCAACATTGACACAGGTGTCTAAGACACACAGGCAAATGCATGTCCAGGATACGCAGACATAGATCTAAAAATAAGCTACATTTTTGTTTTATTCTATTATTCACATGGATTTATCATACTTATTGCTCCATGCCTAACACATACACTAATGCTTACATTATTTATTCACTAATACATATTGAATTACTACACAATTTCTACTACATGCCCATCAGCTCCTCTGCCTGGTAATATCTTGCTATTTATACATTCTACAAGAATGCTATAAATTCACAGTGAAAAATATATGGAAATGATATGGATGTGGCTATAAGCAAATGTCACATGAGGATTGTAGTTGTGTCACCTGATCGCAAATGGTGCTCATACATATGCTACTTGTATCCCAGGAGTCTATGCATAAGCAGAGGCGTGGAATTAAACTATAAGAAAAAATGATTTGTATATACATTTTTTGTTTTCTATCAAGATCTGTAACTTTTTAGCAAACCATCATAAGCTTGGAACCACAAAATATTTTTAAAAAGGCAGTGCACAGCCATGTAAGAGTGAAAATAAAAATGTCTGCGACACCGAGTTTAATATATAATGATACCTCTTCAGTCCTTGACTTTAAAATAATAACATTCTTTTTTTTTCTTAATAACTTTTAACTTTTTAAAAAAAATTAAGTGTTGGCAGTGTTGACAAAAATAGATACTCAAATAATATTAACCTAATTGGCTATAAGCATGTAAGCGATTTCTTGTTGTAGATAATTTGATGTGGACTTTTTCAAACATCTAATCATCAATCACGACTGAAGGTAGAAAACATTTTGATGTACATTAAAAATCCAATATAATTAAGAGAAAAATTAGGGGCAAAATTAAAGGCACTATTATTTAAAATTAGAAAAAATGGGGCAATAAACATTTGCAGTAATTGGCTACTATTAAAAAATAATAGATTGGATCAAATTCATTAAATAAATCAAAAACATATAAAATATACTCTTAGTAATTAAAATATTAACATTTGAAAACCGAGCAATGGAAAAATGTATCACAGACCGTAAGACAAACCAATTTGAACAAGATGTTTTCTCACTTAAAGACGTGGAACATAATTTACTGTAGTATATTCAACAAATACTGACAGTAAATGCTGGAAATTATTTTCTATTATTGTATCTGTAAGATCTCAAGGTAAAATAGGATATATACATTTTTTCTTTTTAACTTTCCAGAGCTCTTCTTGTCTGCTTATCAAATTTTTCCTTAAGGTCATTGTTATTTATGGTATAATGTAGACTATATATAATTGTAATCTATAACTTAATCCATAATATGTTAGAAGGGGATGTATACCCAAAAGTTGCTAAAATATTACAAAAGCAACATTATTCAACCTTCTGCGTAGCCTAGCATGATTTTTTTTTTATTATCTCAAATATGGTGCTGCTATTCCAAAAAGCAATGTAAAGTTGTTTTTCACATTTAATTTTTTGTTCAAATGGGAATAAGCCAAAGTGAGGCTTATAAATCTGTTGACTGAGCTAACATGAGCTCTTGTGTAGAAACAGCTCACTTGATGAAAGTTCAGCCTCCTTGCAAGGCTCACCTCAAAACTAGCTACAGCCTACACTAGGCACCCTGTCATACGTAAGACAATTTTGTTTTTTGTACATCATACTACCCTTGAGCATTCATTAGCCTTGCTCTTGGGAAAGTGGACCTTCTCAGCTGGGCTCTGGTATGCAGACATCTAATGACAAGAAACACAGAGTAAACTAAAGTAGCTCATGATATGATTTGTAAATAAAATATACCAAAGCAGTGTCTCCTGAGCACCAGAAAGGACATGTTTGTGTATCAGGGGTCCTAACAGGTAACGATGTGACAGGAAAATAGGACAGAGGGGTTTGGGTCTCAAATAAGGATCCTTGAGAGGTATAGACTATAGTTTTTGAGTTTTGACACATTTTATATATAGTGTAAAAATATACAGAAATAGATACACACATCCATTCTTAAAAATCCAAAATTCTTGCCATGTTGGACAATGAAATTTTTTTTGACTCTAAACAGATTTTGGTACAGTATTATAAATATTATTTCCCTATATAAATATGAAGCAACAACCATGCCAAAAACTAGTAATGGTTTCTAGTATTTTAAAATATATGTAAAAAATTTAATTTATTATATTGGTACAGACTTTTTGAACCAATAATATCACTTTGGCCAGTAGACAAAACACTATCTCAAGTTGTGCTTTAAAATATTATTTAATGTGGTGTTCATTTTAGGTGAAGAAAGCATTAATCTATATTAGACATGTAATTTGCACTAGTTCTCTCAGGGCCTTGGGTGTATTAGGAATATAAATCTATATGTTTGATTTATACATTTTTGAAATGGGATAAAAGACTCCTAGTGAGAAGGTCACTGAACAGGGGTGGACTGCCATCTTTTGCCCAATGGGCAAGTAAAGCTTGGGCACCAGCAACAAATTTTGGCTGAACCAAATGAGCATGAGATTAAATATATTGCCCAAAAAATTAATTTTGCACATGTTTAATATACACACAAACTTACACTAACATACATGTAAAACAATATGTTGCTCAAACTTCAGTAAGAATTGAGCACTAATATAATGGCTGCATGACCTTGCATAGAATAGTCATAGAATAGCCTGCTAAGTAGGCGTTCATAAAATTCAGTGTACAGTAGGATATACAGAGGGTATGGTTCGGGCAGGGCCGGCCTTAGGGGTGTGCGACCTGTGCGACCGCACAGGGCACCATGGTAGCAGGGGCGCCTGCCCGGGACTTAACTTAAAACATCGTTGGTTTTTTTTGTTGGTTTTTTTTAAACTTTATTTAACATCATTTATGTTAAATAAAGTTTAAAAAAAAAACAAAAAAACACGATGCTTTAATCTAAGTCCCGGGCAGGGGCGCCGAGCGGTTGCTCGTGAAGTTCTCAGCAACCGCTCGGCGCCCCTTACTCTCCGTGACTCTGTTTGAAGGGGTGGGGGGGGTAGTTTGAAGGGGGGTAGTGAGGGGGGGCACCACAGGAGTAGTCCGCACAGGGCGCCACAACGCCTAAGGCCGGCTCTGGGTTCGGGTTAGGTATGTTGGGCTGATGTGCTAAGAACTGATCAGGAAGTAGCTTTAAAAAGGGTATGTCCCATTTTATCTTGATACATTTCCAGATAAGGTGTCAGATAAGTAAAGGCTTGGCTGCCTAGTCTATAGAATAGCACAGTAGTTAGCATTAAGAGGTCTGCTTGATTACACAAGACATCATTAAGTCACGGGATGCTTGAGTCATAGAATGTGAATAGGAGTCCATGATTTAGCACTGATTAAAGGGCCACATTCACAGGGCCCATGGTCCACATCAATGTGGATTGGGCAGTAGACTTTAGGGACAAAGACATAGGACACGGGGAAGCTTGTGAGTGGGGATCGCATGTTTTGAAAGCGAGTGCTTTACTTAAGTTATGCCTGAGTTAGGTTTTACAAACACTAGTAGGCCGGGTCCCTGGTAAGTGGTAAGCAGTAGACGTATACAAATGGGCCGAAACCAAGTCAGACTAACTTTTTTTTTGCTTTAGTCCATTTAGTTTTTAGACAACAAATTTAGTTTCCTACCCTTTCAGTTTCACATTCCTATTCATGTTCTCTCACACTCTCATTCACTTTCTCACGCTTTCTCTGAATGTCTCTCTACCTTCTCTGCCAATCACTTCTGTGTTCCTGTTTAATTGCCCTGCAGCTCCCCTTCTCTTGCATCTTCTTGTTCTTCTGTCTTCTGTCTTTTTTCCTTCATCCTCTTCTCCTCATGTCTTTTCTCTTCATCCACTTCTCTGTGAAACTGGACAACCAGTGAACTTCTGCAAAAGAGCTGGGATCCTGGGTACAGCCTTTCCCCTTGTTCCTCCAATTTAGGGAGAATGTATGCCCAAAGGCTCCACCACTTTGCAGAGGTTCATTGTGAGGCCAGAATAATGAAGACATATTTGCTTAAAAAGAGAAGCATTCCTGCACCTCTCTTTCTCCCTGAATCTATCTGTATTATTCTCTCTGTAAGGGTGGAGCCACAAGGATAGCCTCTCCATCATTCCACAAGTCAGGGGACAGGGTGTGGCCAGAGGCTCCTCCTTTTTGTGGAAGTTCACCCGAAGGCCAGGTACATAGAGAAGCAGAAAAAGAAAAAAGACACAAGGAGGAGTGGACGAAAACATAAAAAAGAAGAATAAGATGTAGGAGAAAAGGGGGACCTCTGGGAAAGGAGACAGGAACACAGTAGCGGTCGGTAGACAAGGTAAGGAGAGACTGAGAGAGAGCACGAGAAAGTGTTAGTGAGGAAGAGTGAAAGTGTGAGAGAATGAGAAAACAAAGACATTGAAGTGAAAATTCTCTTTTCTGGTTTTCAGAGATTTGTATGAATTGAGGAAATAGGCAAATTTAGTTAAAATTGAAATTCATATAAATTTGAATGCACAAGTCTAGTAAGCAATGAGTCAAATCAAATTTTATAGGTTGTTTCATATATCTTATTATATTTACTTTAAAATTAATTACCACAGTTTCCAAATATCACTACATCTTTTTACCTTCATGGCTCTGTCTTTAAGCACAAATTAAGGCTTAAAATATTTTAGTTTTTTTTAAACCTACAACACAAATGAGTATTTCAAGGTTAAACTGGCCATGCTGCGTTTGCATGTAGTTTTCTGACCGGTTTAATCAAATTACTTTGCCACAAATAAACACATTGAACCAAGTTTACAACATAGCATTATGTGATACAATACATTAATAATATAAGTTAAAAAGCAGAGGTCATTGACCCATTTGATACCCAATATAACAACTCTGTGCTCCTTTTCTATTCATAAGACAAGATTTATCGCCTGCACCCAGTTCCTTACTTTAAAAGCAAACGTCCTATAGCTATCATACACTGCGTGGAATTCTTTAGGAAATGTATGACTTACTTTTTTATTACAATTGAACTTGCATGCTCTTTAGGGATACACAATTGGTTTTGTGCATTAGCTTGGTGAACATATCATATATATATAATGAAATCATATGTCCTCGAGGATGCCTTGTTTGAATGGTAAGCAAAACATAATTTCAACAAAGTCTTGATGAATGTATTTTTTTTCTAGGTTGGCCTTCAAAGCCATACTAATGTTAAGACCATGGAATATCAAATATATTAATATAGAAAAAACATTCTATATTGTACCATATATATATATTTTTAAAGTCCAAATTTATTTTATAAAATCATTGCTAGATTGGTGCTAGAAATAAATCTGTCAAAAGTTGCTGAATAGCAATCCGTATATAGATTGTAATAGAAAAAATTAGATTAAAGGGGAAAGGGTGATACATTTTATCTGTTTTTCCATTGAAATCTACATAAGGATTGCTACTAATTACCTGTGGTAGATTTATCTCCAGCATTGAAAGCAATACATTATTTTGTAATTTACAGAGTAAATATGTATGCCACTTTATCAGAACAGTATCTAAGAGTATATAATCTAATGTTTCTGAACCTTTGGTAGACGTACCCCTAAGAGTATCTCTGTTATGCTTTCAGCTAATTCTTTTTTCCCCATAAATTAATTCTGTTTGATAAGACTGGGTTGCTGTTACGAGTACATGTACTCCTGTATAGATCCTGCGGAGGTCTCTGATGATGCCTGACGCTGCTCAAACATGGCATGATCAAGAAATCAGGGCTGCATGGGATAATCAGAGTGAAAACAAGATGAGTTTCTCCCTATTCAGAAAATGACAATAAATGTAAAATAGATATTTAAAGAGACCCCTATAATGATATCCTCAAGAGTACCATCTATTTACAGGAAAGTTCCAAAGACCTCAAAAGAATATCTAGTCATCTAGCACTGCTCTATTGACAGCAATGTAAAAACTTAAAAATCTTAATAAAACTAATAAAACTAAAAAAATACCTAGTAATCCTCCTCTTAGAAATACAATAAATGGTTTAGTTTGTAAGTGATCTTATGGTGTCTGTACCTTGAAAATCCAATGCAAGTAAGGTATAACTGTACTCAGGGGATGCTGCTGAATATGAATCTTTTTTTCTCAGCAGGGAAATCTGTTGCATGGAAAAAAGTCCTATTCACGGTTGCACATAACTTGCTTTTTTTATCCAATTTTATTTTAGGGTTAATAAGTATTGTATTATATTTATGGTTTCAAAAGAATGCCTTTCTTTTACTGGAACAAACAATATACAGTATATTGATACATTAAAAGGGAAAATTATGGCCCAATAAGCATATGGCAAACATGCTCCAGTCTTTAGGGCTCTAAATATATTATCTCATGAAAAAGATTAATAACAACAAAACAAAAACTGGGCCCATTTGTTAACACATAAGACCTTGTTTAGTTCTGTATTTATTTTTGCATTCTGTGTCACATCATTCTTACAGAGATCTTGTCTGAGCTGTTTCTCCGACATGCCCAATATAGCTTCACTTCTGCTTGCAGATCTGCTAAGGTAGACAAACTCTGAATTTGCTACTCATTTCTGCTAAAGATAACCTTGTCAATTCCTTATCTGACTATTGAACCCATATGTTCAAGCTACGGGTTACCGATTATACCTATTAATGTTGTACTTTACCTATTTTAATTTTTTTAATGCAAAATGATGCAAAGATCTTTAGAATTACAATCAGTTGCAATATATTTGACTTTACAAACACTTTAAAATCTACTCCTTGTAAAAATGTAGTATAAGTGCCTTACATTTTAAGACATCTGAATTGTATTATAGAAGTAGTGAATTACATTGATTTCTTCATCGTTTGTGTACCACAGGGTATACATCCAGTTATATAGGAACATATAATTTCATTAGCCGATAAAAATAATTTGGCCCATCCAGTCGGCCCATTTTTTCTGATTTAAAGACCCAGGTCTTAATCAGTCCTTGGTTTTGCCTGCTTAGATTCCCTCACTGTACTTTTCCATCTACCTAACACCCTCTCAGTAGGGTAAAATATTTTTGTTAATTAGATTGAAGGAAATACTTAACATTAGCATTGAAGAAAGAAAAAATAGAACTAAAATTAGCCATGACATCCATCAACATAAATAAAAATTACTTTTTTCACAGAAGTAAAACACTTTACTGCATGTATTGTGTTCCCTGTCAAAATGAAAAGTACAAGCAAAGAGCAATAAACTCCTCTTCCAAGATGAAGGTGTTTTGTGTAGAATAGTCCTTGACAGACTATAACACAGCAGAATAATGACAGGGGACCACATGTAACCTTACATCATATTTTCTAAATGTAAAACTATATATCTTACAGTCCTGGTGTATTATTCTATATTGATATTTCCTTCTAAAATTGTCATGCTTTCTACCATAACATATATGGTCAATGCCTGTATATTACAATTAGTGTAAGTCGTAATATGGATTATAATAAAGTTCTAATAACATTTTATTTTTAGTTGTGTAAGTGTAAAATTATTTTAGGTTAGTGTTTTTGTTTTAATAATGAATAACTATTTTAATAAATATGTAGAAAATTATGAATCATATTTGAACGAGAAAAGGCAAGGTGTATCTGTTGAATTTAAATGGGCACACCTCAAATCACTGCCATATTGTCACCTATACCAAGTACGCCTTGGCCTAGGGAATCAGTCTGTGGGGCCATTGTATTTCGCAATTAGCCTCCCTTGTATACTACAGCTCTTGATGGGTAGCTGAGGAAAATCAAAAATCTCTCCTCTTACAAGCCCACTTATACTGTAATGACTTTGGTAGTATGTTTTAATCACGACCTACTGCAAAGAGGCTGACCCTGATTTTTTCAAAGTCTACTAACCGACTAAATTTATGGATCATACAGCACCAGCTCAGCCTCTCTTGTTAGTGAGACTTGCCAGAGCTAGTCATTTATAGTGAGGGATTTGAAACCACTCTACCGCCAACTCATCCTTTACTGAGCAAACCCAATGTACAGTATTTACACTGGCTCTAGCATGTGAAGCCAGTGAGGAGGCTATCTAGGATGTGAGCTCATCCTCTAGGTAGCCACTGGAGAGGATATAGCTTTTTCTGGCTTGGATCTGGCTTAAATCCCTACCCATGCTGCCAAGCAGCGACAGGCATCTGGCTCAAGCCCACATTGACATGCCCAACTATATAAGATATTGGAGGCAATAGCAATATGTGCCTGTAAAGAGTAAATATTACTGTATATTATATCAGAGGTCTATTTGCAGCTTATTACTGTGTCACATAAACTGCTTGAGAAGAATATTGTAAACCATTAAAGAGAAATCTATTAACTGAACCATAAAACAAAAAAGAAAATAACCTCAAAATGACATTTTGTTAGGGGAAATAGTTAAATTATTTTGATTTGTGCAAAGCATGATTTTAGACAGTAACCCACAGGCTAGAAAATCAGTAGGAGGAGGATGTTTCAAAAGACTGAAGTCTTTTTTTGTTCAACACATTACATATTGCAAGCGGAAATGGTGCAGAACTAGACAGCAGTTTGACTTGAAAAAATAATTTAAGATTTTATAATTTAAACTGATGGGAAAAGGGAGCCAATTTCACACACGTCAACAATTTTGCTGAATATTCCCTACTCTGGCATAAAATGCACTGAGGTAGAGATCTGTATTTGTGAAGGGCAATGCCAAGTACCAAAGGACAGCGAGAATCTGTTATCAAAAAAACACTCCATCTTCCAATAATAATCTCTTCTGGATGTCAGTCTGCTTCTTTTCTTCTCTGGTAAAGCATAACTAATGAAATGAAAATAGTGTCTCTCATTCATGCCAATTTAGCCATAATGACATATGAACTAAAGATAAATCCTAGACTGGGTCTAAATGTGACCTTGGACAGGGGAGGCAGCCGGAAAACTAACCAGCTTTTAAACACTCCAATGTATCTCATTGTACATCTCTTTAATGTATGATGGAGCTAAGTCAAATGATAATCAATATATATATATATATATATATATATATATATATATATAATTGCAGTGTATTTTTTTATATTTTAATTCTATTGAGAATATTTGAAAACACAATATAGACCAGCGACTTTGGAAAAAAAAAAAAGGTAATTCTTCTGCTTTTTTCCACCCGAGATATGTGATTCTTGGGATAAACCTGTATAATCTGACACAGTGTAACTATAAGGATATGCAAGATGATGACAGTTGGCTGCCTGACACATTGTGTAAATCTGCTTTTCTATCAATCTGTGCAAATGGAAGAAATGTCTCAAAAGAGCTTTGAATGCCAAGACAGTTCTAGAGTACACGTACCACGGCTACACTGTTTCTTTTTTTCCCAGTCTTGTTTATTTAGAAATGTTATACGAGGAGACACAGGATGGCTATTTTCAGGTTTATTCACTATATGCAGGCAGAACATTATTCAAACCCAGTGCCTGTCTACCTCGATCTGGCTTTTCAAGAATTGAGGGAGGGGGTGATGTGTAGATTAATTAACTCAGACCCTAATCGATTAGTGCTAATTCCTACTGTTCACTTCTTCACCTCCGGTACTACCAGGTCCAGTAAATATGTTATGTTTTCTATATATAATAGAGTTTATTGATGCATCTATTCTGCTTATATTGTATACATGACAAATTTTGTTTTACGGTTATTCATAGTTTCCTATCTTGCCTCATACCCCTTTAAAAAGGTTTGTTTGGCACTGCTGTTTCAGAATGCTTGCATGTTGCATGATCAATGGTTTATGTAGCAGTATCAACTACTGTTTTGGCATCAATAACTTCAATTTATTAAAGTTACATGGCACTAATACATTTTTGTTTTTCAATCAAAGTCAGTCTTTGGAGAGATTTGGATCAAAAGAAGGTGTTAGATACTGACAAACAGGGGCAAAACTGGTAAATATAACTAGTTAGTACCTACTCTAACCTTATCCCATCCAACCAGATCATACTACTCCTTCATACTATGGTAACTACAAAATTTGGATGTGTAATTAATAATTATTGTGTCTTCAATCATTAAGCGCCACTTCAGCCATCTGTTGGGTATACTGACTGTTAAAACGTTGTGGATTGTTATGTTTTCAGGAACTCCGTGTCCTAAAAACAAAGCTTGCGTTTACTCTCAGTTAGCCACTAAAGGTATCATTTTTTTCCACACTTTTGTGATTTATTACATAAGTACCTTTAATCTTGTGCATTTGACTGGCTCATAGTGTGCCATTCTTCCCATTTTAAAATATGATAATATATATATATATATATATATATATATATATATATATATATATATATATATATATATATTATTTGGGCTCTGATGAGATATCAACAGTACACAAAGCATTTTCTATCCATGTCAAGAGAGAGGCTTACCCTTGCCAAGCATTGGGGTATTAGATTAAAAAACATTTAAATGTTGGCCATACACATCATAGCAGTGAAACAACGCACCACAGCTGAAAAAGCATGATGTCACTCCTTGACTTTAATTACAGCATTGCACCCAACACACCCGCCATATACCGCTCCCTTCACCTTGTGACTGTAACCTTGCCAGAAAAGCTCATTGTATATTCATAACAGCATTAATGAGCAAATAAAATATGCATAGCCAAACTTATCTATGCAAATGCAGGGTAAAAACCCACCTCAGTATGCATGCACATGTGAAGATCTGACAAACCTACTTACAGTGCAATAAATACCCCCATTACATACTTCATAAAAGTCATTGCTGCGTATGCTGCTGAGTAACATTTAAATATAACATATTTCACGTTTTCAGTGACAGGACCGTTTGAGCCTGTCAGCCACAATATGTTTAACCTTTTATATTAAAGTAAGGGGTTTCCAGAACCATAAGATAATTATCCTTCCACTGCTATCATGCCAAATAAATTATATTTACCTTTTTGAGACAGTTCTACCAAATGGGGGATGGTTTGCAAGATAACAAAATATCAGGAAAGCCTAATTTCAGGCTAATAAGATTATTTCAGTGGTAAAATGTTAGAACAAATGCTCATAGTCTAGAACTAGAGGGTCAGAGGTTTAGATGCAATGTAAGGACGTTTTACTTTACTAAGAGGGTGGTAGATGAATGGAACAGCCTCCCATCAGACGTAATAGAGGCTCTAGTTAAACCTCTACAAGTATATCTATATACTGTACATATGAAATATGCTCATTTGGAGTTTGTTACTATCCATTTAACTTGTTATTGTTTTGAAATTAATTTTCAAAGGCGAAATGTTAGGACAAGAGGCCACAGGCTAAACCTGTTTTATTTTACTGGCAAGGAGGTAGATAAGTGGAACAGCCTCCCATCAGAAGTCTGTAGAGCCTAATACAATGAGGGAATTTAAACATGCATGGGACAGGCATAAAACTACAGTGAAAAAAATATTTTTACGTTCAGTGGCATCATAAGTGCTGCTTTAACAGGAAACTGACCACACGACTAAGCGCACGGAGTGCAATACGGACCAGTACTTAGATTTACAATACAATAAAAGTCATAAAACGGCATATCACATAACAATGTATAGAAAAAAATTGAAGTTAGAAAGAGAGCTCGTACAAGAGTGTCTATGAAATGCCTCTACAGCTATTTTCTTCAGGATGTTTCTAGTCTTCCTGTGGACAGCCACTCCAGGAGAAAGGCAGAAAGGTCATGTCTTTCCCAAATGCCTCTTCAGCTTATAATATTCATCCGTCCGCCCTATTCTTGAACTTTAAACAATACTTTGCTAAATATCAATAAGGACCGATATTTAAATATAAAGAATTAACATTTACAAAGCCCCAAAATATGTGTACAATACAGAAGAAGAGAATTCACAAGAATCATAAAAACACAGTAAGAGCAAATTAAATCATATACTTTAGAAACAATTACATGATAATTCATTTTATATAATTGAAAATTCTCTTCTGTGAAAAAATGTCTTTACTAGGCATAATACTTTCAATTGTGTTGCCTAATTAAATTATATCTATTACATGAATTATTTGCTTAGCAGTAACAAATACAGAGATATAGATTGCAATTTCTCCCTGAGAACACCGTAGAAAAGTCTAAGGAAAAGATGCAGAAACCTGGCTGCAGATACTGTATGTTATAAGTAAAAAATATATATGCTTGAACACAGAGATGTTAAGTATCACATAATTCAAAATGACAATTGTAAGCTTTTGCTAATGTGCCGTCAGCCCATTTTACCGTGTCTGTGCACACAGAGCCCGGAATCACAGCAAACTGCGGATTCCTGATTTTCAAGAGATATTTTACAGCCATGCGTAACACCACGCATCTATCTTCAAAAAATAACAGTCGGTGAATATACACAATGGTGCAGCACCCTGTGTTTCTTTTCATTAAAGACTATAAAACTACAAGAACTCTACCACTGTGTGTGGTATCGTATCTCATATTTAAAACCAGATATTAAATAATTTTAACTACATACAGTATGAATGAAATACATTATACATGTATCACCAGGCTCAAAATAATTATGTGTGCTCACGTGCATATTTAACATAAAAAAATACACATATGACACGTGTATATTGGTATAAATATGAAATAAGAACCATTGTAAAAATAAGCAGAGACAGGGATGTCCCCAAGATCAGAGAAAGTCCTTTATGGGCATTGCTATTGTCATATCTCTCTGTAGCTCCCATAATTCCACCACTGCAGAAAATATCTCCCCCACCATTGAAATACTTATTCAGCTTGGGGTGTCTGGGTGCCAGTTGCTAGTGTTCTACAGCAAGAGATGGCATGGATCTCTTTGTCTTACCTGGACCTTTGTGTGGTTGCAAAGTTTACCAGAATACGATATCAAACTCAAATGCCAGGTCTCTAATAGCATGGACCTTCAAGGAGACATTACTGCCACCAGATCTGGTCCACCAGTGTGTGGCGGCCCACTGAATCCCTTCAGCCTCACTCTCCAAAAGTATAAAAATATAATAAACAACCATGACTATCCAGTTAACAGTCACACATAATTTATTTGGCAGCCACTGGCCTAAAAGTACCAGGGTCACTTACTCATCTGCAGACCACCCCTGATAGAAACCATCTAAATGTTTCTGTGGAGTACTCCATAATTGGTATGCTGCACCAGAATTGGTCCATTTTGACTTAACAGACCTAATGTTATCTGCATTGGTACAGACTACAAAACTGGGCCTTTCTGGTCATCAAAATATCCCGGCAGTTGATAAATAATGTTAAGCAGCCATGCTGAAGGTAATATATTGGGAGGCCTGGTAATGTGAAAGTATGCACAGCATTCACTGGAGGAAGTAAACAAGGCTCCTTAAATACCTAGCTTTAATCTACCACCTCCTTTCTATGAATAGTGTTTCTCAATGCAATCAAGTCAAGATTTTTTTTTTTTAACAAATGTTATAAGCCAGAGTTTCAACGGACAAAGTATAAATATAGCTCATAATCATGTAAGTGGAAACTGCTTATGTAGGATGTATTGAGAAATATATTGGACACAGTTTAAGATACAAATTAGTCTTGACTCTTGAGAATCGTTTTATTCTAAGAATGACAATTTTCAACAATTGGTGTCCACAAAGTGACATTTTAGTTAATTATTCAAAACACTCAATACAATGTGGAAGAAATTGTGTCATTTCAAAATTCGGGTACATAAAAAAGCCAACATGAAATGTTTGAGTACTCCCACTCAATCGTCACAAAAAAAAATCCTAAACTTTCCCAATTACATACTAAAATGTTATATTCTGAGCAATGTATATTTTTTGTTAAAATGTGGCTAGCTAAATAAAAAAGGTCTGTTATGACTATATTGTAATGATCAACATCCTGGTGAGATTCGAAATTATTTTTCACTCTGTTTTTACTCCCACTCTGCACATCATTCATTGCTCAAACTGTATTTTTCATTTTCAGTTTCTTTCCAAAATAAATATGTGAATTATTTTTTTCCTAACCAAGAAATCATACTTTGATTACTCATCAATAATTTACAGTGAGTCATATCATGTATGCATGAGTGTGTTAACTAATGGATTGGACAGCAGTGCATAAGACATGAAATATAATATTAAAGCCTTTTTATGTATGTTATCTTGAATGTAGTAAAAATGGGTTTCAAGAAATGTAAAACAGATGATCTAATAACAGTTAGCAGCTTTCTGAACAGTTGCATAGATTAGTAGTCCTTGAACTTTTTTCTCCTGTGATCCAGTGTCATAATACTACTTATAGGGGAGGGCAGTTTTGGCCCATGGGGCAAGTCCAACCAAGTAGCCTCTAATACAGTGGCAGTATTCACATACAATGAGAAGGATTAATCTCATCCTTTAATTAGTTTAATACTAATCTGTAACAGAAATTACAGTGTTAAATGCTGTTATATGGTGCTCAGTAAAGTTAAGGCTCTTGTGCGAACCAATGATGGGCACCTCACAACCCAGCCCTGGGCTTTGACCCCAAGTAACAGGAACACAATCAGAAAAAATATATATCACATTTCCATAAAATAGCATAAACTTTGTTTTGGTTGGATTGCGTCCTTTCCTGCATCCTTTGTCAACCGTTGCAGTAATTTATATCACAGACAAAGGATCTCTCCAGCCAGGACAAAAATTATTAATCTAATCTATTAAAATCATTTAAAATGTATTATGTATCTTAACCTTATCATATAGTCACTATATTGATAGCTGTACCAAATTTATGAGAGAGTTTAAACCTAGTTTATTGTGTTGTTACAGTCCTATGAAGTTAAGTGGTGCCTATGTTGTAAATTGTAACAGTGCTGCAAAGTATGTATGCCTAAAATAATAATATTAATAGCATACAAATGAAGGGGAAAACAATAGGGGTGATAACTGGCAGATCCAAGTGGGCAGCTCAAACATATAAACCATGATTACAGCAATCCCCAAAAAATTACATCCATTACACAGTATCCAGGCCTGTCAAGCACAGCAGATATGCTATCAGGGTATAAATGTTCCCTAAAGTATTTGGCATTACAACCTGGTGGCTATAAGTGGAATTGCAAGTAAAAAATGTGCAAAACAAAAAACAAAACTTGGCCCAAGATGAAATCAGAGATGCACAGAGAGGACTCCCTCATCAGTTTCCCACTAACATAAAAATGCCATACATAATGATTTGTGAAATAAAGCCAAATTTTAAAAACATGCAAACATCTTAAAGCTATGCAAACCTTATCCACACAAATATTACTAAACAAATGCTGTATGAGTTCTCAATGCATCATAATTACCACATTTTATCCTTTGAACATATTTCCAGGCAAAACAATTAGATGCAAATATAAACACCCATTAATCATCGAATTGTTTTAATGCAAATTATTTTCCAACACAGAATTACAATAAGCAATAAATAAAAAGGTTTCCCTGGTAGAAGCAGCTGCATATAGTTTTTTTTCTTAGTTTGTGATTTGAATAATCTCGGTATGACCTACAGCATGGGACCTTATAGCAATGTCTTTGTAGTCAGTTATATTGTTGACACTTTTGAAGAAGGTATCGACTACCCCTCTGTGTTACAATGTACTATTCAGTATGTTTTGGCAGAAGATGTAAAAATACAAACATATAATCACAGCACAGCTGCAACATGTGCCTTGATGTTGAAACAAAAGGCACCAAAATGTAACTGCTCCATATAACAGCTGAAGCATGGCAGGTACACCCTACAGGAAAAGAGGACATTCAAGGGTTTGGAATGCAAATAACCTGCTGGAGGGATGGAGCTATAATAAATTATGGCAAATGACCAGGTATTCCCCAACTGAGTTATGGTCTTAAATGAAAGTAAACAAAATCAGTCCTTGACAATCTGAGTGATGATAATTACAGGATATTGTATTGATTCAGATTTGGCTTTGAAAAAAGATTTGGCAATAGGAACAGCTGTATTTGTTTTACAATGGCATGTATTATTCCACAGAAAGCGAAGCAGCCAAAGACCATGCATCTTATTTCTTGCTTACAAGAATGTGATTATGCGAATGTTAGCGAGAGAAAGGGAACAACTGTGTCTTCTGAATTGCATTGTGTAGCTGGATGTTATTGGAATAGTTTGTTAAAGGGCTTTAACTAACACCTGTAATGCATACAGGGCCTGCCTTAGGGGTGTGCGATCGAGACTTAGATTAAAGCATTCATGTTAAATAAAGTTTAAAAAAAAAAAACCGATGCTTTAATCTAAGTCCTGGTCAGGGGCGCCGAGCGGTTGCTCGTGAAGTTACCCCTTACTCTCCGTTGCTGTGCCGGCATCTCATGTTGAGCGCCGGACTATTCCGGCGCTCAACATGAAATGCCGGCAGAGCGAGAAGACGGATGCCTCCCGCTCTCACCGCAGGACTCCGGCAACAAGGTAAGTGGGGGGGGGTGTAGTTTGAAGGGGCAGAGGGGGGGTGTAGTTTGAAGGGGCAGAGGGGGGGGTGTAGTTTGAAGGGGCAGAGGGGGGAGTAGTTTGAAGGGTCAGAGGGGGGGTGTAGTTTGAAGGGGCAGGGGGGGTGTAGTTTGAAGGGGCAGGGGGGGTGTAGTTTGAAGGGGCGGGGGGGTGTAGTTTGAAGGGGCAGAGGGAGGGGGGTGTAGTTTGAAGGGGCAGAGGGAGGGGGGTGTAGTTTGAAGGGGCAGAGGGGGGTGTAGTTTGAAGGGGCAGAGGGGGGGTGTAGTTTGAAGGGACAGAGGGGGGGTGTAGTTTGAAGGGGCAGAGGGGGGGTGTAGTTTGAAGGGGCAGAGGTAGTTTGAAGGGGTAGAGGGGAGGGGTAGTTTGAATGGGCAGAGAGGGGGGGGTAGTTTGAAGGGGCAGAGAGGGGGGGCGCCAGAGGAGTAGTCCGCACAGGGCACCACAACGCCTAAGGCCGGCTCTGAACTTTTTACTTTTTAAAGTCTTAGTAAAAAGTGAATGGAAAAACATGTCTTTTCAGCAATTTTCAGCAAAAAAATAAGTAAAATGGTTAAAAAAAAAACACTGTTCTGGTACCTTTTACTTGATGTCAATTGGAAAACAGTTCTGGGTAGCAGCTTACCAGGGAAACAGGGCATGTTTTCCCTTGCATCTCGGTTTAATAATGCACAAAACTATGCCACATCCATGCCATTAGACATTAACATGCAGTCTTCCTAGACAGTAACAAATATTTTTGTACAATAACATTTATGTGTGATTGAAAATGTGTAAAAATATTTTTAGAATTACGTATTTTTGTGTATGCTTATTACGAAAGCACACCTACACATATAACATGCACACATTTCACACATTCATATTCTTTTCAGAGCCATGAATTGGTGAATATCTCTGGAAATCATTTTTTTTTTATTAGTCTACGCATATTCGTTCTAATGTATATGCAGAATTGATGGATCAAGTGGAACTATTATCTGTATTAAATACTTACACCAAGATATAGGCACACATACCTTGACCTACATCTGATTTTGTCAAAGTCCAGTTTACTGAACCAATGGCATACAATCCATAGGGATCCACATAGGGATCCCACTCAGTAGTTGACCATCTGCAATCACCAATGGGACACTAGCTTGTAAATGGCATTTATTCACTAAAGTGAGAGTTTGCAGAAGAGTTGTGTGTTCGGGCATCTTGACTACACTACGCCCAACTTCACATCTGCAGCAGGTAGAACTGGCCGTGTATAATGTATAGTTACATACGCCAGATTTTTCCAGAATCTGATTACAATTGAATTATATATTAGGCAGGGTCAGCTCAGCAGTTCTTGCCATATAATAATACATTGAGGGGGTTGACGTCATCTGCAAACTCTTCTTTGACTGAATATACTCCATTATGTATCAAATAATTGTTGTATCAGGTTGAATTAATTTCTATATGTCTAAGGGAGAGTGAGCACAATGTAACACTATTTTGCCTTACTTTTCATAACAATGTAACATATTTCTGTGTTTCTTAGCCATAGCAATGTAGTGAAATTGCAAACAACAAAGAAACATTGTTTCGCATGACGCAATGTTTTTATGGGCAATTTTCTGCAATAAAAAAAGGGTTGCCAATATTCGTTCTATGAACACAGTTGGGTGTTCAGTAGACAAGGCCCCTGCTCTACAATGCAGGGAAATGCAGGAAACAGCTGGGGATAAATGTCTGGTAAAGGAGTAGACACACACACTGCTTCAGAAAATAAGTGACAGGGTCCAGGAGCCGTGCAAGGAATGTAGGTAGGTATTTAGGACCAGTTCCATGAAATGCATTCGGACACAGTAAAGCACGCGTATGTTGATTATTATTTTTAAAGATATGATTTTGGAGCATTCACTGTCTGTCAGATTATTTTCTAATAATGCCTTGGTGGTGTCCATTGAAAGATTTGACAGGAGTTCTGGGTTTGAAATAGCAAGCATTGTGAAATTTTCATTTTATTGAAGGATAGTGCTTGAGGCACTGTCAGACTATCAAAAAAACCTTATATATACGTGAAATGAATGGCGGCTTTAGTAGCTACGCGTTTAAAGATAAAGTGGGGAGAAGGTATGTATGAACACTTTCTGATTGAAACAATGCAATTAGGATTGTGTCATTTGTGTTTGATATACAGTTAGGATCTGCAATATAACCCAAAACGTTCTGTTCTTATCTTACTGGGACAGTTTGGTCCACTATAAATATGCAAGTGGACCAAAGGCTAGTTTTTGCTAAGAGTGAGTTAGCATTAGAAATAATTATACCCAAACATTTTTAGACATTATTTTGTTATAATGCACGGCATTAAACGTATTCAATATGTGTGCAGGATTTTCTAAGAGAAAACAAAACTGTCTAAAGATGTTGATGTCGGCACACTAGCTAATGGGTTCCCAGTAGTTGCACAAGCATCTGCATGGTTGTATATGTGCTTTTCCAGTGTCCAGGTTCACTGACCAGGTTCATTCACTAAACTAGCAAGCTCAGGAGGCAACTGTAAAATAATGATGCAGCCTATTAAAACACTGATGTTATTGTCAGAGAAATGGTGAAGCAAATACGGTTTAAGTCACTAAAGAAAGCAAATGTGCATGGATGCGAGTGAAGTAAGCTAAAATGTGTACTTAACATTGATGGTCGAGTAGTTCCGAGCATATTAAACTATTCCCCATCCAATAATAGCCATCAATGTACCCCATTTAAACACAAGCTTTTTCTGCTTTTCTACCCCCTTTCATAATTTTCAAGCTGCATTCATGAAACCCACTAGTCATTTCACAGGTTTTACTTTTTGAGATCTCAATAATATGGTACCGCTCCTCAGTCCTTTCAAACTTTACCTATGTGCCTCTTACCCACCCCCAGACATGGGATCTATCCAAGTAAGATGAAGTTTGCACTATAGCTGAACATTTCAGTTCACTGATATCACCATACATTATGAAGCTTCTCCTACAAGTAGGACTGAGGTGGTCTTATAATATATAATGAAGTGATGCGAGTATTAAGAAAGCACCCAACATTATTTATGCATTATGCAGGGCCATATCTAACCTAATTCCAAGAAAAGAAAAACACACTGAAGTGTTCCCTTGATATTACATAGTAATTATTTAACTGTAGACAACTATAGAGATTAAGTATTTAACTGTCCTGCAAACGTCCTTTTTAGTGAAAAGATGCCGTAGCCCTTCACCAATTCCACAGCATATTCTTCACTATTCAAACTAAGACATGTGGGGGAAAAAACTAGATCATGTTAAAAAATGGCAGGGGAGTAACACAGTGTTACAAAGAAAGAAACAATGGCTGTAATATGTTACTTCTCTGCCACACACTGCTGTAAATTTCCTTGGTCCACTGACAATTGTTGTAAAACTTAAGTATTATTGGTATTTCCAATTTAAAAATGAGCACAGATTTTGCAATTTTATAGACTGTAAAAATGATAATTTGTGCGTAGCGGGCAGCGCACAGGCAACTTGTTTTTCAATAAGAATGAATTACTTTACAGAAAGTCTCACGGGATTCTCACACTCAGAATAATGCACACAGATTCTCAGAGAAAGAGAGGTGCAGAAACGTTTAACATGGTTATCGCAAAAGCAGGCTTTTTCACCCGCTTGAGCAGTACCTGCCATAAAAACATTAATGAGCACCAAAGTAGGCAAAAACATGAATGAGTTTTTCCTGCAAGAATTTAATAATTGCACTAAACAGGCTGTACACAGGCCACAATATTTGGATAGCACTGCTAGCATGCACGCATGTCAATTGAACATTCATTAATATTTTTTTCAGACAAGGATACATTGAAAGCCTGGCATGTTTGTGGGCCTTGAAGACCGTGAAGTTGTGTAGCCGTGTATTAAACTTATCGTACAATTAGATGTAGCTGCCATCCGTGTGATATATGGGGCTGAATTTGGTCCAACGGAGTCATACAATGGTGTTATTAGAGGCCAGGATAATGTAGGGGAGAGTCGAGAGAAAGAAGAAAGAGAAGAACAAGAAGCAGAGAAGAACAAGAAGAAGAGCTGCAGAGAAGCAGATGGAGAAGTGGAGACACAGAAGCGTTGTTGGAGAAGGTAGGAAGACATTAAGCGAGAGAGAAAGTGAGGGAGAGAGCGTGAGTGACAATGAATCCTGTTCCCGAATCGAAAAAGGCTTCCAAATTTCTTCCAAACCAAAAGGGCGGAAAATTAAATTTGTATGAAGACAGGCCACAATATTTGGATATTGCTGTTTACATGCATGTCAAGTATTAATACTTGTTTTCAAACAAGGAAACCCTGGCACGTTTGTGGGCCTTGAAGACTGGAGTTGCGCAGCCAGGCATTAGGCAAAGAATTCCAGCTCATTAGGTATTGTACAAATACATGCTATCCATGTGCTACAGGGGGCTGAATTTGGTCCAACTGAGTGGCAAGTATGACATCATACAATGATGTTATTATTACTATTATTTTTAATAAATGTATTTAACAGACTCAATTACATGCTGACTTTGGCCTTTAAAATTGCCTTTGGTGTTGCTCTTTTCCTGCAGTTTCCTTAATATTGTTGTACTCATACCCCTCAAAGTCATTTCACTGTATACCTTTTAAAAAAATGAATTGAATGAGTCTGAGAAAAATATCCTACCCCCGTTTTTACAATGCTATTCTTTCTGTGGTAAGCAATTATATAAATCACTTCCACTTATTCTGATTTCACTGCATGTGTTCCGAAATAATACTCATTAAAGATTTTGAAGTTAACAATACTTTGCATTTAAGATATATATTTTATGCATATGCACAATCCTGTTAGACGTTTCATGAGCCTATTATCAAATGAGCTTATATTTTAGATAGGTGAGTATCAAATGAAGCCCTATCTGCCCATACTTATCTTCTTCCTCTTGACAGGGGTACATTCAGTGCACTTCTCTTTATATAGATCAGCCTGTGGGCACACAATGCAAAGGTCCATTTTTTTTCCTTGGTAAGGGAAATGTAGTCTTGGGCATGTGCTGTATGTTTTTCAGGTATTCTG
Organism: Spea hammondii; assembly: GCA_029215755.1. Classification (NCBI taxonomy): domain Eukaryota; kingdom Metazoa; phylum Chordata; class Amphibia; order Anura; family Pelobatidae; genus Spea; species Spea hammondii. The sequence goes on along the minus strand of JARDYJ010000004.1, from coordinate 51,800,933 downwards.
TACCCCCTACCAATCTGAACTTTGGGAGATGGCAACAAATAACAATCAAGAATAGCTCCTCTTCACCTGCAGATCTACAGTATTTTTTGCTCTTGGACTACTTCCGTGAAACTGGGCAGAACACCCATCCACGCCATGGGGACAACCTGTCTCCTCTTCCTCCAACTGAGAGAGAGGGTGTGCGTGGAGGATCAGCCCTGTGCAGGGGAGAGCTGGGACACGTGGTGATCGAGGAGAAGAAGGAGAAGTGGGGAAGAACGAAAAGAGGAGCTTCAGAGAAGGAGATGGAGAAGTAGAGACACGGAAGCGGTTTGTGGGAGAAGGTAGAGAGAGAGTGAGACAGTGTAAGAGAGTGACAATGAATTCCATTTCTCAAAAAAATGCCCTCCGCACTTCATCCTAACCAAAAGGGGGTAAAACTAAATTCATTGCTACACAATAAATGAACCAGAAGCGGAACAAAAAATTTGTCCGTATCATTTTTGGTCCATGTGCACAGGTATTTTTTTTGGGGGGGGGGGGCCCCATTTATCTTTAAGACATAAAGGTATTGCAATAACCTGGCTCGGTTGTGAGTACAAATAAGTTTTGTATTACACACCTGAGCAAATGAAACCCCTGATTTTCCAAAAAGCATTTAAACTAGGAGGCCATATACTGTAAATGGCCATAATCTTATATTAACAGTGGATTCTACAAACGCATACAGAAAGGGGAGCAGCTAAGTCCACAAACAGTTGGACTGGAGAAATATGTTACATACAGTATTATCAAAACACCATTGTCTAAGTGAATTTTAAAACATGATTGTAATTCATATATCAGTGATTTGCCTTCAAGTAAGTTGGTTTTAGTGCACCAATGAACCGACATGCTGTGTAGAGAGTGATAAAATCAAAATATATCTCTCTCTTCAGCGCTCAGTATTTAACAATAACTACAAAGCTGTAAAGCTCAATAAGCTCTTTCTTCCTTGTGTATTTTAATGAACAAACAGCTGCATAATAATGTGACTCAATGAGCCATTTCTAATTAAGCAATGCTGTAACAAAGACAGAATGACAGGCTTCTATCAGTGGTGTTGTTCAATATAAGATTGTAGGCTTGTACAGTAGAAAGCTAGCTGCCATTTGTCTTCAATCCACCATTCTGCCATTGTACCTGCTTTACTATGATATATTTCATATGTACGATCATCTATTCACTTTTAACATGTTACAAGGAAAACATAACATAAAATGTGTTTAGTAGATATGACCAGACATCTTTAATTTGTTTGTTGTGCATTGCCTAGCAAACTCATTAATACTGTAAAATAGCTAGTCTACATTTAAGAGTTACTTCCCTAATCCCTTCACCTATGTTGTGTATTTGCCATTGTTGATTATGTAAAGAGATTAGTCTGGTGCGGATGTTGTCTGCATAATCCCATAGCATTGTGATATCTGTTAATTAAGTTAACCATGTCCTGTTTCCTGTGTTTAACATTTTCTCCTCTATGTCCAGTCCCAATAAAGTGTTTTCTCTTGCATCCATATTTTCTCGTTACAAATACGTATGGATTGAGGTATATATATCCATACATACATGCATATAATGGCTAGCTATGGGGCTGGCTGAGCATAAACAGAATGCAACTTGGTGCCGTTCCATTTAAACAAAACAGTAGCTGAGCTCTTTACTGTGTTGTTCAAATAACTCTTTTAACAAGCTTTATTTCAATTTATACCTATCAGTGTCTGTTATTGTGTCATGTGATAATTAAGCATCCTCATAAGAATTATGAATGAGGAAAAATCTGACAGTATGAAATAAATATTTATGTTAAGTGTTTGGACTTTGAGTAGTACTGTGGATTATGCTTCTAATGTACAGCATTTGAACAGTATGCAGTGTCTTGCATTCTAGATTTATGAATAGATCCTTTTTTGTGTGGAAGATCTTTTAAAGTCAGAGAGATAACTGCTGTACTGAGCAGAATACACTACAGGCTCTTCTGCACTGGAGGGATTAAAATAAGCATAGAAAATTGCTCGAAATTGAAAACAGAATCATTACTGTAATAGGTGGTGCAATTATATATGGTGGAAAAACAACTGAAATAAACCTTGCAGTTGCTATCACAATAATCTATGCACAATTCAATTTTTAATTAGGTTACAAGTAAAAAAAGTGACAAGAGAAAGCTGATGTAAGCAGTGTGAGAGATGAATGCAATTATCTACAACTTTTCTCCGCCATCATCTTTCAATCACTGTACGCATTGAAATATTTATTGAAATTCTACTATTCTTTCTGTGCAAGTGGTATGAGTGGTATTCAATGGGTTAATATTAAAACATTGTGGTGATGTTAAAAATGTATTAAGAATCCACGGTTAACCTCTTATATGCTACAGACACTGCATTTTGCTATGCTACACACTGCTGGAGGTATGTTTAAAAGGAAAGTGGCCCATAGCATTAAATTGCCCCTGCAAATGGTGTTAACCCTTGATGTGCCTGGGATGGCTAGCCGATATATCAGCTACAACTAACTGTGGTACTATTATATTTATTGGTTAAGTTGTGTTTTGTCATTTGGTGTCATAGCCATGGTAGCACCTGTATCAGTATTATGCAGCTCTTCAATGTAGCAGATAACTAATTCACAAACAGTATGGAACTAGCATTAACACACTTCTATTTTAACCAGCTTACTACTAATGCATTACAAATTCATATATATTCATTTGCACTTTTTGGGTCCTAAAAAGGCCAAATGGACCCCTTTCATCCAGCACCTCTGAATTCAGAATTCAGTAACAAGATGTAACTATATGATTTAAAACATTTCTGTACCAGTCTCTTGTACACACATACATTTTTTATTATTAAAAAAAAACAAACAAAAAAAAAAACAGAAACCTATGCTAAACACTGCTCTGTACTGATGGTCATTATATGATCCTTGGAAATGGCATTGTTGAACCATTGTTCCATTATTTATCACAATTCTAATAGCATAGAGATGCACTTTAGTATAGTGTTAGGTGAGCTATGGCTATCTCTGAACAATAACCAGTTCAAACATATGCAAAAGAGCCATTGGCAAAATATTTGGACTAGGATTAACTGTGGTTGCTATAAATGTTAATGTTGAAACTAAAATTGCCAAAAACCCATCCTATTGGGACAATTATTTGTTAATCAATAATGCTTTACATTCCTTATTACTAAAAAAAAAGTTATTTCTCTCTTATTACTACTAAAACAGGAGGCTTACTGGAGCCACCCACACTTTTACATCCCTGTACTTCATTGCTGGTTTTTATTTTCAAACAACCCATTGCTAATAATTCCATAGGAGGAAAATAACACAGTTTTAATATACTTGGTAAAACTGAGTGACCCCAATAGATCCTCTATGATGTTTTACTATTAATAAAGGATGCTTAAAATTCATTTACAGGCTAAAAACAAGGGTGGGTAAAGTTTGCCCTGCTCCCCATAGGAAAGCACCCATCTCACACTACAGTATAAGGCAAGTTACTCAATCTGAAATGCCACAAGACACATATACAATATACATCATATCTGCTCAATAATCTCACAATATACACAATCGTAAATTAACACAAATAAAACATTATGGGACCTGCCACGTGTACACATAATACAAAAGCTTTCAATGTAATTCTAAATACTTCATTTGATCTCTATGTATCTTAATTAAACCCCCCATTACAAAATGGTCTCCCAGATCAATATGAAATGAAAGCTCTGAAGATACCCAAGTCAGGACTAGTCTGTGATCCACCAAGAAGGCTTGAGTATGCAGGTGCAGTCTTCACCTATTCCCATCAAAATGCAGCAGATCCAGGCTCCTTTAGTTTAGGACCTTATCCATTAAAAACAGCCACTAGGTCTCTTAATTAATTTCTGTCCCCTGAACTCCATCTGCTCCATTCTCGCATCCTGCAGGAGGTCAGCCCTGTTCCAGCACTAATTGCTCTTACTGACGTGTTCCTGAATACTCAAATGTGTTCTGTATACAGAACACCTGGAATCAGGAGATCTTAATCAGACATTATAAATATAATATCTACCATATAAAGTAAAATAAACAAATCCTATATGATGGACCTGCATAGGATTGGATCACTTAGACAAGTCACAGCGATCTGCTTTAACTTTTAGCCTGTGATCATCATACTTTTTTTGCATCCAGCTCCACAGAGCAAATGATTTGAATTCTCTCATAAAGGAAATAAATAATAGTTTGACAAAGAGCAGCCAATTTGCCTTGTATTTAAATACAGGATTAGATTCAGGATAAAACTGACCTACCTGCCTCCAGATTGTCAGCTTCAGTGGCTGTTTAGGTCCAGGGTGCTGAAAGGGATTCTCATCAATGTAGCATAGTGAAACCTCTATATGTCTTACGATCCATACACAGGCTGTACAATCTTCTGAGATTTTAGATTAAAAAAAAATTAATTTTAGGGAGAAGTGACTGAAATCTATGATTTTACTTTTTATTGTTATTCTTTTTAACACATCAGAGCTCTGCAGCTAAAATATTAGCCCTGTTGGGTTGCACTTGGACAGATCCCACTGCACTCGCACACGTGCAATTCAAGAAAATATCCAGATCAAGTCCTACCCTTGCAATCTCCTTTTCATTATTTCAGCCGACAATTGATGGGTTCTGTTCAATCATTTAGGCGTTGTTTATACTTTCTTTCTCTGGGGAAAGATAATTAAAGGAAATGGAGCCTCCACCTGCAGCAAATCATGTTGTAATCCCAGCTCTGAGAGTTTAGACAGATGGACGATCTCCTTGTCTAGCTGTCTCAATAAAAGGTAGGTGTGGGCATCCCAGGGAGTATAATCTAAAAAAAAAGTAATCTATGGAACTGAAATCCACATAAACATGCTGAATTTTAAGAACCGCCACCTGCACCCTCACTGATAGAGGGATCCTATCTTGGTAGATGCAATGTTCTCCTCCTGTTCTCCTCATGGGCTCTCAGCTTTTCTCTTACTGCTAGAATTTCAGAGAGACTCCGAAGAACTGTAACCCTCAGGAACAACTGTGGGTGGGACTGCGTATCTATGCATGTTCAGTACTGCGGACAGGTCCAGCATATATAAAGAGATGGGAGGGGGTGAGGAGCAGTCCCAAAATGCACTTTTAGGGATTTGATAAGAGGATTTTACAGATTCACAGATTTTAAACAAATCAGCCTGATACGTCTGCCACTGCACCAATAAATAATAAATTCTGCAACCTGTGCATTTATCACTTTTCTTTTGATGAATGTCATATTTAGTCACATACAGATTCTTGTTAAGCCCTGATGTAGAAAATGAATCTTTGGTACCAATTTACAGATTATGTTCCCTTATCAATGGATGCTGAATATGGTGCCTAAATAGTATAGACCAGTTATTTTGCAAAAGTATTAAAGGGATTGTACTGTCCTAAACCGTGTACTCTGTCTCCCTCTAGAGGCCAATATATAATTCTACATACGAGATTTCACCATTGGATGATGACTTTTGACTTAGTTTATAATTTAAAACATTCTACCTGGCATTAAATGTGTTTGTTTATTGGACACATTTATTTGTTTTTGTTTAAGTAGTCCCTACACCATCTTGTTTATTCGTTTCTAAAATAGTGGAATAAAAATTCCAATGTTGTTCTATGGTACACTTACAGAAGTGATCACAGGGGTTGGAAAAGACTGTCCTATTTAACATGTATACAAATGTATCAAAGGTTTTGGGAATCACTGGTCTATTGTACATATCACAAGGTTGTGGAAAGAGTTAGGAATCACTGATACATTTTGCATAAACAAAAGTGTGTCACAGGGTTTGGGATTAATACACATACAAAAGGGTATCATGGGAGCTGAGAATCACTGAAGCAATCAATCAATCAACCAGATTCCAAACTCTCCACCATGGCCAAGACCAAAGAGCTGTCCAAGGATGTCGGGGACAAGATTGTAGACCTACACAAGGCTGCAATGGGCTACAAGACCAAGCAGCTTGGTGAGGAGGTGACAACAGTTGGTGCCATTGTTCGCAAATGGAAGAAGCACAAAAAAATTGCCAATCTCCCTCGGTCTGGGTCTCCATGCAAGATCTCACCTCGTGGAGTTTCGATGATCATGGGAACGGTGAGGAATCAGCCCAGAACTACACGGGAGGATCCTGTCAATGATCTCAAGGCAGCTGGGACCATAGTCACAAGAAAGCAACTGGTAACACACTACGCCGTGAAGGACTGAAATCCTGCAGCACCCGCAAGGTCCCCCTGCTCAAGAAAGCACATGTACAGGCTCATCTGAAGTTTGCCAATGAACACCTGAATGATTCAGAGGAGAACTGTGTGAAAGTGTTGTGGTCAGATGAGTCCAAAATCGAGATATTTGGCATTGCCGTGTTTGGAGGAGGAGGAATGCTGCCTATGACCCCAAGAACACCATCCCTGTCACGTTCGCTAGCACCAAGGGCACTCACCGCAGGAGTTCTTCTGCACAGAGAAGCACCAGGTAACTCAGGACTTAGACGATCCTGTTAAGTTTTCTTTTGAGGGAACTAGGGAATTGTGTTATTAAAATATCAATCAGATGGATTAATGCTTTATCTACAGCATACCATCTAAAAGACTTATGAATGTGTTATGTGCTTAAGATTACAACTGATCCAACAACAGATACATCCAAACACATATCAATGAAATCACAATATGTATTCGGATATATCTCCTGAAGGCTAATGTGTTTTCTAGCTACAATAACTACACTTATCCAGGTGAATGGGTATATGGATACACTTATGAAATATGCACCGATAAACCCACCCACTGGCTTATTAAGTTAAACAATCCCTGTTCTATCTCTTCTAACTTTTAAGGTTTGAACTGAAAACTTCCGCTTCTTCCACAATGCAACAGAATATTTTGGAAACAACAACAGGATATCCAAGAATCCACAATGCGGCTATGATACAACAATACAAACTTTTACTAGAACGTTCCAAATATAAAACAATACAAATAACAGTACAATTGTCACGGGGTCAGGTAGCGAAGGAGGATCCAACTATGCAGATATGTGGACGTAGCGCAGTCCAGTACACAGTCCGGTTAAAGGGCAACGGCAAAACAGCGAGGTCAAAAACGTATACGAGGTCGAGGTAGGCAGATCAGAAGCATAAACGGTATAAACAGGTCTGGGTCAGAGGCAGGCAGCGCAGAGTCGTAGTCAAAAAACAGGCAAAGGTCGGTACACAAGGCAATAGAGATATCTCAAGGAACAGCACACCCAAAAAGCAAAACACTTTGAACGGGTAACGTAAATGAAAACAAATGGCGTTTAAATAGAGAAGGCACTCACAGTTAGGCCGCGGCGTGGCGTGCGTGGCGTGCGCCGCGTGACGTCATAGCGGCCGCGGCAGACATCCGATCCGCGTTCCCGGCGGGCAAAGGAGGTGATGTGCCTGCACGTCCTCGGCGTGCCGGCACTTCCCCGAGCGAGGTTGTGGAGGCAGGACTACCCTGCTGACGTCGGGTCGCGGCGGAGGTGGAGCCGCGACACCGACGTGACCTTACCGCGCCGGCGGCGGTGACGGGCGCGCCTATCCGACGTCGGGTCGCGGCGGGGGCGGAGCTGCGACCCCGACGTGACCGCACGGCGTCATCGGCATGGAGGAATGAGCCGCCGCGAGCACCCGAGGTACGTGCTGCGGCGGCGCGTGACAACAATAACAATAATCCCCACATTAATTGACACACTTACAACAAATACATATATATAAATTCCTATTTACAATATTCAAACATGCATGTTCATAGTTACCTTCCCTGAGAGCTCCAGGTTAGTGATGTTCCTTTGTCTCTTTACTTTCTCTCCTCCTCTCCTCTTCTCTACTTTCACTACCTGTCCCTTGATATACTAGAGGGTCCCAACTGAGTCTACTGGGGAGATCCCCGATTGGACCCTGTGGTTGCTGTAGTTACCCTTTGAAGTTATTCCCTTTGGCCAACATCACACCCTGGGGTCTTTACAATCATGGGGCAGTAAAACCCAAAGATCACCTGACCTGATTCAATCTATTTCATGAGAAAACCTGTCTTTCTTCCACACACCCTTCATCACGCATATCAGTGTTATCTAAACTAAGACAAAAGGTTTCCCAAATATTTATCATTCACGCATACACGTGTCCATATACATATTTATTCACACAACTGCTTATAGTGTAACAATCCCAACAGTGAGGAGGCCGCCATGCTGGTAGAAAAAGGTAGGTACTGAACTGAAGCAGTGAGGCGCAGCAGGTAAGTAGAACAGGATAGCCGAGTCCTTACACAATGCAGGTACACGATGCAGGTAGTCAGACAAGCCAGGGCTCAGGTACACGATGCAGGTAGTCAGACGAGCCATGGGTCAGGTATACTAAGTGGGTAGTCAGACGAGCTTAGGGTCACTGGATACAGGCAGGACCAGAAAAGCCTATTTAAAGGCCTTCAATGATGAGCAGTTGAAGCTGATACTATGATCCCCCACAGGTGTGAGATCCCTTAGCTTGAGTACAGCAATAAGCCTCTTGATCTGAACAATCCAAAAGCTTCTTGGGGCAGGTCAGCAACAGACATAGACATATCCACTTACATGGCATAGGTCTGAATTTCCCCAAAAAATCTCATGAATTGATCCCTCAGATTGCAGAAAGTGTTAGTGCTGTAACAGGAGTAAGTAACTAGCAGACAGAAGCATCCAGCCTCAGGACTGCCACCAACTGCCCCATTGATGCCCATTCCCCTCTGCCCGAATGTACTGCTCAGAGGATATGGGACCGGCTGCTGCGTCAGGATCCAAAAATATATAACTTTACTTGGGAACACAACTTAGGAACAATAGAAAACTGACTTCATTGGTGGCCATAGAGAGCTAGGTATGGTGGACAGACCAAGTTGAATTACCACTTGGACATACAGCACGTGTACAACTCCTGCTTTGGCCTGCCTAACTATTAATATTTACTTTCAGTATAAATTTATTTTGTGCTCTAAAAAATATGAGACTTTTCCTGGTAGTGTAAGTGTATTACTGAAAAATAACCCAATATTTGAAGAAACGGCTTCTACTTTTAAGATCAAAATAATCAATTATTAATTCAAGAAAAATGTGTAAAAGTGTTCTGCCGCAGTCACTGTAGGACTATAAGTAGTTTTACAGCTTCTCCAATGCACCCCACCCCAGTCAATTTCCTGCACTAGTAATACTCTTACACTAGTACTGGAGATGAGTCTAATATAGTATAACACTATCTTGTCTAGCACTGTCATTGATTGATATTGTGGTGATGTAAATGTTTCTGGATGCTACTGACAAGTTAAAAGGGTGTTAGCAAGCTTATATGACTATGCTGCCATAATCAATGAGACTGTCCCTCCACTTCATGCCAAGATTGTATTGGCTACTTCTATTTATCCCTTATTTTGTAGCTCCTCAACAGAGTCCGCTCCTGTTTTTCCATCTGAAAGAGCACCAAAACAGGTTGAATGGTGCCAAAATGGACAAATTTCTAAGAAATATTCTGAAGTTTCGTGTTTGTTTTCATTTGTTTTGTTGTGGGACGTTGTGGGCCTTGTTTTCGGAGATTGGTATGAATGCACAAATTAGATAAAATGAGTTAAAAATTATGTTTGTACAACTCTGAAAGTCTCTTAAATATGTCAAGGAGATGATCTAGTGATAAAGAATTTGCCGTATTTGGGGTCAGGAATAATTTTTTTGCATTGAGAAACATAATTAGCTGGGAATTCACTGTGTTTTTTCTTTGCTTCCCTCCAAATCAATCTATTTTTACTATTCTATGATTTTCTTTAATAAAACTTTAGATATTGCTGATGGAAAATAAAATAAACACATATAACCCTTGTTTTGTGCCTGATTTACTTTACTTCAAAGAATAGACAAATATGTTTCACACATCCAGATTTACAATCTATACCAACACACACACTTTCTACATTCTTTGACCCTGAAAATCTTTAAATATTACCAATCCATCCATTGAGTTGTGATGCAGCAGTGATAAAAGCACAGTTTGAATGCTCGGGTGTCCTAAACTGAGAGTAAAATATGGAGACTCATAGAATTCAACCTGAGGCTGAGGTAAAAACCCTGAGATTCAAGGTCAACCCTTACACCTCCATATTTAAATGCAAATAGTCCAAACTTAATTTACAGTTGATAATTATATATCATAATGGTCAAAATTTGGCTATCTTTCACAAGATATTGGACTTCTTATTGGTCATAACCAGGGTCTCACTTAGGTGGGTACCCTGGGTACATTGCACCCAGTCGCCCGGTAACCGAGGTGCCCAACTGGGTCACATAGAATCCATTACGTAACCCCACTGGGTGATGAAAGGGCTACACGCAAAGTAAAAGAAAGAGCGGGGAGCTGTGTGAGCTGCAGTCATAATGGAAAAGAATGAGGAAGAGAGTGTGTGTATGTATGTATGTATGTATGTTAAGTGAATAGTGTTACAGTGAGTGTGTGTTGAAGAGTTACTGTGTATGTGTAAGTGTATGTTGTTAGAGTATGTGTTACTGTGTGGCAGCAGAATGTGAATGTGCATAGTGTTTGCATGTGTGAGTACTTTGTGTTACTGTATGGTATTAGAGTGTGCAATGTATGGTGTTAGCATGAGGATATGTGTCAGCATATGGTGTTAAGGTGTGTGTGTATGTTGTTATATGGTGTAAGCATGAGTGCGTGTTAGTGTTAGGACTGAGCTGGTGGAGTAGACCTCTTGCTGGTTCAGTGTGGCCCGCGCTTCCGATCTGCCGCAGGCGATGTCTTCGATCCACCGTCCCATGCAGTGCAAGTGCAGCTGCTTCCTCCGAGTCCTCATCTTCTCTTGCTGGAGGAGCAAGCTCGGTTGGAGAGATCAAAAATCTCACCCCAACCGGCTTAAAATCAATCAAGGGAGCGGGAGGTCTGTTAATACGGACCTCCGATCCTGCTCCCTTTCTATGCGCGCGGCAACTGATGCTGTGCGTCGGGATTTGATGTCAGATCCCGGCACACAGCACTGAAGCCACGCCCACCTTCTTTACTGCACCGGAAGGACAGGACACAGAAGAAGAAGAAGAGTCAAGAGGTAGGAACCTTTTTGTTTGTTTTATTTATGTTTGTTTAACCCCATAACGACAATTGCCGGTCCTGGCACGACACGGAAAAGCATGTGCTTTACGACAATTGACGTGCCAGGACCGGCACGTCTTTAAACGGGTGCAGAAAGCGAAAACTCGACCTCGAGGCATTCAGCAACGCCGCGATCGGAACGAAGGGGCCATCTCTGGCCCCTCCACGGGGCGTCAACATCCGCCATACTTTGTATGGCGGCGGACGCCCGTTTTAAAAGCGTTTAGGAGGCGATCGATGATCGCCTCCTAAACTTAAATGGTGTCGCTGGAATGCCTCGATCAGGAGGCATCCAGCGACACCAAACACTTACCTTTCGATGGGCTGTGACCGCTCCGGAGAGCGGTCACAGCCGCAGCTGCCGATGATCTTCGCCATCAAGCAAGATGGCCGCTGCCCTGTAACAGGAACCAACAAATTTTAAAAGTTCGCTAGATGGTCCAGACCATCTAGAGAACTTTGGCTCCACTTGCAGGTTGAATACAGGTACTGCATTCACCATGCAAGTCAATGGAGCTCAGCTTTCTAATCACAGTGTGATTAGAAAAAATAAATTAAAAATAAAATAAAATTAATAATAATTAGAAAAAAAATAGTAAAAAACCAGTAAAATGTAAAAATAATTTCCCACTGATGTCACTATCAGGGGAACCTTCAAGTTGAAAAAAAATGTTAAAAAAATTAAAAAATATATATATATATATAAAAAATATATTTTTGTGAGCAAGTCCTAAAATTAGCATATTAGCTTAAAACAATTCTCGCATGGAAAGAGTTAAAATACTGGCATATTAAATGCCCGTGGGGTGTCTACTTTTAAAAAAGGTATGATTTGATGGGGTAAATTGAATTGGCCAGGTTCAACAACGTCCCAATTAACACCGGGGGAAGGATGGCCACACACCTAATTTCCAATTAGAAAAATGCACACGTACCAAATGTGGCCTTTTAGTTCCCACAAAAATGACAAACCCATGCATGTGGGGTACCACTGTACTCAGGAGATGTTGCTGAACACATTATGGGGTGTCGTGTGACAGCGGCATATACCAGGAGCTGTAAATTCATACATAAAGTAGGTGTGTGTGGGAAAAATACACACACAAAAATACTACTGCAAACTTTGAAAACATGCTGGTGGTAAAATGTGTGCATGCAAAGAGTTAAAATACCAGCATTTAAAATACCCTGTGGTGTCTAGTTTTGAAAAATATATGGTTTTGTTGGGCACACTGAAATGGCCCGGCTCAAAGATGTACCAAATAGGGCATGGGCAGTGGATCCCCAAATGCCAAAGTTCAACATTGAAAAATGCGCATGCCCCAAATGTGGCCCTTTTGCCCCCAAACAGCCAGGCGAAATCATTCATGTGAGGTATCGCTGTACTCAGGAGATGTTGCTGAACACATATTGGGGTGTTTTGTGATAGTGACATATCCGAGAACTTTTTAATTCATACCTGAAGTAAAATGTGTGTGGAAAACCAAATGCAAAAAAATGACTACCACAAAGTTTGACAAAGACTGGTGGTAGATATGGTGCATGGAAAGAGTTAAAATACTAGCATTTGAAATACCCTGGGGTGTCTAGTTTTCAAAAATATATGGGTTTATTGGGCACACTGAAATGGCCCGACTCAAAGATGTACCAAATAGGGCATAGGCAGTGGATCCCCAAATGCCAAAGTTCAACATTGAAAAATGCGCATGCCCCAAATGTGGCCCTTTTGCCCCCAAACAGCCAGGCAAAATCATTCATGTGAGGTATCGCTGTACTCAGGAGATGTTGATGAACACATATTGGGGTGTTTTGTGATAGTGACATAAACAAGAACCTTTTAATTCATACCTGAAGTAAAATGTGTGTGACAAAACAAATGCAAAAAAATGACTACCACAAAGTTTGACAAAAACTGGTGGTAGATATGGTGCATGGAAAGAGTTAAAATACTAGCATTTGGAATACCCTGGGCTGTCTAGTTTTCAAAAAATATATGATTTGATGGGGTAAATTGCATTGGCCGGGTTCAAAGATACCCGAAATGGCACATGGGGGGAAGAATTACCAGATTTGGAAAAATGGCTTTGAAATAGCAAAACGCTACCTGTACTTATTGCCCCATAATGGGTAGAAAAAAGCAAAAAAACATAAAAATATTGGGTATTTCTAAACTCAGGACAAATAGTAGAATCCATTTAGCAGGTTTTTTCATTACCTTTTATAGATGAGTAAAAGATTTTTCAACTAAAAGTTAGAAACAGTCATTTTTTTCTAAATTTTTCACCATATTTTATACTTTTTTTAGTAGTAAATAATATGATACAATCAAAACAATGTCATCTAAAGAAAGCCCTTCTTGTCCTGAAAAAAACAATATCTAATGTGTGTGGGTTCAGTAAACGGGAAAGAAGAAAATTACAGCTAAACACAAGCAGCGCAGAAATGTTAAAAAGGCCATTGTCACGAAGGGTACAAAAAGTAAAATCAGCCTTTGTCACGAAGGGGTTAAAGACCTTTTAATAAAAGGACTACAATTTCTAAAAAGAATTCAGCCTTATGTGGTATTTCAAACTTTAAGACTGTGTGGTTACATGATCCCAGCTCACATATGGTGGAGAATGCCGGTACCACATTGATAGTCTGGAAAAAGAAAAACCTTGCTCTCTGAGCACTTACTGACAAACAACAACTAACTATCGTTGGACGGCTTACCCGCTACCAACAAAAACATTTAGTACAGACCTTTTTGCTTTAGGAACTGTTCAGCAGATTTGTTAGGAGAAAATGCAGTCTCACTCACCGCTTGTATGTTTCTCACCTGAATAACTCACAGGGCTCCTTTTTGTAGCAGCCCCTTGTTGCTCATTGGTAACAGGTGAGTAACAATCTGAGAGAACCAGAACTCCTGGACTGGCTTCATCACCTGCTGCAAGTAAACTGTGGAGTGGAGCACTGGCCCTCCCTTCTCTCCAAATGCTCCACCCCAGGGACCCAAACATAAATACAACATTACCATTATTTTGTTGGTAACAAACCATTCTCCCTGGGGTTATCAAATACATTGCACTGCAGTATTTTCTGAGAAATATATATATATTATCCACCACCATGCCCGGTTCACTGTCACAATATATATATATATATATATATATATATATATATATATATGTATATATATGTGTGTGTATATATATATATATATATATATATATATATATATATATATGTGTGTGTCTATATATATATATATATATATGTGTATGTATATATATATATATATATATATATATATATAATATTGTTGTTGGGGGTTTTTGTCCAATTTTGGTGTGTTATTTTTAATAAAGTGATTGCTGAATTTTCGGTCCAGAATTTTCATTTTGGTGCATCCCTATACACTAAGCCAGACACTGAAGCAGTAGGCCTACACCACATCAATGTTTGGCTTAGTATATAGTGATAGGGGTTATGCTACATTATTGGCAATGTCTGGCTCAATGTATAGTCATAGGTGTTGTGCTGTGCCTCAGTATATAGTGATAGGTGTTATGCTGTACCACCGTCAATGTCTGCCTCAGTATATAGTGATAGGTGTTATGCTGTACCCCAGTCAATGTGTGCCTCGGTATATAGTGATAGGTGTTATGCTGTACCACCGTCAATGTCTGCCTCAGTATATAGTAATAGGTGTTATGCTGTACCCCAGTCAATGTGTGCCTCAGTATATAGTGATATGCTGTACCCCAGTCAATGTGTGCCTCAGTATATAGTGATAGGTGTTATGCTGTACCACCGTCAATGTCTGCCTCAGTATATAGTGATAGGTGTTATGCTGTACCCCAGTCAATGTGTGCCTCGGTATATAGTGATAGGTGTTATGCTGTACCACCGTCAATGTCTGCCTCAGTATATAGTAATAGGTGTTATGCTGTACCCCAGTCAATGTGTGCCTCAGTATATAGTGTTATGCTGTACCCCTGTCAATGGTATGCAGTTTTTCCCAATAAAAAAAAATTAATATATATATATATTGATCCTTTATGCAGCCCGGAGCCCCCACTCATGATTTGCTCATAATTTAATTTTTGCGGTGAGAATTTCACCTTTAGAATAGACCATGGAGTCAAAAGGGTTGGAAATATATAGCTCCACCCCCTTGCAATGTGATTTTTTTTTTTCAGCTCCACCAACTTTATATGGACTGTAGAAGCATATTGTGCACACAAAATTTTGGCTCTGGGAAAAATTTTGCACAACAGAAATTTTCTGCGCACATCACCCAAGAAAAATTAGAGGGAACATCAGTAAATGAACGTATATGGAGCCCTGTAACCGCCCTCCTCCTCTATGGTCTTAGGATTCTTGCCACTGATTGGCTTTGTAACATATCAACATTTGCTATTTATTGAGTAAGGCATTTAGACAAACACTGTATTTGATCGACACACTTTAATTTATAAACATGTTATGCATTTTCCATACACATTACCGTAATAGTTAGGGCTGTAGAACACAGATACACTCCTGCCCAGCAAAGATTGTGAGCTAATAGGAAAGGGCAACATTAGGAGAGTAAGGAAGAACTAGATTTGGGTCAGAAAGTGGTATTGTCCCTAGGATTGCCACCTGTCTGGGGTTCACCTGTATAGTTCTGCAATCTTTATATCCAGGAAAATGCTGTGCAGGAGCTATGTTAGTCTACATTCTGCAATGAGGTGGACTATGCAGCTTTTAGACATGTTAAAGCAACTGATTGCTGCCCTAGCAGGGTTCTGGGAAGCAGGGCCGGACTGGCCCACCGGGATACCGGGAAATTTCCCGGTGGGCCGGAAGGTCCGTGGGCTGGGCGGCCGGCAGACTTACCATGAAGACAGCCGCTGAGCGGCTGCAAATGGCAATGAACGCCTCCCTCGGTGCCAGGGGCGGGCTGGGCAGGGGGGCAATTGCCCCCCAGGCTTCCCGAAATCTAATCAAAGCGGCCGCTGGGTGCTGATGCGGCCGGCCGGCATCAGCACCCAGCAGCCGTGTGCGATGGCCGTCTAGTGATGGGAGCAGTGTGAGGGGTGAAAGCTCCGCCCCCTCGCACTGACCTTTCACCCCTCACGCTGCTCCCATCGCTATGCGGCCATCAGATTGCTGGGAATGTAATCTAAACGGCCGGTGCGTGCTATGCCGCCGGCCGCCTCTGCTTTAATACTTTTTTTTTACTTTATATGGCAAGCCGATCCAGCTTACCATATAAATAAAAAAAAAGTGTTAAAGTAGCTCCGGCCGGCGGCATAGCACGCACCGGCCGTTTAGATTACATTCCCAGCAGTCTGATGGCTGCATAGTGATGGGAGCAGCGTGAGGTGGAAGCTCCGCCCCCTCGCACTCAGACTGCTGCAGCACCGGATATCAGGTCAGTGGCATCCTGTCAGCATAGAGGAGAACAGTGTGCAGCTACCAGGAAGTCAAGAGAAGTAGAAGGTGAGTAAAATAATTTATTTTTTGTACTGTATGTTTTTTGTATTTGTTAAAAACAAAAAAAATCGGCATGTGTGTGTATGTAAGTGTGTCCCCCTATATGCCACTCTGCCTCCAGAAATGCCTTATACCCCTCTATATGCCACTCTGTCCCATGATATGCCTTTTAACCCCCTATATGCCAGAGTTGCATATAGGGGTATAAGGCATTTCTGGATGCAGAGTGACATATAGGGGGTCAAAAGGCATATCTGGAGGCAGAGTGGGATAAAGGGGGTTAAAAGGTATATCATGGGGCAGAGGAGCATATAGGAGGGTATAAAGCATATCGGGGAGGCAGAGTGGCATATAGGGGGCATAAGGCTTTTCTGGAGGCAGAGTGCCCCATGATATGCCTTTTAACCCCCTTCATGCCACTCTGCCTCCAGAAATGCCTTATACCCCCTATATGCCACTCTGACCCATGATATGCCTTTTAACCCCCTATATGGCAGAGTGGCATATAGGGGGTTAGAAGGCATATCATGGGACAGAGTGGCATATATTATTTTTTATTTAATATGGCAAGCTGGATCGGCTTGCCATATAAAGTAAACAAAAATGTCCCATGATATGCCTTTTAACCTCCTATATGGCAGAGTGGCATATAGGGGGTTAGAAGGCATATCAGGGAGGCAGAGTGGCATATAGGGGGGTATAAGGCTTTTCTGGAGGCAGAGTGCCCCATGATATGCCTTTTAACCCCCTTTATGCAACTCTGCCTCCAGAAATGCCTTATACCCCCCTATATGCCACTCTGTCCCATGATATGCCTTTTAACCCCCTATATGCCAGAGTGGCATATAGGGGTATAAGGCATTTTTGGATGCAGAGTGACATATAGGGGGTCAACGGCATATCTGGAGGCAGAGTGGCATAAAGGAAGTTAAAAGGGATGTCATGGGGCAGAGGGGCATATAGGAGGGTATAAAGCATATTGGGGAGGCAGAGTGGCATATAGGGGGCATAAGGCTTTTCTGTAGGCAGAGTGCCCCATGATATGCCTTTTAACCCCCTTTATGCCACTCTGCCTCCAGAAATGCCTTATACCCCCCTATATGCCACTCTGTCCCATGATATGCCTTTTAACCCCCTAGATGGCAGAGTGGCATATAGGGGGTTAGAAGGCATATCATGGGACAGAGTGGCATATAGGGGTATAAGGCATTTCTGGATGCAGAGTGAGGGTATAAAGAGAGGGTATAAAGCATATCAGGGAGGCAGAGTGGCATATAGTGGGGCATAAGGCTTTTCTGGAGGCAGAGTGCCCCATGATATGCCTTTTAACCCCCTATAGGGCAGAGTGGCATATAGGGGGTTAGAAGGCATATCATGGGACAGAGTGACATATAGGGGGTATAAGGCATTTCTGGAGGCAGAGTGGCATATAGGGGGTTAGAAGGCATATCAGGGGGGCAGAGTGGCAAGCCTGGGGTCAGAGGTGCATAACTCGGGGGTAGGTTGTCAAATGAAAGGAAATAAAAACCAAATATGTCTCAATCATAGCTTTTATTAAATATGGAAAAAAATAGTCTACATGAATTAATAAAGAAATAAAAGTTTCTTACCAGAATATCGTGGAGAATAATGTGATCAGTGTTTTGTTCCACTAAATAAAATGGAACTCTTTCATCTAACAATGTTCGCAGTAGTAAATGTTTTGATCCTATTATGTGTAATGTATTTAATTTATTAGGGCCTTTTAACACTTTTGCTTTCTGGCATTTTAATACAAATAATGAGATAAAAAGAATTGCACATAGTGTGACTCGGGTGTGTATAAGGGGTGCGTGTGGGTATAAGAGCTTCACCGTGAGATAAACTATATGGGGCTGGTCTCCAAATTTTTCCAGGGCTGCTTTTCAGTCCCAGTCCGGCCCTGGTCTAAAGGTGTGCATGTGCAGGAGATTTCCTGTAGATCAGGCGAGGATCCCCTTGCAGAGGACCTGTACCCTCCTCTCTGTCAGCCGGGAAAGGTCTGCGCAATGCATGCAGACAACTTCCACTGCTGCCGGCACTTCCACCGGGGCTACTATGACGGATCGCCGGCATAGAAGCCCCAGCAGATGTGACGAGCAGCAGCAGAGGTTGTCTACGTGCATCATGCAGATGTACATTGGCTGCCCCCACTAGGCACCAGGGAGTCTGGGGGTGCATTGGTAAGTCGGGGGGGGGTCAGAGTGGCATATCTAGGAGGGCATAAATCATATCAGGAGGCAGAGTGGCATATCTAAGGGGGGGGCAGAGTTGCATGTCAGGGGGGCAGAGTGGCATATCAGGAGGCAGAGCAGCATATCTAGGAGGCATAAAGCATATCAGGGGCAGAGTGGCATATCTAGGGGACATAAAGCATATCAGGGGCAGAGTGGCATATCTAGGGGACATAAAGCATATCAGGAGGCAGAGTGGCATATCAGGGAGGACAGAGTGGCATATCTAGGAGGGCATAAAGCATATCGGGGCAGAGTGGCAAATCTAGGGGAGCATAAAGCATATCAGGGGAGCAGAGTGTCATATCTTGGGGGCATTAAGCATTTCTGGGGGGGCGGAGTAGCATATCTGGGGGGCAGAGTGCTGCTTGTCTTAATGGATGGAAAGACAAGCAGGGAAGTTGCAAATGCATGTCATTATATTTTAAATTTAATAATAATAGAAGTAAAATGCACAATAAATGTAACGGTGAGTGATACTGTTAGCACGAAAACACACACACACACTTGTTCTTCTCTTGTCTCCTTTCTTGCCCACCTTTTCCTTTTTTCCCTTTTACTTCTCTCATTTCATCCCTCATTTTTTTTCCTTGTCTTTCGTCCTCCCCTCCCTCTACTAAAGCAATTATTTCAGCAATCGCAGCAAAAGCACGCCCATGTCCACACCCTGAGTACCCCCCAAACAAAACCCCTCAGAGTGCCTTCCCGAAGCTTCAGCTAGTCGTCTTACAGAGAGGCGCTCGAAAGGGTTTCTACATGTTACACCCTGCTGAACTTTTTAAGGACCGTGGAGTGCGCAAGCGCATTCAGCTGACACCATCTAATGTAAACGTGCCCGTCCACAGCATGAGCCTGACTGCGAAGGAGCGCTATTGCGCTCGCGACCTTCTCACAGTCACACTCCACGGCCGGTCGCGCGGTTTTCTCTACTTCCCAGCCGTGACGTCGCTCCCATGATGCAGCGCGCTGCTGTCAGCGGTGGAAGATGGCGGAGGGTGGAGTGGTTGATCTGGAGACTCAGAGAACTGAAGTGTCGGTTCTGCTGAAAACCCAGCTTCGGAGAGGAGACACATGGTGAGCGGGGGCACACGGGCCGGTAACACCGCCTGGGTTATATGAAGGCAGGGCAAGTGTCGGGGAGGCTGGGTGTCAGAGTAACGGTAGGACCCGGACTGGGGAAAACATCTGTATCATGCACAGCAATTGCTGCAGCGCTACTGCCCCTAAGGGCATTTGTATCATCAGGTGTGTGGGGTGAGTCCCAAATAGTTTGCTTGTCCAGGGCCTTTAGTGTCACTTCACCCACACAGCGCTCTCCGGCTGATCAGCACCGATTTGGCACAGCTGTATATTAATATTTAATAGCATAGTACTCTTCCAGCGGACTTCTATCTATGGGTAATGTGTCTGGGTTCCTGTGCCATGTTATACATTGTATGCCTTATGTATATATGCAAACATATATACATAAGGCATACAGAGTTTCTATTATATTATATTGAACTTGGCTTATCATATATCATGGTACTATGCATCATTAATGAATGCCTCCCATAAAAATATGACAAATCTGGAAATATTTTTATGAAGGGTTCTATTAAAAGTCGCCTATTGTTTGCGCAGCAGTTATGACTTGAAAATTCTACATAATAATATTATTAGCACAATATTATTTCTGCCTATACATTTAGCTTCGTATTGGTTATTGAAAGAGACAAACTTTATGAATGGCAAACTGGAACAATCGCCATAGAAACCAGTAGAATGCTTTGCTTCAGATCTCACAGGTTTCGTATAGATCCAATGTCCACCGTTCGTTTTGCGTGTATGTATGTATGTATATATATATATAAGTACTCAGCAGCAGTATAGACCAAAAACCATGGCAATGCTTACCTGTGTTGAGCCACACCACAATATAACATCAGATTTACTCAGCACTTTTACATCCTAGCAGATCTAATAAAGTATGAATATACATTTTAATAAATCAATTGCAGCCTTATAAGTGCGTCCAAACGGAATACAACTTATTGCAGCTTATTTTGCTTTACTTTATTTGTACTTCAATTTACCAATTTCATTTATTTATTGATTTGCGTTAGCTCTGCTAACTACGCAATGCGCTAACACGATAGCTTGTGTGTCGGTAAAGATATGTTGTTATCAGTATTTCTGGATTGGCGCTACCATATATAGTCTGCCTTTAGTTCCAGCAACTTGATGTTAATACCAGAGAGCTATGCCGCAGATGTCCGTTTTGTAACGTGTTCTAAATACATTCACATCCCTTTGCGATTGGAAGTTTGTAAGAAAAAAAAAAAAAGTATCTTATGTATTTTGGAAACGCCGTGGAAACGTTGAAATTATTTTATGTAGCGGGGTTTATTAGTAGAATGTAAAAAGTGTTTCCCCACTGAGAGTGTGACAGTGAGGGAATGTATTAAGCATAGGCGAAGAAGCACAACATGTGTTGCTATTGTGATAGAACCACTTTTTCATATTTTGCTGTGAAATCACCGGATACACGTTGACCCACACTTTTGAATATTTAAATGGTCATCTAAACGCAAGCTTTAAATGTGAGAATTAGTGGCTAAATATATAGATGTGCGTGCATGATTGCGTGCTGTTCTCATGTGAGTTGGCACATATAGAATCCAGTTCTCCCAAACCATTGTAAAGATTTTCATAATGATCAGCAAACTTATCGTGAAACTCTTCTGAACTTATGCGTTAACACCTGTTCCAAGCTTACATTAGTTTAGTGGTCATGCCATTAAAAGGTATCTTCCTGTACACGCTAATAACATATTTCTTTAAATTCTTATAGCAGGGCTGGGCAAATTAGAGAGCAAATTAGAAGCCAGCTTAATAATTAGGAGCCATCTTAGTAATTAGGAGCCAGGAAGATCTACACCCATAGAGATCGATATAAAATGGCACAATGACAGCCACGGCTACCTGGCTCTTGGGATTTGTTGAGCCCCGTTTTATAGGATTAAATGTAAAAATTTGTTGTTGTTCAGACAAGAAATAATGCATTTTCTTTGTTCCAGATTAAAATCGGCTATTTTTTATTTTATTGGACAGTCTGCTTAGTTGTCAAATACTGAAGAATAAAAGCAGCGATGGTTCATGCTTTTAAGAAATTGTATATTACTCCATGTAGAGGTTTTATCTTAAAACCTTGTGAATGATGAGACATGATCTTCCATGTGGTAATGAAGCCGTAAACCCACAAAGCTTGCTAGACCTGCGTATTGTAATACATGACCTGGGTTTTATGTTATTTCACAATTATTGCATTAGTTCATGTGTCAATGTTAATGAAAAAGTATATTTACAAATGTGTCATACACTACTCTTAAAAACAATGTTATTTTCTCGATTACAAAATACATTTCGCCTCGAAAAAGCTAGTTTGACCCAGCTTCATGCATATTTAGTCCCATAACATGAAATAACTGTTCGCGGTTAAGCGAAATAGAGGCACAGACTGCATAAGAGGTGACAAAAAATACTACAACAACCTGTCCCACCGCTGTAAAGGGAAATATCTAGAGTTGTGAAAAACAAAATGTTCTTGTTTTTGCAGCGATTGCAGGTTTGGTTGCTGCGTGGGGAGAAAATCCCTTCAGATTGTGAAATTGAAGATGTGAACTCTCTGCATTACTGAGAGAGAATGAAACTGGAGGGCTCCGAGTACCTATTTTCCAATCAGTGTCATGACTTTAGGGAAATAACATTACTCAGCTTGCAATGAGCTGCATAGAAAAGGTCGATAACAAGGGAGTAAAGATGAGCGCAGTGCTATGGGAGACATAGACCAATCATTTTTATATATTCAAATCTAGCAATAAACCTTCTGTAGTAAAGATTGTTCTCCACTGTCCGTAGAAGTCTCCTTTCTCTGCTTCAGAGTTGTTTGGCTCCTCTGTTCTCCTGCATTTAACAAGCTGGTAATTCAAAAGAAGCAAAGCCTGGACTGTTCAGAACATTCCTGGTTTGACATACATATAGTGCTTGTGGTACTTCTGTAAATTCTGTAAGTGTTTTTTTAAATATATTAGAAATTATAAGTGGTCCTCTGGATTACATGAAGTGTGAAACAACTCTGTTTATGAAAATATTCATAAGAATAGAAATATAAACTTTGGCATACCCCTTGTGATTTTGTAAATGCATTTTATTTGATGATTGCACGGCAAGATCTATCTGAATAATTTATACATGGAAACGGTTTACATACTACTCTTCTGACGTGATATAAGCCCTGTCCAATTCATACCAATTTAGCGAAGGGTCACCGGAGCTGCTTGTGAATGTGAACTCCACTCTGTAAGTAGATAAGGGCGTTTGTTCACGCCGAAACCGGTCGATGTTTCTAGAAATAAAGAGAACTGTTTTTGACTATTACCTTGGCTGAGTTTTCTGCTTTTCTTTATATTCATTATTTAGGGTGATACATTTGTATCCAGTGAGGACCTACTCCTCTGTTTCCCCTATCTCTCTCATTGAGAGCTTTTTGAATATCAATCCATACCAATTGACATCCTAATATAAAGCTAGTTTACTTCTAAGATCTGCTTCACGTGTCTGAGTTTATATGATAATAACAAGACTGTTTAAACATGTATGCTTTGCTTTTGGTTTGAAGCAACCTCTATTACTGTTCTAGGCCAAAACCTTTCCCTTCATGTAAAAGCTTGCCTCGTCCATAGCATAGAACAGGAGTCATGTGACACAAAAGCAAATACCCATAGACTATTGCCATAGAGAGTGGAAACATTTGTGTTGTTTTTAATGTTTTAAACCTTAAGGGAAGAATAATTTCAAAACCAGTGGAAGGTAGCAATACTTTGAGAGAGTCACTTTCAGACTTTCTTAAAATTAAAGTTTGTGCAAATCCGAATGTGCAAGTCTATTCACTATTCAACGGAGATGCGTCCCTGCCAGTTTTCCTTGAAATAAGGTTGGCATTGTAGAATACACAGTTAAAGAGTGCAGCTCTTCTTGCATGAGGAGCTTGCTGCTGCTGTGTTTTACCTTACTATATTATAAAGAGAGCCAAACTCCCAGTTTAGTGAACATACCTGAGGGGCTTTGCAATGTGGGAAGCTCTCTGAACATAGCTTGTGTGAGGTGTAACTTGCATTCTCCCTTAATTATATGCTTAGCTCATACAAAATCCCAGCTACTTGAGCAATACGCTTTATGAATGTTTTGTTGAGTCATGGAAAATTTACATGGAACTTTGAAGTAGAGGAAATGTCAATACACTGTTAAGTGTATGATCTAATTATTTTGTTTAACATTATGACCTCTTTAGCCAGTGTACTCTTGCTGTTATAGAGTTAGGCAGTTCCTTTGATACAGTGAAGTGTTACATGATGATGTTTTATAATGATGTATGTATCATTCTCAAAGTGGTTTAACTGCATGAACACACCTGCACTAATAAGACCTTTTTATTATTATATGATTATTAAATGGTTTTCTCTAGTTTAGAAAGCTTTAAGCCCAGCTTATTATAAACCATGGGGATTTTAATTTTGGGCTTTGCTAAACCTTTTCTAATTGGTCTTGAGGATAATTTCATTTTAATAAGAATTTGTTAAACAACATTAAATAAGAACCATTCAGCCCAAAGAGTCTGCTGCCCATTTTTCATGATGTAAAGACTGAGACCTTACTCCGATCTTGGTCTTGTGTTAAATTTAGGATGTCCTTATGCCCATGCCATGCATGTTTAAATCCCCTTACTGTATAAGCATCTACTTCTGGTGGGAGGCTGTTGGATTTATTTACCACCATCTTTAGATTTTTAGTCGCATCTAGTAAAATTTGCCTGTAATGCTATTTTGTGTCTTAGGTTTATTAAACTAAATGGCGACAGTGAGATACTGAAAAGTGATTCTGTTTCAGATTTAGGTGAAATATGGGTTCTAGGAAATCCAGTCCACAGGTCGTACTGAGCAGCCTATGTTCTTGTTATCAAGGTAGTACAGAAATCTTTTTTTTATTTTTTTATTCTCTAGGTATTCACATAGTTTTCTGCTTTATAATTGAAAGTGTTCTTTGTTTTCAGGTACTTAATTGATAGTCGCTGGTTCAAGCAGTGGAAAAAATATGTTGGCTTTGACAGTTGGGACAAATACCAGATGGGAGATCAGAATGTGTACCCTGGTCCCGTTGATAACTCTGGCCTTCTCAAAGGTAATTTCGTAATATCTTACACCTAACTAGTTAAAGTAAAATGTTTATGGTGTATATAATACCGCAAATGAGATTGGAGTTGAGCATGAATTTATTTATGCCACCCACTTTTATAAATTTTATTATGGGTGGCATTTAATTTTAAAAATACATACAAAATTACATAAATACATATAAATAATCCATACAATATATAAAACACATAACTTAGGTAGGTAAATAACATTTTATTGATTAAAGGACACAGACAACACAATAACAGAAGGGAACATCACATGAAAAATGCAGCGTCAGTGATATGGCCAGGAGTCAGGCACATAATAAGGCACAAATTGGCAGTAAGAGATACGTTCCAAGTACAACCTCCTCCAGGAGGAGCACAAAAGATGACAAGCAACGCGAGGCAATGTGGAGTAAGAGGCAATGAAGGCCAAAAATCAAAGCCCGTGAGCCAAATTGTCGCGAGACCATGTGATGGAGAGGGAAACACCTAAACACACACGAAAAGGAGGGAGACAGAGGAGAGAAGAAAGGGGAAACAGGAAAATGGCGAGGAGAAAAAAAACAAAACAAAAAAAACATTATTATGACGGGAAGGGAAAAAAGAGAAAGAGAAGAAAAAGCAAAGAGCCAGTAATGCAGAAACAGATATCAGGAAGTCAAGCGCCATCACTGAAGAAACGACACAAGCACAGGAGAGGAGAGAAAGGAGAGCCAGCATGCCCACGTCATCGTGTACGCCTCCATCCTGTCAGAAGCCAGGTGAATCAGCTCCTCCAAAGTCCGGATCTCCTCCACCCGCGAAATCCACAAGCGCAGGGGTGGGGCCATAGGGCGCTTCCAATACAGTGGTATGAGGCTACGGGCCGCATTAATAAGATGACGGAGAACGGAGCGTTTCATACTACTCAACGACCTCTCAGAATGGAGGAGGAGCCCAAAGCCTGGGGAAGGCCGAATCTCCTCACCCGTAACCTCCTCCAAACACCGGAAAACTCCAGACCAGAAGGGCTGAAGTGCGCTACAACTCCACCACATGTGCAGGTAAGTGCCACTATCCTCCCCGCATCTCCAACAGGCGGGATCACTCCCCGGTACAACCCGACTAACCGCCACTGGAGTCCTATACCACCGAGATAAGAGCTTGTAAGCCGTCTCCTGATAGCGAGTAGCAACAGAGCATTTGTGGGCCAAGACGCAAACCTTCAACCACTGGGGTTCCGAGAGCGGTTCCCCCAGGTCAGCCTCCCAGCGTCCCATGAACACCGGAGGGACCAGAGAGTCTTTCACCAACAGCATGCGATAGAGGACGGAGATCCCCCCTCTGGGGACACAAGATTGCCGGACAAGTTGCTCAAAAGGGGTAAGAGGTCTGGAAAGATGATGCTTGCCCGGAACCGAACGAACATAGCGAGAGATCTGCGCATAGCGGAAGCGCTGCATCAAAGTGCCCTCAGCGGCAGGAGCAGCCCGCTCGAAAGGCAGGGCAGCAGCACCATCCCACACGGCGGACAGAGTAGTGTCCGGAGACAGCATAAGAGAGTCGAGGTATCCCCTCTCCAGCCCCGGAGGGAAATCCGGGTTCCCAGCAACAGGGGTCAGCGGGGACGGGAAGGAAGAAAGCGCCCCACCGACGTGACGTCGACGCCAAGTCCCCAGAGTAGCCCGCACAAAAGGATTCGGGCAAGAGGAAAGACGGAGGGCCCCAGGTCGGAGCCCCACGCTACCAGGCAGGGAGAAAGGCGTATCAGCCTGCTCCATAGCTATCCAGAGTTTAGAAGACGGCTGAAACTTCCACTCCAACAGTCGCAATAAGTGGGTAGCACAGTAATACTTGAAAAAGTCAGGCAGGGAAAGTCCCCCGCTGTCTTTCAAGCGCGTAAGCACCGCATAGCGTAGCCGAGGGCGAGACCCCCGCCAAACATAGCTCGTAACGAGCGTGCGTAACTCAGAAAAAAAGGAACTCGGAATGGTCACCGGCAGCGTCTGAAAAAGATACAATATCCTTGGCAGGACATTCATTTTGATGACATTAACACGCCCATGCCAGGACACGTGAGAGAGATCCCAGCGCCGGAGGTCGCGACGTAGGCGCAGTAGGAGACTGGGGAAATTGACCCTGTAGATAGAGGAGAGGTCCGTAGGAATCCAGACCCCCAAATATTTAAGACAACCACGACACCACCGATACGGATAGGAAGCACCAACAGCACGGGAGTCAGCTGCGGACAAAGAAATATCCATTACCTCAGATTTGTCTGTGTTGATTTTAAAGTTGGAGAGGGAGCCAAACAGCCTGAGCGCGCCATGCAAGTGCGGGAGGGAGACTACCGGTTGCGAGATCGCAAAAAGCAAATCATCAGCGTACGCCGACACCTTCAGTTCGCGGCCAGAACAAGTCAGGCCGTGGATGCCAGGGTCATCCCGAACCGCCTGTAGGAAAGGCTCCAGAGCGATGGCAAAAAGGAGGGGCGACAGAGGACATCCCTGCCTGGTGCCGTTGCGGATCGGAAAGGAATCTGTGAGGGCCCCATTCAGGCGAATTCGTGCAGAAGGGGCAGAGTACAACGACATGACCCAATGAAGCCAAAACCGTCCGAAACCCATGGTCCGGAGGGTCTGGAACAGAAAGTCCCAAGCCACCCTGTCGAACGCCTTTTCGGCGTCCGTTGACAAGAGAAGTATTTTTTGTCCCGTCGCTTGGGCAAGGTGAATCGAATTCAATGCCCTATAGGTCCCGTCACGCCCCTCCCTGCCAACGATAAAACCCGACTGATCAGGATGAATCAAGGAGCCCAACACACCCTGCAGTCTAGAAGCCAGGACCTTAGCGAAGATTTTTAAATCTGCGTTCAGGAGAGATATAGGCCGATAGCTTTGACACAGTAAAGGGTCTTTCCCCTCCTTAGGCAACACAGCAATCGTCGCCATCAACGAATGGGGGTGCAAGAGGTCTCCCTGCCGCACAGCATTAAGAAGAGTCACAAAGGGGACCTTCAACTGCTCCCAGAAAATGCGATAATACCGCAAGGGGAGGCCGTCCGGCCCCGGAGCCTTTCCCGCCGACATCGACTTCACCGCCGCCCACGCCTCCTCCTCACCAATCTCCCCCTCCAGGGCCGCCGACTGTTCCGCAGTCAGTTTACGACAGATATGTTTGCCTAAGTATTCACGTATGAGAGAGTCCCGCCCAGAACCCGAGGAGCCAACAGGGAGATTATATAAAGAGCGATAATAATGGCAAAAGGCGTCCGCTATGTCAGTGGGAGAGCAGGAAACCAGGCCCCCAGGAGTTTTGATCTTACTAACATATAGAGATTGCTGTTTGGAGCGCAGCGCCTTAGCTAGGAGACGGCCACTCTTGTTGCCATGTTCATAAAAAAGGGAACGTGTGCGGAGGAACGATCTCTGAATATCGTGGTTGAGAAGAGTATTCAAGCGTTGCCGCAAGGTGAGTAGCTCGAGATATGTGCAATCGTCGCAGGTGCGTTTGTGGAGAGCGTCCACGTCCGCGATTCGCTGAGAAAGATCGGATATCTCCCGGGAGCGGAGTTTCTTAAAGTAAGATGCCTTACTGATAAAGAGCCCCCGAACCGTGCACTTGTGAGCCTCCCAAACTGCGGGGCAGCTCACCTCCGAATCGGCATGATCTAGGAAAAAATGGGACAGCAGCTCCGAAGCAGCCTGAACCACATCGTCATTAGTCAGGAGAGAGTCATTAAGGCGCCATGAAGTAGTGGAAGGCTTATAAAGGGGAGCCCGAAGTCGCAGGGTCACTGGGGAATGATCTGATATCTCAGCAACACCGATAGAACACCCTTCAGCCTGACCCAAGTGATAGTATTCCATCAGGAACAGATCAATCCGAGAATATGACCGGTGCGGAGCAGAATAACAAGTGAAATCACGCTCACCCGGATGAAACGCTCGCCAACAATCAACAAGCCTGTATCGGCGCAAAATAGAGTTAAACTGCTTGACATGGGATGGTGGAGTAAGGGGCGAGCGCGCTGTCGAATCCAATCTGTGGTCGGGCGTTACATTAAAGTCCCCTCCCGCAATTAATACGCCCTCCTTGAAGCCCATAAGAGCGCGAAGGATACGAGACAGGGCGGAGCACTGTCCCCTGTTGGGGAGATATATCGATGCGAAGGTGAACACCTGATCATGAACAGTGCCCTTGACAAACGTGAACCTGCCTCCAGGGTCCTCCTGTTGTGCAGTCATAAGAAAGGGAACACGACGGGAGAGCAGGATAGCCGTGCCGCGGGACTTAGAATCCACAAAATTACTCGTGTATATCTGCGGGAAGGCCGGGTGACGAAACACTGGGGCATGTCCACCGCGAAAATGAGTTTCCTGGAGGAACACCACCGAAGGGTTAGCTTTGCATAGGGTCCGGAAAACCCTTGACCGCTTCTCCGGTGAGTTAAGGCCCCTAACATTGAGGCTAAGAGCAACCAAGTCCACTGCCCGAAAGGCGGAGGCGAGACGGGGCATGATGAGAAGCTAGCAAAGAGAACGTGAGCGTGGAAAAACGCGAAAGGAAGAGAGAGAGAGAGAGAGGAAGAGAAGAGGAGAAAGAGAGGAAAAGGAAAGAAAAAAAAAATATAAAAAAAAAATCACAAGCAAATAAAGAAAAAGACAAAAATAAAACAACAAGGAGGTGGGAGAAAGGGAGATAAAGAGGGAAGGGGGGGAGTAAGACACGAAAAAGAAAAGGGGTGGGCAACAGGTAACAAAAGAGGCCAGGGAGGAACACACAACACAGGGAGGAGAAACACACAAGACACTAACGGTAACCCGCGCAAGAAGCGCGTAGCAGCAGTTGTCGGAAAGGACGGCGGCAACAAAGCCAGGTGTCCAGCAAGACGGAGTCCGACCTGCTAGGGGGGTAGTAGAAGCCCCGCCCAAAGCGGCAGCAAGGTGGAGAGAACCAAAACGAGTCGGAAGAAACCAAAAACTAGAGGTAACAAGAACTCCACATTACCCCGCAGCCGCAACTCACATAGTCAGAATCAATGAGCTGAACCAACCGGAAACAGAACACAACACAAACCACAGTATAAGCAATGTTAGTGAAGAACACCACAAGCACCTCCCGCCACTCGACCCGCCACTCGATCATAAAGAAAAGAGAAGAGAAAGAGGAAAAAAAATAGAGGAAAAAAAATAAAAAAAATAAATAAAAAAAAACGGCAGCCTACAGAACGAAAACTGCCTGGCAATGTGTCCAGACACTCGGAGTGTGCAGGAGGAGTAAGGTACATCAGTGAAGATCAATAAGTTCAGCAGCATGCTACAGCCACTTGTATAAGCACATAAGTTTTACACACAGTGATAACCTAATGTACAGAAGAATTAGTTCGATTGTAAAATAGTCTCCCAGGCCAACCAGCATGCCCTCCCCGGGCTAAGAAACGTAGCAAGGTAACCCCCTGTAGGCAGCCGAAACAACAAAAAAATAAATAAAAAAAAAAAAGCGCCGCAGCGAAAATAATAATTATTAGAAATGAAAGCTGCCCCGTAGCGTTTGCAATCGTGCAGAGTGTACAGAAAAATTAAGGCACATCCGTGAAAAGCAATAAGTGCAACAGCTAGCTATACCCACTTGCATGAGCACATAAGGTTGTACACAACGGCAATCCGATAGACAGAGTATACAGATCCCTTATAAAGCAATCAGCCAGGGCAACCAGGATGCCCCCCCTGGGCTCATAAACGTACCCCCTTTAGGCATCGTAAACAAAGAAAAATTAGAAAATAAATAAATAAATAAAATTAAATTTAAAAAAAAATAAATAAATAAATAAAAAAGGGGGGGGTTAATGCAATGCCGCAGCGTGAATAATAAATGGTAGCCTACTAGACGAAAGCTGCCGTGGTAAGCCGCCAATCACGTAGAAGGTACAGGAAGAGTAAGGCACAAGCATGAAAATCAATAAGTGCAACATCGCGGTAATAAGAATAATAATAATATAAGAATAATAAGAATATAATAATAATAAAAAAAAAATAAAAAATTAACACGTTAGCCAACTAAAGGAAAACCGCCCTGCAACGAGTCCGATCACGCCGAGTGTTCAGGAAAAGTTAGGCACATTCGCGAAAAACAGCAAGTGCAGCAGCGTGCCAAACCCACTTGCAGAAGCTCATAAATGTCCACATAGCGGTAATCCGATGTACAGAGCAATGAGTTCTTGGAGAAAAGGAACTCTTCAGGCCAACCAGCATGCCCTCACAGGGCTAAGAAACGTAATGAGGTTTCGTTTTGTATTGTAGTATAGTGTCGTCCCACCTGTAGGCAGCCGAGAGAAAAAAAAAAAAAAAAAAACCAACAGAAGAACTCTCCTCACGGGTCGTAGTATGACGGTACAGCGTCCAAGCAACGGCCAGGAGGCGTAGTCCTCTACTCCTCACGTATTTGCGCGGTGGCCCTCCCGTCATCCGTGGATCTTCCACGTCGTAGGAGGGAACGCCGCGGCAGCGGAGCGTCGCGAGGAGCCGGGGCAGGAACCGCCCGGGGCAGGAACTGCGAATCATCCTCCATAAGGGACCAGTCCGGCACCGGCGGCACAGGCAACCCGAGGGCTGAAGCCACCCCTGCAACATCGCTGTGCTTACGCACAGAAAAAGCGGAGCCAGCATGCGTGATTGTCAATTGAAAGGGAAAACCCCAACGGTATCTGATGTTTCGCTCCTGGAGCAAGGAGGTAAGCGGTCTCAACGCCCGCCGGCTACGCAGCGTAATGGGGGAGAGATCCTGGTAGAGCGCCAGAGAGTGGCCTTCAAACGTAATAGTGCGCATATTGCTCGCCGCAGACATAACTTCCTCCTTCAAAAGAAAATCTTGAAAGCAGCATATTATGTCCCTAGGCGGGTCCGCAGGCCTCCCGCGAGGTCTCAGCGCGCGGTGTGCTCGATCCAGGCGCACCGGAGCGTCAGGGGCGCGGCCCAGCAAATTATTAAAGAGCCGTTGCAGCAAGGCCCGCAGATCTTCAGGGCCCTCTGATTCCTGCAGCCCCCTCACCCTCACATTGTTCCTCCTACCTCTGTTCTCGAGGTCTTCCACGGAGCGGCGGAGCTCAGCCGCAAAACCCGTCAGACGGTGCGTGGAGCGTTGCAGGTCCTGCAGCTGCCGAGCAGCCTGGGCATGCGTATCCTCCAGACGGGAAGTGCGCTGCTCCACTCCCGAGATATCCGCACGGAGAGCCGCCACCTCCTCGTGCAGGGCGCGTTTGACCTCCACGATGAGGTTACTGAAGTCCGCCTTCGTGGGAAGAGAGCGGAACAACTCCTGCAGGTCCGCAGATGAGTGTGCGGCAGCAGCCGGTGGAGGTGAGTGTGGGGCCTCATCCGAAGTCGTCGTGCTCGCTGGAGAGGGCGCCATGCTGGGCGATGGAGGCTGCGTGTCCAGGACCGCAGGGGTCTGGAAATAAGCCCGCAGCGAGGACCCAGCCGGCCTGGACTGAGTTTCCGGGGTGTCATGACGCTGGGATGAGCGTTTCTGCTTGCCCATCGTGGTTTGTAGGGTCGGATGGAAGCAGATTGTAGTGAGTCGGCCGCGGAGCTAAAGACTCAAGCAGCCATCTTCGAGCCAGGCAAGCCACGCCCACACATAACTTAATACATTGTTAATAATGATTCCTTATTTCAGTTATATAATATTACTGACTAGAAACATATTGTATTTTCAACAAATTAGATTTACTAAGTTAACATCTATTAGTATTTTTAACATAACATTTACTGACATTCATCTCAAATAAATATTGGTATCGTTTATAATTTTTGGGCTACTTATTTTTATAATTTTATATTTTTCCTAGAATGTGCATAGGCCATCCATGGGGACCACATTTCTAGATATTTCTTATATTTAGATATACTTATATAATAGCCTTCTTCCATTTTGCATTGAAATTGAATCTGACGGGGGGGCGTGACCTGCCTGCTTCTAAGATGGACGCTTAGATCGTGTGCTCCGCGGTACCTGGTCCAAAATTCGCTTCAGTAAAGCATCTATCGTTCGAAATGGGCAAAACTAACAAGCCCCATTCCACCCCGAAGCCATCGGGGTCGAAACACAAGGGATCTCTTACCTCGGTCCGATCCTTCTTTCCGGCGGCTTCTGATCAAGATTCCCGGGACTCCTGCCATAGGCCGCCATCTTCGGCAGCCAGCCAGGCCAGTGATGCACCTGAAGACGGTACCCCGGACGAGGACCGCATCTCCCCTATTCCAGTGGCACGATCCTGTAGAGAGAAGCTTGATTTGTTACCCTCGAAAGATGACATCGCTGTCATTATTGATAAAGCAACGCAGGGCATACGCTCTAGCCTTACCGATATCCAGACAGACATCCGCCATATTGGGGGCCTTGGAGGAAGATCAGCCGCGCATTTTCCACACTGTGGATTCCTTATCTTCTCACCTGCGGCAACAAGCGTTGGTGATCCAGCAGCTGTCAAGGAAGTTAGAGGACCTGGACAACAGAGGCAGACGGAACAACATTAGGGTGAGAGGTTTGCCGGAATCGATCGACCACCCCGAGCTACCCTCCACCCTTCAAACTATTTTTAACCTGATCTTACGCAGACCTGAGGACACAGATATTCGCTTTGATAGGGCCCACAGAGCCTTGCGTCAAAAACCCTCGGGCTCCATGCCCCCCAGAGATGTGGTCTGCTGCCTGCAGGACTATCCTGTGAAAGAGCTTATACTCCGGGCATTTCGTAATCAGCCTACCTTCGCCTGGAATTCCCACCATATCACGGTCTACCAAGACTTATCACCTGCTACGCTTCAAACTCGCCGACTACTTCAGCCCATCACGAGAGCTTTGCGGGAGGCGAACGTCCCCTACCAATGGGGCTTCCCCTTCGCCCTAATTGTGCGTCGGGGCAATACTACCCACATTATCCGGCAACATGGAGATGTCCCCGGCTTCATCGACGCCCTTGGCCTCCCTTCCTGTGATGTCCCGGATTGGGAATACTCTTTTCAAGCGCCTGCCGGTCTGTCGGATCCCACCAAAGCCTGGTCACCCAGACCGCAACGCAACAAACGCCCGAGGCGACTAGAGGACCCCCGTCCGTGAGTTTCCCGTGACCAGCGTCATTTACCAGATCCTCCGTACCGGGTTGAGTCTGCCTGCTGTTTTGCTTTCCCGTCCGCGATGGCTGTGCTACCGGCTACCCGGCCGCTTCTCTCTTGACCCGTAGGGGACTCCGCAGCGTCGCCCTTTTGAAATTTTGGGCATTCTCCTTGCGGGACTGCCACAGATCCGGGACTCTACCACGTTTGACTTATTTTCCCTACCGCTGCGGTCGCGTCGCATGGGTTACGGTATTTTTTCTTTTTTGGGGGGGCACGGTTGTGGGTTTGTTTGATTTTTTAGGGTGGGGGGTTCTTTCTTTCCTATTTTTATTTTTCATCTTTCGTACTGTGTGTGTTATTGGTTTTGTGGTTTATGTGAGGGGTCCGCCTGCATCAGCGGATGCGCTCTCCACTTCCGGGGTCTGCTGCCCGCTGCTCACATCACCCACCCTGTGTGGGGCTTATACATTTCCGCTGCAGCTCTCTAGAGCTACAGGCCCCCGTTGTTTTCTCCCTAACAGCCTTTTATTGATATGTATATATTTTTTATTTTTTTTCTATACGCACCTCACACACTTACTCACTTTGCCTCTTAGCCCGTTTCACTGTTATGTTTCAACGGATTTGGATTTCGGTTGTTTCGCGGACCAGCCGCGATCTATGGTTTTTGTGTCCTCCTTAATTTTACACATTGGTTCTTTCACGTACACTCCCCAAGGGCCGGCCTGCCTCGACCCATCATAGGGTCGTGGCGTTGGTTCATGACCTACCGCCAGGTCTCGTGGCTCAATATTTGATGCTTCGGCATCCAGGGTCTCCTGCTGTGCTCGCTGTGCACACTTTTGACTCTTGTTTTCGTTTCTGTTGTTTTTGGTTTCATGGTGTTTCTCTTTTTCCTGTTTATTTTTGCACTACTGCTGTGACGCTCGCTCCGCCTTGTCCCCCCAGATACCTTTTCAATGACACCTGAGCACATCAAATTTACCTCTTTAAACGTCAGAGGTTTAAATATGCCCCAACAGCGTTCTAAGCTGCTTTATGTTTTGCACTCATTTAAGACGCATGTGGCGTTCCTCCAGGAGACGCATTATAAGTCCTCGAGAGAATTTAAGCTACTCAACCATCACTACTCTCATAATTATTTCTCTAGCTCACCTGATTCTAAGACCAAGGGTGTTGCGATTCTGCTACACAAGTCGCTCCCCTTCCGTCTACTGGACGTTTGGAGGGACTCGGAGGGCAGAGCCATCTTTCTAAAAGGTTACCTAGGTAATCAAAAGGTATCTTTTGGTAATGTGTATGCTCCCAATCGCGGCCAGTCCTTGTTCCTTTCCCGTATTCTGTCCCGCTTTGGAGACTTCCGAGAGGGTCTGGCTATCTTCGGGGGTGACTTGAATATGACGTTGGATCCCTCTAAAGATTCTTCTTCCCAATCCTCTCACATCCCTTTTCGCCATATTAAAAGAGTTCGGAGGGCCCTTCACCTTGGCCAGTTGGTGGATGTCTGGAGGTCGCAGCATCCCGACGGCAGGGATTTTACCTTTTTCTCCTCCCTCCACAACCGTTATACCAGGATTGACATGTTGTTTATGTCTCATCCCCATTTGCTTCAATTGCATTCCTCTGAGATAGGCATACGCTCATTTAGTGACCATGCTCCAGTCCACTTCTCTTTGCATATGTCCCCTTCCAGAGGTAGAGTATGGAATTGGAGGCTCAATGAAAATCTGCTTGACAACCCCATCTCGTTATCTGACCTTTCTGACCGCCTTACGGAATACTTTTCTGACAACGTTACTGACGAGCTTCCCTTCCCCACGATATGGGAGGCCCATAAGGCCGTAATCAGAGGTCATCTCATTAGGTTGGGCTCCATGCAGAAAAAATCTAAATTGGCCAATCTGTCATCGCTTATTGAGCAGATTCATCTCCTGGAACAGTCGCATAAAGCCTCGTTAGACTCGACGATTCTCCCCCGACTGCATGCTCTACGGACACAACTGGCCTCCCTTCTGGATGGTAGGATACGGCTTTCTTTTTTGTTGGCGAGGAAGTCCTTTTATGAGCTTGGCGATAGGCCAGGCAAGCTTCTGGCCAGGGCTCTGAGGTCCAGACGGGCCGCCTCGTTCATTTCGAAAATTAGACACCCTTCGGGTTCGCTGGCTCATGAGTCATCTGAGATTGCTGGATGTTTTCGTTCATACTATCACTCCCTTTACAATCTGCCCTCTGGGTCTTCGGGGTGCTCTCGATCCTCGGATTCCCTAAAGGCATATATAGAGAAACATTTGCCCAGGCGCCTGGATTTGGCCGCACGGGAGGCTCTGGATGCTCCTGTGTCATGCGACGAGGTGAAGGCTGCCCTTAAGTTGGCCCCCAAGGGTAAAAGCCCAGGTCCGGACGGCCTCACCAGTGTCTACTATGACCGTTTCTTCCCGGTCTTAGGTACACACTTAACGACCCTTTTCAACTCCTTGGCTGAAGGCCTTACCCCGGACCCCCAAACCAATTTAGCTCACATAACCGTCTTTCCCAAGCCGGGTAGGGATGCTGACTGTTGCTCTAATTATCGCCCCATCTCCCTTATCAATACGGACCTCAAGCTTTTGGCGAAGGTTTTGGCCCTTCGCCTCCAATCCTATATCCCCTCTTTAATACATAGGGACCAGGTGGGCTTCGTACCCGGAAGAGAGGCTAGGGACAACACCATCAGAGTCCTCAATCTACTGACCCATGCCAGGCGGCTCGACGTGCCTTATGCGCTGATCTCTATGGACGCTGAAAAGGCGTTTGATAGAGTTTCTTGGCCGTTTCTCTTTCAGGTCCTGGACTCTATTGGCCTGCCGAGCCTTTTTCTTAACCAAATTAGGGCTCTGTACGCTAACCCCTCTGCACGGGTTAAGGTGAATGGCATCCTATCTGACAGTTTTGCTATTCGGAATGGCACCCGTCAGGGCTGTCCCCTTTCCCCCCTTCTCTTCATCTTGGTGATAGAGCCCCTGGCACAGGCCATTAGGATGAATAGTAATATCTGTGGCATTTCGGTCAATGGTCACACACACAAACTCGCTATTTATGCGGATGACATGCTTTGCATGGTCACTCGACCGCAGGTCTCCCTCACACACATTATACACGAACTGGACTTTTTTGCGACCCTCTCCAATTATAAAATTAATTTACACAAATCCGAGATCTTGGGGATTAACATTCCTGACTCGGTTAAAACGCATATAGTTCATTCCTTTCCCTTTCGGTGGGCTGCCTCTGCGATCAAATATTTGGGAGTGTGGATCCCTTCGGACCTGTCCCGGCTCCAGCTTCTTAACTTTGATAAGCTGCTTTCCTCAGTACATGCGGATCTCCGCAAATGGGCAGTCCCGCACATCTCATGGTTCGGCCGCATTGGGGTTCTCAAAATGAACATCCTCCCCAGGTTCTTATATTTATTACAGTGCCTGCCCATTTCCCTTCCTAAATCGTACTTTCAGAAATGTCATAAGGTTTTTCGGAACTACATTTGGGCGGGGCGGAGTCCTCGGCTCTCCCTCTCCCATTTAACCAGACCTAAGAATAGGGGGGGACTGGGGGTGCCCAATCTCGAATGGTATTGGATGGCGTCTCACTTGCGTCGACTTGTAGAATGGTCTCTGGAGGTACCTAAGCTATGGGTTTCCCTGGAGGACTCTTTCTTTGTTCACCATATTACAGCCGCCCCGTGGTTACCGTCCTGTTACTGGACGTTGACAGTCACCTCCCACCCCACAATTCCGGCCACTTTGCGTGTCCTGAAGCGGGTGGCTTCTCGGTGTCTCCTGACGTCCGCTCCGAGCCCTATGCTCCCCCTCACGCACAACCCTGACCTTGACCTCACCACACGCAGGGGATTGCGGAGTTTGTTCCCCCCCCCACATTCCGGCCCTGTCAGGATCCATCAGATCCTGAGGGGCGCTTCCTTTCGCCCGATAACTGATCTCCTATGCCGGTCACCCCCCACCTTTCAGCTTCTTTTCGTATACCACCAAGTCAAGCACTACGCCGCCACCATGCTGCCGGCTCCCCTGATTACGAGGGAGTTGCGTGCTCTTGAGAAATTGTGTGTTTTATCTGAGGAACCAGCCCACTTGCTATCTCACCTTTATGCGTTATTGTCGGACGAACAGTGCAAAACGAAACCATTCTTCCTGAGTCTGTGGGAGAGGGATCTTGGGATCCCATTTTCTGAGGCTGACTGGGACAAAATGATACTACTTACCCACAAAGGCAGCATTTCAAGTAGGATTCAGGAATGCTCCTATAAATTTTTGTCCCGATGGTATAAGGTCCCCGTGGAGTTGCACCACTACCTCCCCCTTGTCTCCCCCCTGTGCTGGAGATGCGGCGTCTCTGACGGCTCGTACCTACATTTGTGGTGGGACTGTAGGGAGATACGCCCTTTCTGGTCCGCCGTGGTGAAGGTGATCAGGGAAGTGGCCGACCCCAATTTCGTAGCCTCCCCTGCGGCTCTCCTGCTCCATCATACGCAATCTTCTCTCGGTGTCTATAGGCGGTCCTTACTTGTCCACCTGATCCAGGCGGCTTGAGCTGTCATTCCCCGTTATTGGAAGTCCCCGAGACCTCCCCCCATTGATGCTTGGTTATCCAGGGTCAATTTTATCTACCAAATGGAGGACTTGGTGTCGTCTTCCAGGGGAAGGGAATATGGGAATGATCTCACCTGGCTCCCCTGGACGACCTTTATCTCATCCGCCCGCCTCCTTGACATATGCTACTGATCCCCTCCCTCTTGCCACCTCGGGTTCTTTGGAGGTACGGTTTTCCTCCTCCTGAATCTCTGCTGGACGGACTACTGTCTTCAGGCCCCGTCCCCTCCTTGCCTAGGGTTGGGCTGGTTCGTGTTGTTTGTCGCGTCTCGTGATGGCCGTTTCTTTTTCAGTACCATTCCGCCGCAGCATGTGCTTTTTTTCTTTTTGTTTTGTTACTGTTTATTTTTACTTCGCCTTGTTGTTTACGTTGTGACTCTCCAGTTTTCGCTCCGTCGTCGTTACATTGGATTGCTGGTAGTGCCACACTTGCCTCGGGTTACTCTGACCCTGGCTCGCCGTCTATGCCTGGTCCGTATACCACGTAGTCTTTAGCTCTGTTGTTGTTACGACTTGTGGATCATAACTACCCGTTGTCCTCCTGTTCTGTACTCTATCATGCATATTGTACTTGTTTTATTTGTTTTCTCTCTGTTTTGACAATGTGCATAACCAATAAACGGAGATTTGAAAAAAGAAATTGAATCTGACCTAATAACTCTTCGCATGATATCATTCCGGGTTTTTTTCCAATTCCTTGCAATGATTAACTTACAGGCTAATAATAGTTGTATAATCAATTTTTTTTGTACATTGTTAAAATTAGAGAGTCCCATATGAAAGATGAATATTTGAGGCGTTATGTCAATTTTACATCTCAATATATCCTTAATAACTCGTGAGAGAGTAACTATTATTTTCCCTATCTCTTCACACTCCCACCACATATGGTAAATATTTCCCTCTTCCTTTTCACATCTCCAGCAACGATTAGATATGTTTTTATTATTTTATTATTTGTACCGGTGTCCTGTACCATCTGTGTATAATTTTATAATGTAATTCAAGCATACCTAAACAGTGTGTATATTTCCTAATTTGATTATATGCTTTTAACCAGTCCTCCATTTGGTAACTTTCTCCTGTATCTTTCTCCCATTTTTCTTTATTTGATAAAGATTCTTCTAATATAGGACTATTTTTTAATACTTTTTTTTGTAAATTATTCTTGATTTATGATGTTTATTTAGAAATTCCTCCACTCTCTGGGATCTCGTAACTCCTAC
Source organism: Spea hammondii (assembly GCA_029215755.1). Classification (NCBI taxonomy): domain Eukaryota; kingdom Metazoa; phylum Chordata; class Amphibia; order Anura; family Pelobatidae; genus Spea; species Spea hammondii. The sequence continues at coordinate 51,760,809 of JARDYJ010000004.1, read as the reverse complement.
TGATTGCAAAAAATATTTTATTCGTATATAATTAAAGATGTCTGAAGCCGATAGATTCCATTTCTCTTTGAAAAGAGGCCAAGTTAAAAAAGTTTCTGCGTCGTACATGTCAGATATAAATTTTATATTAGATCCTCTCCAATTGCGTAGATCTAAATCGCTTATAATTTGTCAATACCTCAATTGGAGTTGAATAGAGGAGGCCTTTATCAATTTTCATGTACTTTTTCCACTTTTGTAAAGTTATTATTGAATCCTTAATCACAGCATTATCACAATTTACATGTTTGGATCTTTCATAATTTAGCCAAATAATATTATAAGGTTGAATAGGATTTATTGCCTCCTTTTCTATTTCAAACCATGCAGTATTATCGTTCTGTGATTTATCCCATGCAAAGGTGTGAGCTAACATGCAGGTTTCATGGATCTCTTTTATATTTGGTAGCGCGAGACCTCCTGTTTGATTGCTTCTAGTTAAATTTTTATAAGAGATTCTTGGAGTCTTATTTTGCCAGGCATATAATGAAATCAAACTTTGGATTTGAGAAAGAATGGAGTAAGGAACCCTTAAAGGTATTGCTCTCAAAACATATAATATCTTGGGAATATAGTATGCATTTAATACATTGATTCTCCCTAACCAAGAGATTTCAAGACCTTTCCATTCGGAGAGTTTTTTTTTTTCATTTTGTTTATGAAGAGGGTATAGCTTTCTCTAATTTCTTTTAAATTGTATTTTATTTTAATACCTAGATAATCCAGAGTTTTATTTCCCCAATCTACGTTTATATATAACTTCATTAGTTTGGCTTGTGCCTCTGTTTGATAGAGTGAAATGATCTGAGTTTTATTGATGTTAAATTTATAATTTGAAAAATTACCATATTCGTTAATATCAAGTACGTATTTTATTGATCTATAAGGATGTGGGAGTGTTAAAATAATGTCATCTGTGAAGAGAGTTATTTTATATTCATTATTTTTTATTTTAATTCCCATTATCTCTGTTGAATTCCTTATCGATTGAGCTAAGGGCTCAATCGATAAGGCGTAGAGGAGAGGGGCTAAGGGACAACCTTGTCTTGTACCATTACTTATTTCGAATCTGTTTGATATAAACATAGGGCCTGTAATTTGAGCTGAAGGAGTTTTATATAAAACTAATACATTTTTCTTAAATTCACCCGAGATGCCAAAAGCTTCCATTACTTCTGATAAAAATTTCCAGTCGACCGGGTCAAAAGCTTTCTCAGCGTCAAGCGCTAGAAATGCAGTGTATGTTGAACTTTTATTGACCATATCTATAAGATTCAGTATTTTACGGGTATTGTCCGTTAGTTGTCTTCCTATGAGAAAACTCGCCTGATCCATATGAATTATATCTGGAAGATATACCTTGAGCCTTTCGGCTAAGATCTTTGAATAGATTTTAATATCAATATTTAATAAAGAGATGGGTCTATAACTAGATACTTTACTCGGGTCTTTATTAGGTTTTAAAATAGGACATATTGATGCTAGTAACATCTCTGGTGGAAAACTTGATCCTTTCATCACTTCATTAAAGGAATTAAATAGAATTGGTACAATAATTTCTTTAAATATTACATAGAACATTGCCGTATATCCATCTGGTCCAGGAGCTTTCTTCTTTTCTAAATTCTCAATTACTTTTTTTATTTCTTCTTTACTTATTGGGGCATTCAAAATTTCTAATTTTTCTTTATCTATTTTTGGTAACTTGAGAGATCGAAGGTAGTTTTTAATTTTTTCATTTGATTTAGGAGGTCCTGTTAAATTTGAGACTTCTCCATTATTATTCTTCTCCATAAATATGTTAGCTTGTTTATGTAAATCTTTCACGATCTCTTCCCTAATTAGTATAAATTCATCTAATCTCCATTTTCTATTGATTCTATAATCCTGATTATTCCTAAATTCAATAAATACTGGAGCATGATCAGACCATGTAAATTTGTCCTATGCTAGATTTTATTATAGAACCTAAATTGTCTGGTTCTGTTAGTATATAATCTAATCTTGAATAAGAAGTATGTGGTTGAGAAAAAAAAGAGAAATCTTGTTCTCTAGGATAGAGAACTCTCCATATGTCAAAAAGTGAGTTATTTTCTAGAAAATGTTTCTTGCTTCCATTTTTATGTTTGAATCTATTATTGATTTAAAGGGTATTTTCTTATCTTTTTCTGGGTCAACAATACAGTTGAAATCTCCTCCCATATATAGTATACCTTTTTTCAGCTGTTGAACTCTATTGTAAAGTTTTTTCGTATAACTAGAGGGGTTAATATTTGGTGCGTAAATATTTACTATTGTATATGTTATCGTTAATTTTACATATCAAAATTTGAAATCTACCTTGTGGATCATCTTCATGTAGAATAAGTTTGAATTTTACTTTGTTACAAATTATAATTGCTACCCCCCTTTTTTTGACGGTCCCTTATAAATTTGAATAAAATATTTCTGGGAAATTTTTGTATCTCCATATTCTATGTGGGTCTGTTATCCAGTGAGTTTCCTGGATTAAAGCAACATCCGCTTTTTTTTTTTGACAGAGCATATCTTTCAGATAGTTTCTTTTTAAGGGTGAATTTAGGCCTTGCACATTCATAGTAACTAATCTTAAGAAAGTACCCATTTTTGTGTATCATCGATATGCCTCATACCCCCTATATGCCCTGAAATTCATAATACCCCCCATACACCACTATAACTCACCCATACACCACTCTGGCTCCTCCCCCTCCCATACACCACTCTGGCTCCTCCCCCCTCCCATACTCCACTCTGCCTCCTCCCCCCTCCCATACTCCACTCTGCCTCCTGTCAGCCACGGAGGTTCACAAGACACCAGGGAGCCGGGTAGAGAGGCAGAGTGCTGAATGGTAGGGGGAGGAGCCAGAGTGGTGTATGGGAGGGTGGCTCCCATACACCCCTCTGACTCCTCCCCCCCTCCCATACACCGCTCTGCCTCTCTACCCGGCTCCGTTACTGACAGGAACTTTCACTGCAGCTTCATAGAAGCCTCAGCGTAAGTGAAGGTGAGTAACGGAGGCTGTCTGTGCGATGCAGACCCCCCACCGGCTGACAGAGAAGATGATCCTCTGTCAGCCGGTGGGGGTCTGTACGATGCACACAGACAGCCTCCGTTACTGCCCTTCACTTACGCTGAGGCTTCTATGAAGTCAGTAACGGAGCCGGGTAGAGAGGCAGAGTGATGTATGGGAGGGGGGAGGAGTCAGAGGGGTGTATGGGAGGGGGAGAGAGACGGAAGTGAGAGACCGGCCGACAGTGAGGGGAATCCAGGTCCACTGCAGCGTTGCGGGGATCTGGATTCTAGTGTTATAATCCAATCTCTGTTTGAGGTTGGATTATAATTTTTATAATCGATAAAAATCGATTCATTTAATTGATAATGAAAATCGTTGAGAACGATTTTCATTATCGATTAGCGATTTTATCGATTAGTTGTTTCAGCCCTAATGAAATCATGTTTGCCAAATATAAAAAAGAAAAATAAATATTGTATTGTGTAATGATATGTATCTTCTACGATTTTTAAATTAATTTTTTTTCTCCTCAGTGTTTTATTATGTAATAATAAAAAAAAGTAGTGAAGTGTTATCATCTTTTATCGATATTAGTGTTAAAGTGAAAAAAGAGAAAAATAAATAAATAAATAAGAGGGAATTATAGAATTATATTATATCGTGAATTGAATATCTAGTGAGTAATAGAGAAAGAAAGAAGATAAATAAATAAATAAATAAGAAAAGAGTTAGAGTTATATTATATTGTGTAGCGATATGTCTTCTCCAAGACCTTAATATATTATAAATATCAACGTGAATAGTACAAATTTGTGGAGTCGTGTTTATCAAAGGAGAAAAAGTTATATTATATTGTGTAGTGTTATATGTCTTCTACAAGACTTTAATAAGATATTAATATCTAAGTGAATAAAGTCATAAAAAGTGAGTAAAAAAAAAAATGAAAATAAAAATTTAGTAGTGAAGTGTTATCATCTTTTATAGATATTAATATTAAAGTGAGGAGAAAAAAAATAAAAAAAAATAATAAATAAAAGTAAAAATGTATATATACATTTTCAATCAAAGGGTATTTAAACACTATATATAGACTAAATATTACATATATATTCAATAGCATAAGCTTTATATATAGTTTTTCTTTTACAAAATACCCCATTGTTTAAATTTTTCTCTTGCACTTTCTATATTCTTAATATTCACTGATGTACCTTCACATATTTTAATACTAGTAGGAAAACCCCTTCTATATTTTTCTGTCTTAAGATAGTAGTCAATTCTTCAAATTGTTTCCTTTCCTTACGAATTGTTGACGATATGTCAGGATAGAACTTTAAATTTTTTAATTTATTAGATAGCATTGGATTATTCCGTAGTCCTCTATTGAATTTTTCTTTTGTGTGTAGACTAGTAAACCTCACCGATACATCTCTTGGGAGGTCTTGTTTTATTTGGGTTGGTTTATTAGTTCTGTAATATAGTTCCAGAGGTATATACCGTATTTTTCGCTCTATAAGACGCACCTGCTGATAAGACGCACCTAGATTTTAGAGGAGAAAAAAAAGGAAAAAATATTTTGAGCTAAAAAATGGGCTATAAAAAAAGGACATCATCCTCCCGTCATGCCTGCACAGAAAAAAGCTGGTCAGACATGATGGGAAGTGTAGTTGGACTACAAGCGCCGTACTGCGCATGCGCCGGCGCCATACGTGACACGGCGCTTGCGTCAAATCGTCCTCTCCATCCAGTCCGCCCTTAGCCGTCGCAACGGACCAGAGAAGAGGAGAGGCGGCGACAGAGGCGGCGGTCTCCAGATGAAGACCTCCCCTGGACGGCGAAGCGAGACAGAGACTGTCCGGGACACTTTTGGTGAGTACCGTATTGGCTCGGATATAGGCCGCCCCCGTATATAGGCCGCACCCTAAAAGTTTGGTGCTTTTTTAAAGAAAAAGTTTTTTTCTTTAAAAAAGCACCAAAAAACATACTGCCACTCTGCCCCCCCCGCCCCCCGAGATATGCTACCACTGTCCTCCCTCCCCGAGATACGCTGCCACTGTCCTCCCTCCCCGAGATACGCTGCCACTGTCCTCCCTCCCTGAGATACGCTGCCACTGTCCTCCCTCCCCGAGATATGCTACCACTGTCCTCCCTCCCCGAGATACGCTGCCACTGTCCCCCTCTGCCCCCCCCTCCCCAACTTACCGGAGCAGACTCCCGGGTGTCTTGCGGGGCCGGCGGGGGACATCTACGCAATACAACTTCCGGTGCGGCACATCCGGCACCGGAAGTTGTATTGCGTAGACGTCCCCCGCCGACCCCGCAAGACACCCGGGAGTCTGCTCCGGTAAGTCCGCGGGGGGTGCAGAGGTAAAACGCATCCGCACGATGCGCTTAGACAACCTCCCGTGCCGGCACCCCCCCCCCCCGTGGGAAGTGCTGGCAGGGGAGGCTGTCTGAGCGTATCGGGGAGTAGGATGCAGGTCCCCTGCACCGCTGCGGGGGATCTGTATCCTAACCCCGCTGCCTGCCCGGCGCCCGGGACTGCATGTCCCGGGCGTCGGGCGCTAGACCCCGAATATAGGCCGCACCCCCACTTTAAAGTCTTAAAGTGGGGGAAAAAAGTGCGGCCTATATTCGAGCCAATACGGTATATCGTTGCCCCCCCCCCCCTCCCTGCCTGCATCTTCGCTCCATAAGACGCGGCTGATTTTTCATCCTACTTTGGGAGGAAAAAAACTGCGTCTTATGGAGCGAAAAATACGGTACTTGAATATTTGATTCAATGTTACTTCTTGTATTAATTCCATTAAATAAGATTCTAATTCATCTTGAGAGATTGTTTCCGGTATTCCTCTTATTCTTATGTTGTTTCTACGGTATTTGTCTTCTTGATCACTTATTTTAGTTTCCAGAGATTTAATCTTCATATTTAATTGTATATTTTCTGCTTGTATAGACTTTTGATCTTCTTTCATTTTTAGAATTGTATCTTCTTGAGTCTTTAGCAATACAAATATTTTAGCAACATCTTCTTTTATCTGAAGACTGTTTTCTTCAATATCTAATTTAATTTTCTTATAGAGATTATTTATTAATTCGGGAAGTGTCTCCTCCTCGTTATCTTGGGGTGGGTCTCTCACCAGATGAGTTGAATCTCTGCGACCTTCAAGTGTTAATCTTCTGTTGATTGGAGTACTATCTTGAGTATGTGTTTTGGGAGAATAAAAATCATTTATTATTTTAGTTTTTTCTTGTTTTTTTTCCTGATTTGATTTTTCTTTCTCCTTTCCTTTTTTTAGGACCCATAATTTTCTTTCTTACTCCTTCTCGTTTAAATTAAATTAATTTTGAAGGAATTCCCACTAGCAATTAGGTTCCACTTGTTTCAGCAGATGGTTTCAATGGGATTCAATCTAATTTGAACTTTTGTCTGCTGTATCTGTTACACAAAAGGAATCTAATTACTAGTCTTATAATGATTTTCACTGTTATTTTTAGAGCGTTCCACGATAAAATCATCAAGGGAGACTTGGTATACATACTTGTGATAAAGTTGAATTGTATCTCTCTATTGATTATCTCATTACGATTCATATATAATATATTTTCATTTCTAATATTATCGTCTCAATTATCCTTCATTATTTTCAAGCTATCTCTTTGATTTTATTCCAATAGTATTCCAATAGTTTTATTCTGTGTTAATAGGTGCAGGCTATATTATCCACTACCTAACTCTCCTCTCCTCCATTTATCCTCCATATATCCATTTTAGGGCTGCAACTAACGATTATTTTCATAATCGATTAGTTGGCCGATTATTTTTTCGATTAATCGATTAATCGGGTAAAAAAAACAATATGCAAATTTTTCGTTTATTTTAAATAAAAACGTATAATTTACAATGGCATTTCACGATTCGCCTTCTTATTTTACTGACATAATAATTAAAGCTATATTTTAACAAGAACTCAAAAAATACCAAAAAAAGCTTTACTAGTAAATATTCATGTAAACTATTTTTGCCCAGTTATGCACATCTCACCCCCAGCTTGCCTCTCTGTCCCAGAAATGCATATCAGGAGGGGTATAAGGCATATCAGGGGACAGAGTGGCATATAGGAGGTATAAGGGGATACCTCCTATATGCCACTCTGTCCCCTGATATGCATTATACCCCTCCTGATATGCCTTATAGCCCCCTATATGCCACTTTGTCCCCTAATATGCCACTGTGCCCCCTGATATGCCTTATAGCCCCATATATGCCACAGTGCCCCGATATGCCACTGTGCCCTCCTGATATGCCTTATAGCCCCCTATATGCCACCATGCCCCGATATGCCTTTTACCCCTATATGCCACTGAGATGCCACTGTGCCCCCTGATATGCCTTATAGCGCCTTTATGCCACTGTCCCCCCTGATACACCTTATAGCCCCTTTATGCCACTGTCCCCCCTGATACACCTTATAGCCCCTTTATGCCACTGTCCCCCCTGATATGCCTTATAGCCCCTTTATGCCACTGTGCCCCCTGATATGTCTTATGCCCCCCCGATATAAGAAAAACTGACATCACTAAAATTGTTTTTTTATATTTATATTTATTAAATATAGACAAAAAAAAATACACAATACAATATAAATATATATAAATATATGGACAATAAATCAAATATTATAGACATAAAAAAAAACCACAAATGCACATAATTAATAGATCCCGCAAAAATTCTACCTGCCCCACCAGGGGTTAATATATCAACAGAAGAAACACAGGGCAAATGAGCATAAAAATAAAGATAATACTTACCCAGTGCTGCTTACTTGTCCTGTTTTTCTTCTGTTGATATATTAACCCCTGGTGGGGCAGGTGGAAGTGGCAGTGAGATGAAGTAGCGAGGTTGCGCACATCGCGCACTAAAATCCAAATCCCCAGCAGGCGCTGCAGCGGGACCTGGATCCTCTCCGGCAGCCGGTAGGGGTCTGTGTGATGCGCGAAGACAGCCGCTTCTCCCCTCCGCTTCCGTTGGGGCTTCCATGATGGAAGCCGCACCGGAAGGTCACGTGACGCCGGGTTCAGTAATAGAAGCCCCGGCGGAAGTGGAGGGGAGAAGCGGAAGGGGAGAAGCGGAGGATGTCTGTGTGTTTTGCACAGACCCTCACCGGGTGGCAGAGAGGATCCAGGTCTCCTGCAGCTTTGCGGGGGGGTCTGGATTCTACAGTTATAATCCGATCTCTATTTGAGATCGGATTATAGAAGGACGGGAGTTTTTCAGAGCGTTTGCTCTGAAAAACATAATTTTATAAATCGATAAAAATCGATTCAACTAATCGATTATGAAAATCGTTGACAACGATTTTCATAATCGATTATTATCGATTTTATCGATTCGTTGTTGCAGCCCTAATCCATTTGCATTTACTCTGTACTCCATGTGTTACATCTTATATTATCACTTAACATGATGCTTAATATAGTGTAAGTAAGATGTAATATATAGATGATCTCGTTCCTTATATTCTCCTTATTTGACGAGGAATTGAAAATTGGAGCTTTACATATGTAGTATATATATAACCATTGTGCCACAAATAGTTCATATTACTCATGATTGGTAGGTATACAGAGTTGTTATTGTTTTCTAGAATTCTGTCTTCTGTAGATGCTTCTGTGAGTGTTAACTTACGAATTATATTCAGCACTCTCATATCCATGTGGTAGAATAGGTTTGATGGTGTCGTTTATTTGAAGTAAGGGAGGAGGAGGGAGGAGAGTGGCAGGTTGTAGATCCGGGAACAGCCTGGCATCAAGGAGACTTCAATCGACCACCGATTGATCGATCACCGATACCTGGTCTCTCTATTTCTTTCAACGGTCCGCCCCATCGGCTCACGGGACCAAACACTTCATCCTCGCGCAGCCACTACCTTCAGTCCACGGACATCGTCAGGGCTATCGAAGTCTTCCCGGAGTCCCACGGCAACCGGGACCCGTCACGATCTTGCCGCACCTGTCGCGGCTGCAGCCGCTGCTGCAGCTCCAGCTGAAGCAGATCAGGATCGAGAGCAGGGTCAGCATTGCACCATCTGCTCTCACACCCGCCTCCTACGCTCGGCACGCCTTCTCACTCGTCACGTCATCACACTCCGGCTAGCCATATTATGACATATTTAATAAAGGTGCAGTGTTTTATTTTCTTACAGTTGGGCTATAACTCGTATAATCCTATTGTGTTCTTAGTGAGATAGTATGAGAGATAAACAGCCCTCCTTTATGTATCTTATAGTACAGGCATGGTGGAGGCTGCATTTGATCTGGTGAAGACAGTTTTCAGACTGTAAAGCTGCAGATTTTGTGTGGTTAGAAATCCTTCTCAGGCACTACAAACAGTAGCTCTTAGTAATCTCTTTGTAGAACTTGAGTGACTACCAAAAAAGAATAATCATCTCAGCATTTTGTCTTTATTTACTACATATAGAATGGAGGGAAGCCCCATTTTAATACCTGTGGTTTTGGAGTGGGATGTCCAACAAGCTCATATTTGTGTGATGGTCTAGTGTTCATGTACCTCTGGTCATATAGTGTACATGCAACAGTGTGTAGAAGGGAAACATAAATGATTAATCTTAATTATTTAATGTTCAAATCTGTAATTTGTTCCATTTCTGCCTGGTAAATTATGTCAATTCATTCAGGTAATGTCTGATAACCTTTCAAGTGCACCTGTTTCATGGAAAGATAGGGCATTGACATCTTTTGTCATGTTGTTTTATAGATGCTGATACACAGTCACTCAAGGAGCACCTCATTGATGAACTTGACTACATTTTGCTGCCAACTGAAGGCTGGAACAAACTTGTTAGCTGGTACACATTGATGGAAAACCAGGAGCCAGTAGCACGCAAGGTACTGTCTGCTTTACGGCCATGGCTTACACAATACCGAATTGGTCAGAAATTTGAAAAATGGTCGCTGTGTTTTGCCCTTGGGCGGTGCACCCATGTGCTACCTGGCACTTATAAAAATAAGTGTAACAGCTCCTTACAGCACTATGATAAACACAACGGCAATAGGTGTGGTACAGTGTGGAGAATAGATGCATAACTTATTGATGTATGCAATACATACGTTATTGGCATATCTGATGCTTCAGGTTATATTCTGCTCTTTATCAAGCAAGCAGTTGGGTTTGGTAAAAAGCTGAATTGTGTATAACCTGAGAGTATGCTCACTGGACGCTACCTAACGCTGCATCATGCTACTTGGTTTGTACAGGTAACCAGTCTACTTCATGGTACATGTAAAAAACTGGGTCAAAAACAAAAAAAGGATTTTGAGTATATCACTCTATTCTTAGACTACCCAAGGATTTTGAATAGTACATGGGGAATATGAAACCGATGCGGCACGTAAATAGGTCTAACTAATGGAATTCGTTTTACGGAAAGCCTCACTGTGAAATGGTCAGTGTTTTAGGATACTCAGGCATAATCTTTGACGTTCTGTTCAATTATTTTTTTTTATTGCCCGGTTTAGTTATTTAATAAAAGTAGGAAATAGATTTTACCCAGACTCCTTTTTAAGCATTTTCTGTTAGGTGGTATAATAATGTAAGTGGTAATTTAGAGAGGTCTTTGTCTCTATCTCTATTTCACCCCAGCAATCATTAACCCCTTAATGACAAAGCCCGTACATGTACGGGCTCAAAATGCATTGTTTTCAGTGGGTTTAGGGACCGCCCATTGTCCTTAAAGAGTTAAAATCTAAATTAAATACACACCTTGCATGATTGGGAAGTGTTTACAAATATTTAGCCCCCCCTTTTAACACTATTAAAATATTGTGCTGAGCCAGTGGAGACAAAAGTGTATGTGTGTGGAGGGAGCCAAGATGTTATGATCAGTGATCTACTCTTTTTCACGATGCATGCCGGTAGTATCAGTGTCGCATAACAAGTAGATTACTATTTTCAGATCCCTTCTCATTAGTTTACTTTGCAGTTAGACTTTTTGCCAGATCAACTCCAGCTAGAGTAACTGGCAGGTAGTCTTTGTAGTCCTTAAACTATACATTATTTTAATACATCTTCTGAAAGGCTTTACTTAGTATAGAAACCTCAAAACTATGCCAAGGAGGTTATGGTATCTGAGGGTTTCATTGCTGTATTACATGTATGTTAGGTTTAAACTCTATAGTTGTGCCATATGAACCTAGAATTTGCTCATTTAAACTCTTTGCCTGTTTTTTTTTTTCTTCTACTTATTTTAGATGTCAAGCATTAACCATGGCACCTTGTGGCATTCAGAACATTTATTTTTTAATTACAAGTTTTAGATGTTAATGTCTGTTAGAATGAGTACTACACATTCGCATATTACAATGTTTTTTACTATTTAATTTGTAGATTCTTCAGCTGCGTTACACGTTCTTTGGGTTTTGATGTTTTATAGTTGGCTGTAATCACTGCACCTATGCAGACTATACAGATTCTCCTTCGTGTCCGTCTTCCACTTCAGATACATAGTTGCATATGTTGAAGAAGAAGAAAAAAGACCATCGGGCCATTTTCCCTGCTAAGCCCTTTGCTCTCCAACTTTTAAGCTCTCAACACACTTTTTTTTATAATAAGCTGGTCTTTTAATTTACCGTGTGTTTGCTTGTGTGGAGGTGGCTGTCCCTAGTAGTGTTTTAGAGCAAGTGGCACATATATATATATATATATATATATATATATATATATATATATATATATATATATATATATATATATATATATATATATATATATGTATATGTGTGTGTGTGTTGTGTACGCTTTGTGGTTATTTGCGCTTTCCTGTCTCGTTTTATGTAGTGCCACAGGATCTGACGCCCGGTCCATGCACTGTTAAGCAGTGCACAGTAACACATCTTGGAGGTGTGTGTGCTGTATGGGGCATGAATCTCTGCTCTCAGCGTGTCACGTCACCTCACACCAACTGCCTGTCTAGGCCTAGTTAGCCTAAGCTCAATGTTTAATGTAGCCGTAAAGCTCATCAAAACATTGATAAGTTTCAATTTGTTTTGGAGATATTTAAGTTAAAAATAAGATTTTTACCTAGCATAACTTCTGTACTGAACGCAATACTTGTTTTTGTTTCTACTGACATTAACCTATGAATACATCATATAAAGGCTCTTTAGGCCTTCTACATTTACTACTAAAATGTTTTTTATTTATTTAATGTGTGCTCCTTTAACTTCCACTTCTGATACAACATGATGCAGTAACAATTAATTGATCCAGAATGCTAAAATATATTATGTTTGCAGGTGGTTGAACAGGGTATGTTCGTAAAGCACTGCAAAGTAGAAGTATACCTAACAGAATTAAAACTGTGTGAGAATGGGAATATGAGTAATATTGTAACAAGAAGATTTAGCAAAGCAGACACAATAGGTATGTATATGATGAATAGTAAATATAGTTGCAAGGAAATTGATTGGTGGTATTTAAATGCAAGAAACTATCCAATAACTACAGTAGTCCAAAATAAATGTTCACTGCTTTGTTCTTCTGTCCCAAAAACATAATCTTTTTCCTTGAGTGTTATGAAAAACAGAATGAAAGACTACCAGAATGAATCTTGTATTATTACCGGGATACCTAAAGAATTTTGTTTCTCATAGTTGCAAGCTACAGAAAATGTATTTGTTCATTAAAGGGGGAGTTATCAAGAGAGCTGTGGTTTCTTCAGCCAGAAAGGCCAAGTTGACCCTGCATAATTCAATGAGTGAGGAGACCGGTTATAATTATACAGGGTCATCCAAGCTGTTCCTATAGGAGAAGCTCGTTGTGGTTGGACCTTCATAATGTAGTTAAGTCAATAACCCGAAACACAATTCTGTTGCAAACGCTCCCCTAGATGAATAAACGCTAAAATTGTAGCAGCAAATTCAACTGCAGGGTTGTCAAGCTGTCACAAGTAATCAAAATTCTGCTTTTATTCTTATTTAAGGCTTGTACAATCTACGGAAGTATGGTAATGGTGGTTTTTTTTGGGTTTTTTTTTATAATGAAGTTCAAAAACAGGATATATGTAACTTGTGCTTAATTTTCCCCATGTTTACCCATTTATAGAAAACCAATCAATGTTTTGTGATCTATTAAATGCAGACATGAATTATTCTTGAATATGCATAGTTGAAAATGAACTTTGCGTTCAAGGTCATATTTTTCTTTATCAAACTCAATCAAGGATGATATTGTATACTGCTGAATAGAATGGTCTACCTGATTACCTGCAAGGCAAAGCTTTTATTTATGAAATGTATATTTTATATTTCAACTATTTTTTTTTTATTTTTTTTGAAATCCAGATATGATTGAAAAGGAAATGAGAAAAATCTTCAGTATTCCAGAAGAAAAAGAGACCAGACTGTGGAACAAATACATGAGCAATACATTTGAGCCTCTGACCAAAACAGAAAGCACTATACAGGATGCTGGCTTGTATCAAGGACAGGTAGAGCACCTTTTCTTTTTTTGTAGAAACATGTACATCTGAATTGAATTTGATAGATAGCTCTTTAAAATTGATTTCTCCTTATCCTTTGTGAGGTACCACAATTGTTTTTTGTTTTTTTTATAAATACATTTACGGGATATGTTTATATATATATATATATATATATATATATATATATATATATATCTATATCTGCTTATTGGAACCATAAGGGATTGGGCTGGCGCTAAATACAGAATATTATATTTGATATGTAGTGGAAAAGAGACCTTGAGATCAGCCATTATATTGTTCATTTATTTCTCTGTTTTACACAGATGCTAGTAATAGAACAGAAAGGTCAGGATGGACAGTGGCCGAGAGGTACTATGCCTAAGTAAGTTGTGGATGTGTCTATTTTTATATTTCTTTCTTGGACATTTAAAGAGCAAAAACGTATTTTTTATATCTATCTTGGTTACCAATAAACATCCTTAAGATTTATGGGAAACTTAACTGCATATGTCAAGTTTAGCTGAACAGTATGATCTTTTATTTTGTAATACCGTTTACTGTAACTGTAAGGTTACTGTAACTTTAACCTTTGTAGATAAAACGCTTGTCAAAAATGTGTTACTGCCTTGCTGCAAATGGTCTATGTTTCAGGAACAAAATATATATTGATAAAGTGTGTGAGAAATATGCTGTACGTGACAAATTTTGAATGGGATCTGATCTCGCTCTGCAGAAATCTATACCGCTTTTTAATGTTTCAGGTGCAACCACCAGAGATTTAGTATGCTCTGCACAAGAGACCCTGTTGCAATGCAAGTATGTATGGTGTTTTGGTCACTATGCAGCTCTTAAAGAGACTGTTTATCACTAAAGAAAAATGTATGTTAAAGTACTTTGAGTACACTAATATGCATTCTTTAAAGGAAAAAAAAGAGTAAAATCACTTACATTAAGTAGAAGCTGCAGCTCTTGAGCTGGCTGCTTCCTCCATGGAGCATTTTCCATATAAGTCTCATTAAACTCCCATCTGCAGCTGGAGCTTACTGGTGGTAAGTATGTCATGTTCTAGGAGATGTATTCGACAAACATACAGTGGGGCAAAAAAGTATTTAGTCAGCCACCAATTGTGCAAGTTCCCCCACTTAAAAAGATGAGAGAGGCCTGTAATTTTCACCATAGGTACACTTCAACTATGAAAGACAGAATGGGGGGAAAGAATACAGGAAATCACATTGTCTGATTTTAAAGAATTTATTTGCAAATTATGGTGGAAAATAAGTATTTGGTCAATAACAAGAGTTCATATCAATACTTTGTTATATACCCTTTGTTGGTAATGACAGAGGTCAAACGTTTTCTGTAAGTTTTCACAAGGTTTTCACACACTGTTGCTGGTATTTTGGACCATTCCTCCATGCAGATCTCCTCTAGAGCAGTGATGTTTTGGGGCTGTCGCTGGGCAACACAGACTTTCAACTCCCTCCAAAGGTTTTCTATGGGGTTGAGATCTGGAGACTGGCTAGGCCACTCCAGGACCTTGAAATGCTTCTTATGAAGCCACTCCTTCGTTGCCCGGGCGGTGTGTTTGGGGTCATTGTCATGCTGAAAGACCGAGCCACGCTTCATCTTCAATGCCCTTGCTGATGGAAGGAGTTTTTCACTCAAAATCTCACGGTACATGGCCCCATTCATTCTTTCCTTTACACGGATCAGTCGTCCTGGTCCCTTTGCAGAAAAACAGCCCCAAAGCATGATGTTTCCACCCCCATGCGTCACCGTAGGTATGGTGTTCTTTGGATGCAACTCGGCATTCTTTCTCCTCCAAACACGTCAAGTTGAGTTTCTACCAAAAAGTTCTACCTTGGTTTCATCTGACCATATGACATTCGCCCAATCCTCTTCTGGATCATCCAAATGCTCTCTAGCAAAATTCAGATGGCCCCGGACATGTACTGGCTTAAGCAGTGGGACACGTCTGGCACTGCATGATTTTAGTCCCTGGTGGCGTAGTGTGTTACTGATGGTAGCCTTTGTTACTTTGGTCCCAGCTCTCTGCAGGTCATTCACTAGGTCCCCCCCGTGTGGTTCTGGGATTTTTGCTCACCGTTCTTGTGATCATTTTGACACAACGGGGTGAGATCTTGTGCGGAGCCCCAGATCGAGGGAGATTATCAGTGGTTCCTGTATGTCTTCCCTTTTCGAATAATTGCTCCCACAGTTGATTTCTTCACACCAAGCTGCTTGCCTATTGCAGATTCAGTTTTCCCAACCTGGTGCAGGTCTACAATTTTGTTTCTGGTGTCCTTCAACAGCTCTTTGGTCTTGGCCATAGTGGGGTTTGGAGTGTGACTGTTTGAGGTTGTGGACAGGTGTATTTTATACTGATACCAAGTTCAAACAGATGCAATTAATACAGGTAACGAGTGGAGGACAGAGGAGACTCTTAAAGAAGATGTTACAGGTCTGTGAGAGACAGATTTGTAGGTGACCAAATACGTATTTTACCGAGGAATTTACCAATGAATTCATTAGAAATCCTACAATGTGATTTCCTGTATGCTTTCCCCCCATTCTGTCTCTCTTAGTTGAAGTGTACCTATGGTGAAAATTACAGGCCTCTCATCTTTTTAAGTGGGAGAACTTGCACAATTGGTGGCTGACTAAATACTTTTTTGCCCCACTGTATCTCCTGTACAGAAAACTGCATAGATGTGAGTAAAGGAGCCAATGCGTACAAGGGAGATTCTGCAGAATCCTACCGTATTTTTGCACGGGGGTTCGCCACAGAAGTTTAAAAGGATCTCTTGGTTATAATGTGCATGTGATGGCTGAAGTGTCCCTTTAATCAAGCCATATTTTACGCAATGGAATAGGCACTCCTTAATTGTGGCTTTACCAATAATTTGTTGTCCCTTTATAATTTAGACATACCGAGACAACGTTATCAACATTTTGCTTCTCAGTGTATATATTACATTTGTTTATTTTTGACTTGCTAATAAACTAATGTCAGTATCTTATGTTTAAGAACTTTCATTTGTCTTTATATGGACAGGTACAATTAGGGATAGGTTGGAAAATATGAATTAATTAATACGTTCAGCAACTGTGTAATAAACAGTTCTTGAGGTATGTTCCTAAGTCTGGAAAATTGAGTCGACTCAACTGGCGCTGCTTGATCATAGATATATTTCAATGTGTCCAGCAAACATTAGCACAATTATTGGTGTTAATGTTAAGCAGAAGAAAAACAGCAGAGGCTATGCCAAGCATGTGACAATAGATAGGAGGCAAATGCAAATGGAAAAATCAGTTAATTTAAAACCAGTGTGGTCTGACTTGCTAAGTAAAAGGCCAAAACATCCATGCATGTCCATTATGTTCTAAAATTGTGAACACAAACAAAGAAGCAGGAGCTGTGAATGCAGATTGGCGGTGCTGTCAACATATTTGGTGGAAATTTCTGTGTTGACATAAAATATATAAATATAGATATGATATATACTGTACTCCCAAGCACCCAATCTATTTAGGGTACTGAGCACATTATATTTATTGGTCCCAGAATGTGAAGGGACCATGTTAACCAGACAATTTGTAACTATTGAGACTGAGCTACATTTTAACTTGTCGGAAAAAATGATCTTGTTACAGCATAAGCGATCGTGTTAATTTTATTTTCGATATAAGGGTGTGGTTCCTGTAAAAAAAAATAAATAATAATTAGTTAGTGTTCTCACCTTTACGTCAGTGGGCCACTACCAATTGCAGAACAAAGACTAAAGTAAAGGGGAATTTATAGAATAACATTGTTTCCAACCCTAGAGGAGAACTGCTTCACTTGTCTGTGAAATGTACAAACACACTTTCCGACATGTTGATTGTAATTGCATAGGAATATGATCATGCATATTCTAACGTATACAAATGTTTGTGTATAGGTTATGCTGAGTGTGGCATGCATGAAATGGATACAATTTTACCTTTCTTTATATTATAAAACAAATATTGTCTTATATCCATTGTAGTTAGCAGGAGGAGGTGGCGGTTGAATCCATCACCCCAAACCTCGTCCCTGATCCACCACTTACCTATGTGGCCAAAGCAGGACGTATATCCATAACACAAACCTATTTATCTATTCCATTTGCCAATTCAGCATACCTATCTTCCTCACCAATCACTTTACGAACACCTCTCCCCTCCTTCAGTCTCTTCGCTGGCCGCCTGTGCGCTTCAGGATTCATTTCATAATCCTGACTCTTATTTTCAAAGCCCATCATAGCAGTTCCCCTACTTAAACCTCCAAATACACTCCTAAACGGTATTTCCCCGCATCCAATGTCAACACCCTTGCTCTCATATTAGCTCACCTTTCCTAGTCCTTCTCCTGCAATACTTATACTAGTGTGGCTGCTCCATCCCTAACAGTGGCACTTTTTCTTCTTGTCTAATATACCCTAACTCCTTCTAGATTGTTGGCTTGTTTGAGCAGGAGCCTCCTGACCTGACTTGTTATGTTAATATACTTATGTTATGTCCTGTCTACCCATTGTACAGTGCTATGGAATATGATCTATGATGACACTATATAAAACAATAAAAAAATAACTTTAAACGCATTTTTGGTGATTGTGCTCAAACAGTTGGATAGGCTTCCTAAGCATAGTTCAGCATAAAGTAAAATGTAAGATTTAAATGTAAATGTATTACCTATATACTATTTAAACGTATAGATAGTATATAATTGTTTTGTCATGTATGATGTTTGCTTAGTTTAGTTCCCAGCGTGTTACTAACATTCTAAATCCAGTTTTGTTTTTTATTATTATTTTTTACCAACACCAATATAAATCACTAAATACAGTCCAAATACATGATCACAGGAACAGGACTGGCTTACTCTGAAGATCATTTATTACCTGTCTTTAGTTAGTACATGAAAGCAGTATGGTGACATTTATTTAACATACCAAGTATAATCCAATTAGTCAAGTTATAGATATGTTAAGGAAAAGTACCTAAATGCGTCTTTTTGTTTCTTAGAACGGTCTTATTTTTTTAAATACTGACAACGTCCCTTTAACCTGTTTGTGGTAAGGGTGTTCTTTGCTATGCTCAAAACAATGGTCCTTCTCAACTTGCTCTCTTCTGTCACCTTCCACTCCTGTTGGAGTCACTGATCAGAGCCTGTCAAAGCACGAGGCATCCCAGACTATTGCCTGTGATGCTGCATCATGTTCTTTCTAGGGGACAGATATGAAGCCCTGGTAGCTCCTGAGATGGTTTACTAGATTCAAATCTCCCTATTGGGACCCAAATGTCTGTGCCTGTCTTTTCTCCCCTGATATCTCTGTCTTGGCTTTTTAGCATATTTCATCCAATGTCATACGGCCTTTGGAAGTCGCAATACATTTTATCTTGATAGATTTCTGTATACGTTGAGTATTTGTTTAGGAGTGGCACCTTCCCTGTAGAAATTGTGAGCAAATTTTTAAATGTATTTTTATATTACTGCTATTAAACATTGTTTTATATATGAATATACTTTCAAATGATTCAGTGTCCTGAATCAATTTGTAATTTGTGTGGATATTCTAAACGGGTGAGAGAGAAATCGCATAATGTAATGTGTTAAATTGGTGTGCTGTATCTGTTTCATTGGCATCAAAAATCAATATGCAGCAGATGGCTGTTTAAGAATGATGGTGTGTGTCTTATTTGTGTAACAACTCAGTTGTTTAAACGTTGAGAAGTTCATAATGTGCCAACTGGTGGAGATGTTGCCATACTACCTAAAAATAATTGTTACTTATATGTTAGTAAAGTGGGGATTTCAAATAGCCCTTAGTGGGCTGGAACTTCCGTGTTTGCGGTGTGACAGTGTAAAAATGGAGACTGGAGTAAGTCAACTATGCTGACAATTTGAAAAATTATTTTTTCAATTGATTGGAAGAAGACATTCTTGCTTTACTTATTGTATTTAATAAACTACATAATTTGCTTACATTTCTTCCTGGAATGATTGCTAACAAAAAACAAAATTGCACCTGTCTTGTGTTAAGAATTTTTGGAATTCCATAAGTACATTTAAAAAAGAAACCAAAAATCACTTATTGTACTCACAAAACTTTAGTAAAAGAGGCACTGCTGTGGCTACTATTAATAATTTTACGTTTTAGTCTACTGGTCCATACAAACCGTTTTGTCTCATGTGGCCCTTTCATATTGTGTTTAACACTTTCATGATCTTTCTTCATCGCATATTTTGTTTCACAAATTCATTGTGTGTTGGTCTTTTGTTTCTTTTTTTCATTTTACAAGCTCAGCGTTATTTCTAATTTATCATTTTTCATATTTTGAAGGTCACCAGGGGCACAACATTTTTCAACATTACCAAAGATTTCTTCAGCTCTGTCCAATAATTATAACAGCTTCAACAACAGAAAGTAAGCACTCTGTCCTAAAATGTCTGTGTGTGTGTGTGTATGTATGGTGTGTATGAATGTGAACTTAACACATCCATGAGCCTTATGTTCTTTATGAGCTGCATCTTAAGTAATTCATAAACTAGACCTTGAACTATCTTGAACTATTTATTATTCAGCTACAACTTATCCAGACTCTTTATTTATCTTTCTAAGAAATTGCAGAAAGGGTGGTTATTTTTTGTATTCTATATGTTGTTAAATATTAAACTTTATCTATATTTTCTCCCCATACTTTAGGTGCCTGTTTAAAGAAAATCTAACATTTGTCCATGTAGATGTTTGTTGATTTAGGTGACTTTTTTTTTCCGGTTTATGGTCGCAAGTGACTCTTAAGGTTATAGTTCAGTACAACCATGTGTACTTGATAAGCTCTTATTTGAGCGTGCGTATGTATCTATATGTATGCTCTTTGCTATAAAGCCCCTAAATAAGATCTGCTGCAACCAGTTACCTTCAGAAGTCACATAATTAAAGTTGGCCTGTGTTCAATCAATCAAGTGTCACATGATCTCATGATATATAGACACAGGTACTGAAAGTGCATAGAGTCTACAACACCTCTGAGCAAGGTGTACCGCCAAGTAAGTGGCACCGTGAAGACCAAGGAGCTTTCAGGAACGGGTCAGGGGCAAAGTTGAGGAGAAGTACAGATCTGGGTTTGGTTATTTAAAAAAAAATAAAAAAAATCATTATTACTAAATGCAAAGCTCCACAGCGGAGATTGGCGTATCTGTCCATAGGACTGCTTACACTCCACAGAACTGAGCTTTACGCAAGAGTGGCCAGAAAAAAGCCATTGCTTAAAAAGAAGAAAACTTTGTTCTTTGCCAAAAGACATGTGGGAGACGGGCTAACATATGGAAGATAGTACTCTGGTCAGATGAGACTAAAATTGTGCTTTTTGCCATCAAGGAAAAGGCTATGTCTGGTTCAAATTAACACCTCTCATCACCCTGAGAACAGCATCCCCACGGTGAAGCGTGGTGGCAGCATCATGCTGTGGGGATATTTTTCATCGGGACTGGGAAACTGGTCAGGATTAAAGGAATGAGGGATTATTGAGGAAAACCTGTTTAAGAGATTGGAACTGAGGTTCAAGATGATGACCCTAGGCATACTGCTAAAGCAACACTCGAGGGGTTTAAGGGGAAACGTTTAAATGTCTTGGAATGGCCTAGTCAAAGCCCAGACCTCAAGCCAATTGAGAATCTGTGGTATGACTTAAAGATTGCTGTACACCAGCGGAACCCATCCAACTTGATGGAGCTGGAGCATTTTTGCCATGAAGAATGGGCAAAAATCACAGTGGCTAGATGTGCTAAGCTTATAGAGACTTGCAGCTGTAATTGCTGCAAAAAGTATTGACTTTGGGGGATGAATATTTATGCACCACGTTAAAGTTTTCGGGGGGGGGTCTTATTTCTTGTTTGTTTCACAATAAAAATATTTTGTATCTTCTAAGTGGTAGACATGTTGTGTCAATCTGATGATACAAACCTCCAACTAATCCATTTTAATTCCAAGTTGTTCAATGCCAATTTAAAATGCCAAGGTTGGGGATGGTGAATACTTTTCAAGACACCGTACTTGCTGCTCCTACGTTTTAAGTGAGTGTTATTGTAGATGCATTGAGGCCATGTGCAATTTCCTCTGCATATAAAAATATCTCTTTAAAATCTAGATTTGTATAATCCCTTGTTAATCAGCAGCTGCAAACCAAGCTGTAGTCATGAATGAAGAACTGTCAAATGTTTGTTCCAGCCACACATACGTGCAGTAGATCTTCTCTGTGTAGAACTGGGACACGGCAATACCATAAACGAATGCTTACATTTAGGAATGATGTCTTAAAAAATATCAGGGAACATTTGAGCTTTTCAGTTGTCGTTATAACTTGATTTGAAAATTGATAACGCATTAACTTTAAAAGAAACCCTTTTAATGTATAGTCTGGTTTAACATATTTAATGATCTCTTATTAAATACTGCCGTTTTTGTTCTGCAAAAATTCACATTTTGAAATAGTTTATAATATTTGCCATAATGCATATATGTTGCTGGTTGATAATAGATTTATACATTTAGAAAAAATAAAACAAAGCAGCCTTGAACATTCATGCTTATTTAATTTGAAAAGGTAATCCAAAGACGTGAACATTTTCTCTAAAATGAATCTACACTGAAGCAGTGATGTATAGCTTCTCAAAATGGAACATATTTATGCTTCCCTTGTTACCCGTCTCTGTTTTCAGCCACTGAACTTTAGATCGCACTGTCCTTGTTAAAGAACTATAAATAGGCTTCTTTTTGTATTGCGTTGGATCTGCCATTTAGTAATGGCCTTGGGAATTTAGAAATCTCACCAATAACTGTACAGAAGTCTGCACTATTGTTTTAATTCAATCTGTAGTACCCAAAGCAAAACACAAATCGGAACCATTCATTTATATGAAATGATTTATCATTGCTGGGAATGCTTTAGGACTAAGCGTTTTTTAGTATCAAGCGTCGATGGAAAACCGTGTGCGCTGCGAGCCTAGCCATCTGATTCCAGGGTACTGGTAATGCTTTGAAAAATATAATTTGTGAATGTTTGCCAATTTTTTTCTAAATGCATGTTGATCCTCAAGGGGCATTTTCATGTTTTATGTTTCACTTTCAGTGTGAAAAATTCAAACTACTGCCTCCCTTCATATGCTGCTTACAAGAACTATGAATACTCTGAGCCAGGGCGACACAATGAGCAGCCAGGCCTTTGTGGGCTCAGTAATCTGGGGAACACGTGTTTTATGAATTCTGCAATTCAGGTAATTAAACTCGCCCTGGAATTATAGCAAGACGTCAATAAGTGATAGGGCAATCCTGTGTGCATGGCTTTTCATATCAAAGCGGTTAGAACGAACTGCATTCATTATTTGATATATAATATACTTATATTTCCACACTTCTGACTGTATGGTTCGAGCATTTTTGTTTTTTATTAACCAACAGTTCAAATTTAGTTTGTAAAATATGATATAAAGTGACACAATTTATAATACTCATTTCTTAACAAAATGCACACAATTCACTTGTTCTTTCCTGACTATAGTCAGGAATATATCTCATTTCAAAAATATTTAGTGTTAAAATTTGGTGTATTATAATCTTCACTTGACTGCTATTCCATACATCAACGATATTGATATTCACATCAGATTTACTATCTGTTAAAAGGACTATGCTTTGCAGGTGTATGTATGTGTCTATATGTAGTTGTGTGTATGAATATTTTGTGCGACCGGATGCCTCTAATCCTAGCCTATTTAAAATATTTGTATGTTACATAAGCAGTCTTTCCTGTGTGATTAACATCCTAAGTGTTTGTAAATGCAAATAGCAACTGTACATTTGTTTTATGCTGCCAGTTTCCCTTAACCATCCATCTGAAAGAGGTGCTCTGTTCATACTAAAGTAACCAGCTTTTTGTTTTGTTCTGTTTGTTTGCAGTGCTTGAGCAATACTCCGCCACTAACTGAATACTTCCTCAATGATAAGTATCAGGAAGAGTTAAATCTGGATAATCCTTTGGGTATGCGGGGAGAAATAGCCAAATCTTATGCAGACCTCATCAAACAAATGTGGTCAGGGAAATACAGCTATGTAACACCAAGAGCATTTAAGGTCAGTATTTGTGTATTTCACAAATGGTATAATGTTATATCTGAAGTATGTAATAATAATAAAATGGCAAAGTAGCATTGCTTAATTGTAACCGACATATAATTAAGTAAATTATTTTGTCTATTAAATATGTTAGAAAAGCCTCTGCTTTGTTTACTTTTGATTGTGTATTTAAGCATATTTGTGTGGTTTTTTTTTATAGACTCAGGTTGGGCGTTTTGCACCTCAGTTTTCTGGTTATCAGCAACAAGATTGTCAAGAATTGCTTGCCTTTCTATTAGATGGCTTACACGAAGACTTAAATCGAATTCGAAAAAAGCCTTATATCCAGTTGAAAGATGCAGATGGTAGGCCTGACAAGGTAATAGTCTAATTTCAGTTTTCAACTGCAGCATATGTTTTTTGGGGTTTATTTTTTTGGGTTTTTTTTTACATTTTAAAAATGAAATATATGTTTTAAAGGCTTTCTGCAGGACTTGATGAAGTCAGATAGGCACAGCTGCTTCCCAAGATTTTATACTGTCTTATATTGACCTCTGTGGATATCTACCTTCCCGGCTTAGAGAAAAATCTGCCACCGTTTCTCTCTGACTCCTATATTCAATATAAATTTGTTCAGATGTTGCTTTCTGATTTCTGTTGAAATCATAAAAGCAGGGAGTGTACATCACAGCAAAATCCTTCTTATAGGAACATTTTTCTTTTTTTTGCAACAGCATACATCTATATTTTTATATATTTCTTTAAGCTAGCAACTTACTATAAGGAATCAGTATATAGCTGTTATTGTTTAAGATGTTTCACGTCTGCTTTATGAAAATAAAATTTGTATGGTATGTACCACTGGTTTTTTTTTTCTTCTACAGAAATTAACTTAGGGTACCAGCATTGCTCTAAACAAAGATTATTTGCTATGAAAGTTTATTTTCCTTGTATTCTTTTTTTTTTTCTTTTTTTTTTTTTTTCTTGATATATTAAACCTACATGCGTCAGACTAGACCCACAGGCATTCTCTGGGTAGCAGTTGTGCCATAAAGACAGTTGACCTCTATATGTGTGACTGTTGTGTAGAAGACAGGTGGATGGTGATGAGATGGGTTTAGTCCAGGAATAGGCATTCAGCTGTGTGATCTCACTCCCAGGCTGCCCAGCTGAGCAGGTGCTGAAGGAGCAGAGCTGGAGATATGGGACACTTTGTTTTTAATGTGTGTGTTCAATCCGAAAACACACTACAGTGACCGCATAGATCCCATGTCTTCTGTATGTTATATCTGAGACCTATAAACATTTGACAAACAACCAATGTAAAATAATACCCTTTCTGTTTGTTACGTTCACAAATATTAAGAAAAGCCTTATCTTACATTTTAGGTAGTTGCTGAAGAAGCTTGGGAGAACCATATTAAAAGAAATGACTCCATCATTGTTGATATATTCCATGGGTTATTTAAGTCCACGCTAGTATGTCCTGAGTGCGCTAAAATTTCTGTGACGTTTGATCCTTTTTGTTATTTAACTCTTCCACTACCAATGAAAAAAGAACGTAGTTTGGAGGTATATCTAGTACGAATGGATCCGCTTTCCAAGCCTATGCAGGTAAGACGTATTATTGTGATTTTGAGGAATGGATGATGTTTGGTTATTTAACCAGAGACATAATATCTATTACAAACATAAGTAGACACAAAGCCATGTATTTAATGAGAACATAGGAAGAGGTCTCAAGTAAGGGAAGTGTATTGGAACAAAATGAGATAAAACCAGTTTTGTTTTTTAAAACGGTAACCTGTCTTCCTGTATAACGCACTGCATTTCATACTCAAGAAAAAAAAATTCCAATATACTTTCCCTTCAACTAAATGCTGTGTACAGCCATATTGAGCAATCCTCACTACAGGAGGAAACATTGCTTTGTCAGCCTCAGCTGGGACACATGCTAGAGGTGTACCTCTGTAGATATGCCCTATTTTATAATAATTCTAACTGTAGATGAAAAATAACTGGTTTCTATCAGCAGAGAAAAAATAATTTTTAATCATGTTTGTTCTCTTTTTTTTTTTTTTTATTTTTTTTTTAGTATAAAGTAATTGTTCCAAAGATTGGAAATATGATGGACCTTTGTACAGCTCTGTCTTCGCTGTCTGATATTCCTCCAGAAAAGGTGATTAATTCACTAATACAATATGGGGAAAATGCAGTACTTTTTTGTTTTAACTAACCAACTTATTTTTTTTCCCCCTATGTTTAGATGGTAGTTACTGATATATACAACCATAGATTTCACAGAATATTTGCTATGGATGAGAACTTAAGTAGCATTATGGAGCGAGATGACATTTATGTGTAAGTTGTTTGGTTTTGTTTTTTTATAATGCAATTTTGTTTTTGTAACAGGCTTATCAGACCTAAGCATACAAAATACATTTTAATTGCAGTATTCCATTACACATAGAAAAAAGCAAATTAAATCTAACTAGTTAGAAATATTTTTTACATCCGGCATTTTTTTTCAAAGGGTAGCTTCTGGATAAACCTGTGGTTTTCTTAATTAAAGGTGTGTTTTAAAATACCTTCTTTCTTTATTAAACTGATATAATATCGCTTTGTTTAGCTACTTAATGCATTTGTTTATACTTAGATTTGAAACCTCAATCAACAGAACAGAAGAAACAGAACAAGTCATAATTCCTGTTTATTTACGTGAGAAGTTTCGCCATACCAGTTATAGTCATCATCATGGTTCTACATTGTTTGGCCAACCGTTTCTTCTGACTGTGCCTAGAAATATAACAGAAGACAAGCTGTACAGCCTTCTTTTAGTAAGAATGTGGTACGTCTATCAAGGGCTCGGTTCCAAAATTCCTTTAATTTTATTGTTTGGAGCATTGACATGAGCTCAAAATTATACATAAAAATATTTAAATTGTTTTGCTTAAATTCATAATCTCTCTTGGTAGCTTATTCTGTCTTTTACTTTCTTTATAGCCGATATATTAAAACAGGGTGTGATGCTGATGAAAATGAGGGATCCCTACACTGCAATAAAGAACATACTATCAATGGTAACGGTCCTAATGGAATACATGAGGAAGGATCTCCAAGTAAGAGCTTGTTTTATTCTTTAAAACATGCATGCATAGTTTTTTGTTCTTAGGTGATCTATGATTTATTACAAGGTTATAAGTAAGCTCTGTTCGGTTACTGCTCACAATACACGTTTCCCTGTAGTTTGAAATATTGAGAAAAGACATTATACATGCAGTTTAGCTGCTGCTCTGTAAGTGATCTGTGTTAACTGCATAATAATAATAAAAAATAAAAAAAGATTAAAAAAGAAGCATTGAACAGGCAGTATCTCACTCCACCAGCAAAGAGGGACTCATTTTTAACACATAATGCAGAGCAGCACTTTACAAGTAAGGGACAGCAACAGCTATACTTTAGGAAGAAAAGAGAGTTTGGACAAGTCTTCATTTTCAAGCAGTTCGTGCGCTCAGAATTTACACCTAAACATAAAATGGGGAAAAAAAACTTTAAGATCCATGCAGTACTTTATAAAAAAATTTGTGGATGCTATTTCTCTCTCTGTCTACGGTACATATCCGGTAATGAAAACCATTCTTAGCAAAGTATAAAACATAAGATCAAAAGTATATGTATTTTTTTTTTAATTCACGGTAAAGGTATAAATTTGGCAACTCATTGCGTATGTAATTAATTATTGCACATGCTGCAGTCCTCGTGACATCAGTTATTCCCTAGTTTCTTATTTGGTGATGCATAAGTCTTCATTTCTTACCCTTATGTTTGATGTAGGGAGGTGTAACTAATTTAATATATATTGGAAGGTAAAGCAATTTTCATCAGAATTTTGCAGCAATGGATATCCTGTCTGCAGTGACCACCAGATGTCACTGTACCCAAAAAACAGAACTGATCTTCGACAGAAGGATCCAAGGATTTATTTTATTATTAATTCAAACACACAAGGTGAGGAGGGTCCTGATCAAACAGGCTTACGATTCAGGATTTAATACAAACGTTGCTGAACATGTCATTAGTGTAATCAAGAAGACGCAGTTTTGAGAGTGGGTTTTTGCTCAGTGTGAAAATTTGCTCCTGTACAGTTTTCTCCACTGTTGCATATTTTTCACGTTGCTTTTGGTCGGACTATTTTGTAGGTTGTGGTAACAGATATAGTGTGTTTGTGAGAATAAATGACACCAAATTTTGCTTGTTTCACTTATTTAACCCTCAATGACAAATGATGTTCCATGTCACAAAACATGTCAGTTAACGACAGATGATGTACCTGGCACGTCATGGCATTAAATGAGGGTAGGAAGTGACCAAGTGTCACTTTTTTTTACTGAAACTGTGTTGCTGAATGCCTTTGACATGGAGGAATTACAACAACACCGGAATCTGCTACAGGGACCCTGTGTGATCCCTCCCTGGGGCATCAACATGGACCATATACAATATGGCGATGGATGCCTGATTTAAAAGATCTTAGGAGGAGATCCTAAAATTAAAATTCCAAAAAATCCTGGCATGGGAAGAGTTAAAATACTGGCATTCCAAATCCCTTTTGGGTGTCTAGTTTTTAAAAATGTATGATTTGATTTGGTAAATTGAATTTGCCGGGTTCAAACATGTCTCAAATAGGACATGGGCACAGACTGACCAGATGTCAAAAATGCACCTCCCAGATGTGGCCTTTTAGCCCCCTAAACAACCCAACATACCTATGCATGGGTGGTATCGCTGTTGTTTCATGGGGTTAACAGAATTAGGCGCCTTCAAAGATTTCCCAAATAGGACATGGAGGAAGGGAGGCCAGATGTGCATTTTTCAATTTGGAATTTTGACACCTCTCAAATAACCCTACAAACCCACACATGGGTGGTATCACTGTACTTAGAAGATGCTGCTGAACACTTATTGGGGTGTTGTTTGACAGTAACATATACCAGGAGATGTAAATTCATACCTGAAATACAATGTGCATGGAAAGAGTTAAAATGCCACTATTTGAAAAATGTATGGCTTGATGTGGGTAAATTAAATTGGCTGGCTTCAAAGATGTCCCAAATAGGACATAGGGACAGGATTACAAGGTTTGAGAAAAGTGGTTTTGAAATAACAATACTCTACTTGTATTTATTGCCCTATAACTGGCAGAAACAACAATGGGTATCTCTAAACCCGGGACAAATATTACAATCTGTTTAGCAAGTGTTTTCATTAGCCTTTGTAGATGAATAAAAGATTTTTCAAGTAAAAGTCAGACAATGCCCTTTTTACCCACTAAAATTATATGATGTCTTGAAAACAACAATATGTAACTTGTGTGGTTACACTAAAGGATAGAGAAGAAAATTACAGCTAAACACAAGCAGCACAGAAATGTAAAGCAGTTAAGAAGGGTATAAAAAAGAAAAAAAACATCTCGGTCCTTAAGGGTTTAATTCTTTAATGTGCTAAGTAATCAAGCAGGAAGCCTTTAGGTGTGGAAAAGTCCCCCCTTCTTACAAGGTCAACTCAACCAATGAAAGTAATTATTAGGGTCAGGTATCTGACAACCTTCCTAAAGGGCCAATTCTATATAATATACATCTGGGTAATGTTTTCCTTTGTCAGCATATTGAAGTGATATAATGCTGTGTTCAAAAGACATTCCAGAACACCACAAACCACTTTTCTTGAGTTTGCCAAATGCACCTCACTGCCCAGCAATAGTTCTGTGGCAACATTCTACAACAGATTAGTTGAAAATGGAACCTTTTTGTTTATGAAAAGCAAATAGAGTGCATTCCATATAAGGTACCTCATATAAGAGGTGAGTCATTGTGGCGGCATTGATTTGATGCTTTTTTGTGCATCGGGACAAGGGAGCTTGTTGTCCATTGAAAGAACCGTAAATTCTCTTTGTATCTGAAGTTCCTGCTTGAAATCCCTCAAAAGCTTTGAGGACTAGGCCAAAAATCCACCATGGAGCCATGAGAGCCTGATCAATAATTCCAGTGTGTGCGCTTGCCTCCGGTTATTGCTGCTGAAAGTGGCTTATCCTGATTCTGAGTCTAAGGATGTGATTACATTTTCATGTAATGTCATTGGGTATTGTCTAAAATTATTTTTATAAATGACTCAAAATTATGTTTTTCACTTAGGTTCCCTTTTTCTAATATTATAGTGCAGATCGCATAACCTTTTTAATGTGAAAAATATGCAAAATGCAGAAAACCAGACAGGGGACATACTTTTTCTGCACAATGCCCTACTCATCTACTTTAGAGTCCTCTCATGACAACTCGATAACATGCTCCATTTTTTTTCTTTGTTTTACTTTGTTTCATTCTTAGATTACAGGCTTTTTGCCTTGGTAGTTTACCAGACCTTAATAAATACACATCAATATCAAACGTGACATTCACATATTTTTCCATGGAAGCATAATCATTTTAAGATATATGTATTCCTCTGTCTTTTAGCTTCTGAAAGACTTTACCAGAAGATACTCCTTTCACTCTGAAAATGTATATATTTAGGTGTTTGTAATAAAGACCCTGTACCTATTTTCCAAGGTGAAATGGAAACTGATGAACCTGATGATGAGTCTAGTCAAGATCAAGAGCTTCCTTCAGAGAATGAAAACAGCCAGTCAGAAGACTCTGTTGGAGGAGATAATGATTCTGAAAATGGACTGTGCACCGAAGAAACTTGCAAAGGACAGTCGCTCACGGGGCAGAAAAAACGTCTATTTACATTCCATTTTACTACTTTGGGCAATGCTGATATCAGCTATATAAAGGATGATACCAGGTTTATTCGATTTGATGATAGGCAACTAAGACTAGATGGTAAGTTGCTATGGATTTACTTTACTTTGTATTTTTAATAGACGTGCAAGTGGGCAAAAACAACTCAGACAAATGTTTTGGTTCTTTTCTGCCCTACTCATTTTTGGGACAAGGAATTTCATTCCCTGCCCATTCGGTTCAGTGAGAATTGAGTTTGTTGCCTGGTGCCTATATTCACTGTCATTCGCTCTCTCTCACACTCTCTAAATGTTTCTTTACCTTTTCTGCCAACCACCTCCACTTCTGCTTCTTCTTTTTCTATATTCTGCCTTGTCTTCTCTATTCCTTTTTTCTTTAATCTTCTTTCTTCGTCTGCATCTCAAGCGACGTAACCCAGCAACTTCCATCAAAATGGCGGCGCTGCGGTGAGATCCTCCCAGGTCGTGGGAGATGACGTCACTGAGGGCAATATGGAGGAGCTGCAGTGACTTCATCTCCCAGATCCTCCAATTGGAGGAGAGGACATCACCGCAAGCGCCATCATCTGAATGCACAATTGTTAATCCCCTCTACAAATTATGCGATTTCATTTATCGCGAGTTACATTTATCTTTAACAAAAATGAAAGTATTTTAAAGATAAACTTCTACTGTGTGGAAACTCTTTATGATAATTCTTAATCTGTTTTTTAC
This sequence comes from Spea hammondii, assembly GCA_029215755.1. Taxonomy (NCBI): domain Eukaryota; kingdom Metazoa; phylum Chordata; class Amphibia; order Anura; family Pelobatidae; genus Spea; species Spea hammondii. The sequence continues at coordinate 51,729,578 of JARDYJ010000004.1, read as the reverse complement.
CTGATTTAAACCAAAAATACCTTATTGCATACTCCTTTGTATCTTAGAAAGATCTTACCTTGCCTTAGATTGGGATCCAAAGCTAAAGAAAAGATACTTTGATGAAAATGCAGCAGAGGTAAGAACCATTAAAACATTGATTATTTTAATCAAGAAACATCATTGATTTTTGCAAGATTATTTTCCACAGAACACCATCGTACTGTAGCTTTACGCTTATTAGTAGTGGTCAATAAACTAGGAATACTGAATGATCACCTGGAAATCCAGCAAAGAATAATTTAGTGTATTACTAAATTAGTGTAATTGATGTTTTTGTATAAATTAAACATTTATTACTATAGAAATGTTACATGCAATGATCAAAATATATACTAAACCCGGTCTTTCTGTTAACTGGGTTTTTGGAGATTAAGCAGGATAAAATAGGGTATGATATGAAAAAACATGTCCCCCCCCCCTGCATGCGTTACTTGAATTGAGCGCCTGCACATTATAAGTGATTACGAGACGGCTAAAGCACTTGTAAGTAGAAAATATCTGGAAATGTTAAATACAGGTAACCTGTGTTTATTAGAATGCTACTTACAAATTACAATCTTTGGTAGTTTACAATCATAACTCAAAATAACTGCAGGCTAGATATAATTTTGTCTATATAGCATTATCCGTTTCATATCCATAACTAGCACCATAACTGTTTTTTTTTCCCTATGCATTTCCCTTTTGTATTCAGTCTACCTAAACATTACTTGTATAAACATTTTAGGATTTTGAAAAACATGAAAGCATGGATTTCACACCACAGAAAAAATCCTTCATGAAATTAAAAGACTGCATAGAACTTTTTACAACAAAGGAAAAATTAGGGGCTGAGGATCCATGGTAAGTCTAATTGATTTTACAAACCGAAGAATAAATGAGCATTGAAATAAGGAGTGAAATAACTGAGCTTGTTTAAACAACAACTGGCTTATATGACAGTCCTAAACATTTATTTTCACCTATAATTTTCTGGAGAAAAAAAAGCTGGAATAACAGAATAATTTCTCCCGGGTGCAGAGAAAGCAGCTTGTTACTTAAAAAGTTCAAGCTGCTTTCTCACAACATATTGGGGATACTGTAAATATAGCTTTGGTTTCTCACAGAATTTGATGGCGCTATATAAAACAATAAATAATAATAAACAATGTTTGTATCAACATCTCTGTAGTATATTTCATAGTTATACAGCTCTTATGGCTGTTCAATCCACTGCCAGGTAGAATATTTTTGTTATCCTAACCTATTTTCTGAAAATTATTTGCATTATACTGGATAATTAATATGCAAAATACTTCCATCCCAGGCTCTAGAAAAGAAGAAAGCATCAAATGTTCCAGTTTCTCCTACGGACTGCAATGCGATAAAACCAAATGTTTGTCTGTTTATAATACAATGATTCACTAAAGGTTTTAGTGGCATGAAGGAAAATAAATATAAAAAAACATTGTCAATTACTTCATATAAATAAAAATGTGGATTTGAATTACCACATTACATTACACTGCAAAGTGTATCTCGTATCATCCACAGGAGAAAAGCCCATTGTTGGTAATGTAAGCCACGTACTATTTATTTAAAGTAGACATGCATTCATGAGATGACTTGGTAAGGTGAAGCATGACAATCAACGCAAGGGACGCCCACAGTACAGGACATGATGTACTGTTTATATATGTTTTCAAAGTAAAAAAGTCCTTTGTTTTAGTACCTGTGCTCTAATTTTATGATATACATATGTTTAATATTCTAGGTACTGTCCGAATTGCAAAGAACATCAGCAAGCAACCAAAAAATTAGACCTTTGGTCTTTACCCCCCGTCCTAGTGGTCCATTTAAAACGTTTTTCCTACAGTAGATATATGAGGGATAAGTTGGATACGTTTGTTGACTTTCCTGTAAGGTAAGGGAAAAACTGTATTCTATTGTTACGTAATAATGTAATGCAAATTTGCAAGTTTATGCAGGAAAATACTACTAATATAAGATTGCAACCACCCAAAAATATTGTTGAGATCTGGGTATAGCCTTATAAACAGCAACACTGTGTTTTGACCTGTGTGGTTTTTTGTCTTTTTTGTTTTTTTTGAATAGCCTGATTCTGTCATGTCTCTTATTTACTGCAAGTGAAGACAATCTGCAAAATCCTTCAAGGATAGGTGTAGGAGTTTATACATGTAGATGATGAGCTGTCCACTTACTAGCAGTAACTTTTGATTTATTTTTTTTTAGTGACCTAGACATGTCAAAATTCCTTATTAATCCAAATGCTGGACCATGTTGCTACAATTTAATTGCTGTATCTAATCATTACGGAGGAATGGGAGGCGGACATTGTAAGTTACCATTTTATTTCATTTTGTTATGTCATAGCGGAGTATTATATACTAAATTAGCAATTTTTGAAAGTTGTGTCAATTGGGAATACAATGGTCTATTAAGTTCAAGTGCTGTTCTAGTGTTCCCATCAAAAAATGTGGTTCTCCAAAGATGATACAAAACACTATGTTCATGACACGTCATTCAACATATCTAAAATACAGGAACGTAGCCAGACCAAAATCAAATACACTCTGAGCCCTAAGGATTTTAAATACTTCTCCGAAGGCATTTAAAATGGCCACTGGTGAAACCATAGACGTTGTTTCTGTTCCACTTGACAGAGCATATATACCCCAATCAAAAAGGGCTATGCCATTAATGTTGGTTTTGGTGTAAATTTATTTACCTTATTCCTAGCTTTCAGTTGGACAGTGTTAGATTTTAGTTTTGGTAATTTATCAAAGGTAGATTTTAAGATATTAGACTGTATACATAGTCTATAATCAGGAGGCAAATATTTCATTAATCTTTACAAAGAATAAGATCCTTACCAGAGCTTTACCACACTAGGCATGTATGCAAGTCAATGTGCAGTGGCACTGTATCCCCCCCCCCCAAACCTTATTTTGTTGGTTTTTATGTTTTTCTGGCAAACTATGACCCACTAAATGCAATGTCATGTGGCACAACAGTATTTAAATACCCTTCAACCACACTGTATATTTATATTGTGCTTTTAGATATAGATACAGTTGGTTGTGTAACACTGTATTAACATTTTATGTTGGATTATATTGGACAATATTATTTTATTATGGACTTCTTGTGCTTGCAATCAGTGTTGTATAAAATGGAAGTTTTTTTGCCTTAATTTTCTACTTGAAAAGGCCACCCTCACAGCCTGCTTGAGGATCTCTGTACACATTCCTTTTTTCCTCCATTTGTCAATAAAAAAATAGCTTCATAGTTAACATGTACTCCTTTCTGTTACTATTTGACAGTCGAGGTTTTGAAAAAACAGTACCTATGAATGCAACGATGCTGCCACACATTGGCTGTTTTGTATTTGGTCTTTGACTTCTGACATCGTAGATCACAAATTTGACACATCTTATTTACGTGATGCTCTGCCTTTATCCATTAGACTGTGTTAACAGAACAGGGGGTCAAAATCTACCCCAGCATGACTGTTTAATTCATTGAAAAGCTCCCAAGGGCTTTCCCTGCCTTGCAGCGTGTTTCTTTGTAGCACTTAAGTGTAATTGCATGTTGGCGTACCTAACAAGTTATCATACCAGCAGCATTAGGAGGTCATTGAACAATGGATCAATCCCTGACCCTAAAGCATATATACTTGTGGAATCAGCCACAGGGAAAATAAACTAGCAACACTTGCAAGTGAAACAGCTTGTTTGGTGGCTCTGTAAGTTTCTGTTATTCATTGACTTCCCCTTTAAGCTTAATGTGGGGATGCATAGTGGAAATACACTTTACCTAGCCGCTCCCACAGAGCTGAAGCTTGTATTTTATGAGCTGAGCAACTTAGTGTTTCATCTGGGGCTCATCAGACTTGTCTAGCATATTTCCAAAAGGAAATCTTTACCTTTTTGGTTTTCACAAAGGTTTTTTTTAGGGGACATTTTTCAGACAAGCTCTGAAGTATGAAGAATTATGGTCTGTACCACAAATGGTAGTATAAAAGAAGGTCAGGTCATCATTAAACCAGGGGATATTCTATGATCCATTGTATGAATTCATTTAAACATACTGTTTAACGTGCATTGAGAAAGCGAAGTCTGCTTTCGCACACCTCAAACAAATATTATATGGTGTGCCCAGTCCAGATGACTTACTCTTGAATATTTACTTCTATTTAATGATTCACTTAATATAATCTGTTGGGTATTACGAACTCCGGTTTACTCATTCCACATTTGTATTTACATTCTGGGATTCCTATTTACTTTTTATTATTTGAATCAGCTGTAACAGTCTGCTCAACCTCTGTTTCAATCCGGCAAAACATGCATGAGAGTTGGTAATGACTCTATTGTAGGATTATTCCATCTGCGCTGCATTAATGAATGTTCTGTTGTCCCCCTTAGATACAGCTTTTGCAAAGAATAAAGATGATGGCAAATGGTACTATTTTGATGACAGCAGTGTGTCGGTTGCCTCCGAGGACCAGATAGTGGCAAGTATTCATTTTGTTTATGGTGAATAAACACATAAACATGTTCTTCTAGACCAGACCTGTTTTAGCACTTTGGGTAATTAATAAAGCTATTTTTGTGTTCATACAGATGAAAGCAAAACAATTGTTAGTAAAGATCAATTATCAATATTGTAGATTTTTTCTTATTATAGTTGGATCAATACATTTGGCAGCTCTGGGCAGTGTATACCTGAAACACTTACATCAGTTCTGCTGATGGTTATTTTTTATTTTCTTGCAGACAGGATTAACTAGCTCTGGTCACGTCTTTGTGCACACTTTAATATTCACTGAATGGCCAAGGTTACTGTAATTGCATTCTTTCCTTGTGAATAGAAGGTTGCGTTGGCTTTTTATTAGTATTAAAAACGTATTTATTGATCCAGACCTTCGTTATCTTTAAGGTGAGCGGTCCAACACTGAAACTTTTAAAAGGCTACGTTCAAGCAGGTTATCTCTGTGCAGCCTGCCATATTTTTCTTTATTGTTATTTCATAGATCAGGATTATTAATACTGACTCAGCTGCTGACCTTCACCAATCTTGCAACTGATTAAACTGGCATTTTTTTTCATTGCAGTCCAAAGCGGCTTATGTGCTTTTCTATCAGAGACAAGACACAATGAGTGGGACGGGCTTCTTTCCGCTAGACAGAGAAGCTAAACTTGGCGCTTCAGCTGCCACTGGTGCCCCACTGGAGAGTGATGAAGAGACAAATGAAAATGACATAGAGAATGAAAACTGTATGCATACAAACTAGTGAGGCCTATGAAGCTATTAAATAGGATGGAAAAATAATACAATTAAAATTAACGTGTCCACCAAAAATATATTTTTCTTTTGTTCAAAAAGAGAAATTTCAGCTTACAGAATGTAAACGTTAATATAATTGTCATTTTTATTAATACTGCTTTTTTGATATTTTTTATGATGGAGCAGTGCAATGAAAACTGTGACCTAAAAAGTCTGTGCCCACTTTAGTCTTGTATTTGCAGGCTGAAAGGTACAATGCTGTCCTCCCCCTTCTTTTTTTTTTTTTATTTTTTTTTTTTGAACTGCTCTTTTAATTAGTTGAAGTTTGGCGATTTTGAGTTAGTTCCAGCTGTTAAACGATGTGTCATCTGCTGTTTACAAGCTCACATGTTACTCCAAAATCTTTTTCCAGCTCATTGTGGCCAACAGGAATACATTGTAGCCCAATTGCCAAGAATCATGGCTCTGAAAAATGGCATAAGCCAATAACCTTGCAGCCTAATGCAGAGTTCTTGCAAAGACTGTTTTTTGTTTTTTTTCTCATTTTAAGGCAAATAGAATTAGATTGATTTATCAGTATTATCTTGGGCATTTGTTTTTTTGTTAATGATGTTATTTATAGTTTTTTTTTTTTTTCTTTATTTTCAGTTGTGCAAAAAAAAAAAAAAGATGGATCAGTGACGCTTTATTTATATATTCACACATCATTGGAATCACTGCTAAGTACTTGACACTTGAATAATGATATTGGGTAAATAGCAGAGGTATTTTAGCCCTTTTCAGATATAGTTTGTTTTATGATTATGGTTTATTTAATGCTGATTTGAAATTTTTAGCTTAGTTTAAAAAAAAAAAATAAAAAAAAAAGGAAAAAAAAAGATTCAAATGAATGTAACTTTCCCTTGTTGAATTCTTGTTCTATTGTTTAGAATTATCACATATTTCTGATCTGTAAGTCATGCATTTATATTTTGTCTGTTAAGTTCCCAATCAGATTCTTTAGTTGTGAGAGCTCTGAACTCTCCAAAGGCACTGCAAATGTAAAGTTTATATAATGGCACTTGGTGCCGGTGACAATGACTGTGGACTAATCTTGAATAAGAAGTTTGTTTTTATTTAATTTGTATTTTTATAGAGTAAGTCTGTGGAATTTTCATTGTGTGATCCCTTTATAAATCACCATGGCCTTACAACTCATCTCAAAGGATAAATTGGTTAAACAGAACAACTGACATTTTGCATGTTCAATTGTCAACCTGTACTGTGTATATCGCACACAAGCCTTGACATTTATGTTGGCTAACTGCATTCAAGGGTCCAGGATGCCAAATACTCGAAACATGGAACATTTTGTAAATTGACTTGTTGATTTGCTGCTTTACCTGTGATATTGTTTTGAAGAATGTATCATTGTTTTGTATACTGCCTACGACAGAAACTCTGTAAAAGTTGGGACATGCTTTACATATCTACTACCTGAAGATTTTTACTGTCCCACGCTTTAAAGGAAGAAGTACATTGTTCTGCGCTTGAACTAATGAAATAAAATACAATAGGTTTTAAATTGTGTATTGTAAATAAAAGTTCACTCTGTGAGTGCACATTTTGGTAAATTATTTTATTTATACATTAGCATAAAAAATACAGATGCATTTGCCCAGGAGAAATGATTTTGCTTTCCAGCTCAGTAAATAAAAGCTGATGTAATATATTCTGGGATTTTAAAGCTGCTTTGTTTTTTTGTTTTTTAATGTGAATTGTTGACCTTCTGCATGATGGAGGTAACTGGTTTGTCTGCACTTTAAGATCACCTGAGTTTACATTATAATGTGCATGAATATTTATATAAGTTTCAATAAAATTGTTGAAGGCCTTATTTAGTTTGGTGTGTTTTTTTTACTTAACTGCTTTCCTTTCTGTTACAAAGGAATAGTATTTTTTAATACATTCAATATTTATGTGTTTGGTAGGTGAAATATATAATTATCCTGTTTATACTGAGGACTGGTTGGAGGACACAAATCTGTTGGCAATGATAAAGAAACTGATTCAGCAAAGGGTTGGTTACATAAAAGGATAACTTTCAAAATTCTTGCAACATAAGTGCACAGCCAGGCTGAGATGGAAGGTAGAATTGTGGACCAAGCCAAACTGGACATATATGTCAAAGCTAGGGTGAATGCTTTAATTTAGAACATGTTCATAAATCAACAATGTTTGATAAATGTATTAAGGCACAGGTTTAATATACCAATACTATGTTGGAAAGTAAATTTGTGCGGTGAGGTAAAGAGTTAATATCAGTAGGTGAATTTGGCATGCCTGTGGTGTCCATTCTATAAACCATAAGCATATGTTGGGGCATTTTCCTTTTGCTTGCAGCGTTCTTACTAATATCAATACATTGTCTGGCTTCATTCCTTTCCTTTTCTGTGCAGGATTGTTTTATGTCCATTTTTTTGTACCCTCATTCTTTTAAGGGGAACATTTCTAAAGCTGTTAAGGTATTTTTATTTGTTCTTTGTCCATCTTAATGCACATAATTCCTACTTTCATTCTCATATATTCTGTCAAGTTCAGGACATATTCTGCAGCCAGCTTCTGTTTGTGTCAGCCTTGCTGATTGTGCCCCAGCTGTTGGATGGTGTAGGTGGCACGTGGGCAAGTACTTTTATGTTACTGGTCTATATTTGTTCAAACTCTCTTGGTATTGAAGTCATATTAGTGTGACCTCATTTTTAATCAAGAAATAATTGGTTGGGTTATATCAGCTGAGAGCACGTTTGGTGCAAACATAACCCCTTAAGGACCAGGCTGTTTTTTTAACTTTTTGTACCCTTTGGGACCGAGGTTGTTTTAACACTTTTGCGCTGCTCGTGTTTAGATGTAACTTTCTCCTCACTCATTTAGTGTACCCACACAAGTAATTTTTTTTTTCCAGGACAAGAAGGGCTTTCTAAAGATACATTCATTTTAATCATGCTATCTAATTTCCTATTAAAAAAAAAAAAATACATGATGAAAAATTGGAAAAAAAAACACTTATTTGAAAAATCTTTTACTCATCCAAAAAAGCTAATGGAAAAAACTTGAGTTTAGAAATACCCAATGTTTTTTTTGCTTTTTTTTCTGTAAATTATTGGGCAATAAGTACAGGTAGTGTTTTGCTATTTCAAAACCAACTTTTTTCCAAATCTGGTCATTCTGCCCCATGTGCTATTTCGGGTATCTTTAAAGCCAGCCAATGCATTTTACCCCATCAAATCCTATATTTTTGAAAAGTAGACACCTCAAGGTATTTCAAATGCTGTGTTTTAACCCTTTCAGCGCACAAATTCTGCTACCACCCTTTTGTCAACCTTTTGTGGTAGTAATTTATTTTGTTTGGTTTTTTTATATCACTAAAATTGTGCTTCAGGTATGGATTTATAGCTCCTGGTATTCGTCACTTTTAAACAAGACCCCAATATGTGTTTAGCAATATAGTAATTGCAGGCACAGATCAAGGTCAAATGGGGCCCTTGGGCATCACAGTTGCATGGTATATACAAACACTGTACATTAGCAAGCAATTGGCTTTCCTTTCTGGTATGTTATTTTGTAAAGCTAAATTCTAACTGGATTGGAAATGCACCAGTCACTTGCATCCCCAGGAAATATATTTAAGGGCACGGAAAGGGATCAACAAGTGTGGAGGGATCATCATGTAAAGCAAGATTTTGTTCTCTCAAAGCAGCAAGGTTGTTAACCAGCTAAAGGAATGTTAACATATAACCAAGAACCCATCAGATAAAGCAGTACAAAAATAAATAGTTATATTTCCTGTAAGCTGTGTTATATTGTTATCATGGCACCTGTCAGTGGGTGGGATATATATAAGGCAGCAAGTGAACATTTTGTTCTCAAAGTTAATGTGTTAGAAGTAGGAGAAATGGGCAAGTGTAAGGATCTGAGAAACTATGACAAGGGACAAATTGTGATGGCTAGAAGACTGAGTCAGAGCATCTCCAAAACTGCAGCTCTTGTGGGGTGATCCCAGTCTGCAGTGGTCAGTACCTATCGAAAGTGTTCCAAGGAAGGAAAAGCAGTAAACCAGCAACAGGGTCATGGGTGGCCAAGGCTTATTGATGCCCATTTGGGGGCAAAGGCTGAAAACGTCAGTGCTGGTTCTGATAGAAAGGAGTCAGAACACACAGTGCATTGCAGTTTGTTGCGTGTGGGGCTGTGTAGCTGCAGACCAGTCAGGGTGCCCATGCTGATCCTTGTCCACTGCCAAAAGTGCCTACGAGGGGCATGTGAGCATAAGAACTAGACCATGAAGCAATGGAAAAATGTGGCCCGATCTGATGAATCACGTTTTCTTTTACGTTATGTGGATGGCCGGATGCATCGCTTACCTGCAGAACACATGGCACCAGGATACACTATGGAGGCCCCATCTCGAAACAGGACTTAACCCCTTAATGACAATCGCCAGTTCAGGGGAACCTTCAAGTTGAATTTTTTTTTTAAAATTAAAAAAAAAAGGCAAAAAAAATAAAATATATATATAAAAAATATATTTTTGTGAGCAAGTCCTAAAATTAGCACATTAGCTTAAAACAATTCTCGCATGGAAAGAGTTAAAATATTGGCATATTAAATGCCCATGGGGTGTCTACTTTTAAAAAATGTATGATTTGATGGGGTAAATTGAATTGGCCGGGTTCAACAATGTCCCAATTAACACAGGGGGAAGGATGGCCACACATCTAATTTCCAATTAGAAAAATGCACACGTACCAAATGTGGCATTTTAGTTCCCCCACAAAAAGACAAACCCATGCATGTGGGGTATCACTGTACTCAGGAGATGTTGCTGAACACATATTGGGGTGTCGTGTGACAGCGGCATATACCAGGAGCTGTAAATTCATACATTACATAGGTGTGTGGGGGAAAAATACACACAAAAGAATACTACTGCAAACTTTGAAAAAATGCTGGTGGTAAAATGTGTGCATGCAAAGAGTTAAAATACCAGCATTTAAAATACCCTGGGGTGTCTAGTTTTCAAAAATATATGGTTTTGTTGGGCACACTGAAATGGCCCGGCTCAAAGATGTACCAAATAGGGTATGGGCAGTGGATCCCCATATGCCAAAGTTCAACATTGAAAAATGCGCATGTCCCAAATGTGGCCCTTTTGCCCCCAAACAGCCAGGCAAAATCATTCATGTGAGGTATCGCTGTACTCAGGAGATGTTGCCGAACACATATTGGGGTGTTTTGTGATAGTGACATATACCAGAACCTTTTAATTCATACCTGAAGTAAAATGTGTGTGACAAAACAAATGCAAAAAAATTACTACCACAAAGTTTGACAAAGACTGGTGGTAGATATGGTGCATGGAAAGAGTTAAAATACTAGCATTTGAAATACCCTGGGGTGTCTAGTTTTCAAAAATATATGGCTTTATAGGGCATACTGAAATGGCCCGGCTCAAAGATGTACCAAATAGGGCATGGGCAGTTGATCGCCAAACGCCAAAGTTCAACATTGAAAATGCGCATGTCCCAAATGTGACCCTTTTGCCCCCAAACAGCCAGGCAAAATCATTCATGTGAGGTATCGCTGTACTTAGGAGATGTTGCTAAACACATATTGGGGTGTTTTATGATACTGACATATACCAGAACCTGTTTATTCATACCTGAAGTAAAATGTGTGTGAAAAAACAAATGCAAAAAAAATTACTACCATAAAGTTTGACAAAGGCTGATGGTAGAATTAGTGCTTGGAAAGGGTTAATATACTAGCATTTGGAATACCCTGGGCTGTCTAGTTTTCAAAAATATATGACTTGATGGGGTAAATTGCATTGGCCGGCTTCAAAGATACCCGAAATGGCACATTGGGGGAAGAATTACCAGATTTGGAAAAAATGGCTTTGAAATAGCAAGACGCTACCTGTACTTATTGCCCCATAATGTGTAGAAAAAAGCAAAAAAACATAAAAACATTGGGTATTTCTAAACTCAGGACAAATAGTAGAATCTATTTAGCAGGTTTTTTCATTACCTTTTATAGATGAGTAAAAGATTTTTCAACTAAAAGTTAGAAACAGTCATTTCTTTCTAAATTTTTCACCATATTTTATACTTTTTTTAATAGTAAATAATATGATACAATCAAAATATTTGTCATCTAAAGAAAGCCCTTCTTGTCCTGAAAAAAACAATATATAATGTGTGTGGCTTCAGTAAACGGGAAAGAAGAAAATTACAGCTAAACACGAGCAGCGCAGAAATGTTAAAACGGCCATTGTCACGAAGGGTACAAAAAGTAAAATCAGCCTTTGTCACGAAGGGGTTAAAGGATCTGCCGCTATTGGTGCCAATTACCAAAGCACTCTTTCAGCAGGCTAGTGGAGTCCATGGCTTGACAGGTCTTGGCTGTTTTGTGGCAAAAGGTGGAGCTACACAACATTAGGCAGGTGGTCATAATTTTGTTGCTTATCGGTGTGTAAAGATATATTTATAAATAACATCTTTTCTACCGAAATAGGAAACCTTAATACAAATAAACCTGAAAAGTAAAAAGTAATTCAAATAAAACTAAATCATCAACAGGGCCGGCCCAAGGCAAAATGCCGCCTGGGGCGAATTTTAAAATGCCGCCCCTCCCTCTTATCTACCCTTCCTCTCCCTCCGTCCCTGCCGCCCCCCCATTATCTACCCTTCCTCTCCCTCCATCCCTGCCACCCCCCCCTTGTATTTACCTTTCAGCAGTCCTGCGGCGAGTCTCCCTGTTCGGTCTCGGTGCCGGCTTGTAATGCTGAGCGCCGGAAATCTTCCGGCACTCAGCATTACAAGCCGGCACCGAGACGGAACAGGAAGACTCGCCGCAGAGGAGAGAGAGAGGGGCGCCGAGCGGGTACTGACAGCTTGGTAAGCGAAAACCACTCGGCGCCCCTTTCTCTCTCTTTCGCTTTTTTTTTTAAAAAAAAAAAAGGGGCTTGGGGCGGCAAAGTGCCGCCCCTTCAAAAGTGCCGCCTGGAGCGGTTGCCCCACTCGGCTCCATTGTCGGGCCGGCCCTGCCTGGCAAGAGATTTCTGTATGCAGGCACAAGAAACATCAGTGATCAGGCAGGGAATGTAAGCTTATGCAACTAATAGGGACAGCCCTAAAACCATTAAGTGGGATCAATTAGGTTTTTTAAAAATAAATCAGCCCTGATTGCTCTGCAAAAATGAAATGTGGTGCTCAGAGAGGTATAGCCTTCTATGTTCAGTTTCCTGCTAACTATAAGCATAGAAAAACTATTTTCAAAGTTCTTAATTCCCCACTAGGTGGCACTATTTTATAGTTCATGAAATGTACAGTAAATACAATACAGTATGTTATAAACTCCAGGTCCAGTAAATTCCATCTTTTAAATCTGCATTTTTTAATGAGAATACATTTTGTTTTCTTAGAAAGGTTATGTATTGTTGCGACATGATGAATACTATTCAAGGAAAGAAGAAAACAGCGTATCTTTTTGTTACTTTGTTTAAAACACTGCTGGACTCATTGTTTTGTGTATGTGCATCCCCTCGGGAAAGCTCTTACTATCTGATAGGAACATTATAAATATTCTTACCTCCAAACTTGAATCTTTGGTGGTTGGGAGTGTACTATGGTGTTCTACAGTACAGTTGTTTTTCTCCAAGTCGCCCCTTTAAAAGGTAACGACTACCTTTTCTTTCTACTTGAAATGGTAATAGGTATGAAATTGCCATTCAGAGTAAATTAGATCCACCTGAGGTGGTGATTTCACAGTAAATGAAAAAGTGAACATTTCTTGGACAATGCATTTTATCAAATAGATGTTAGAGGTCATACAAAAAAAGAGATGATCGTTTCACACAAGAGAAATCACAGCCATGCTTAATTGTTGGTGGTGATCTATATTGTTCAAATGTATGTAACATATACAAATTCTATTTCATATGTACCTAGTGCTGCATGTAAATATTCATATTAAATGTATATATATATGGTATATGTATGGTATATGTGTGTGCAGTGAAGGAAAAAAATATTTGATCCCCTGCTGACATGATCACTCTATAATTTTAATGGTAGGTTTATTTGAACAGTGAGAAACAGAATAACAACAAAAAAATCCAGAATAACGCATTTTAAATAAATTATAAATTGATTTGCAAGTATTTGACCCCTTTACAAAACATGACTTAGTACTTGGTGGCAAAAGCCTTGTTGGCAATCACAGAGGTCAGATGTTTTTTGTAGTTGCCCACCAGGTTTGCACACATCTCAGGAGGGATTTTGTCCCACTCCTCTTTGCAGATCCTCTCCAACTCAAACCGTCAGCTCCCTCCACAGATTTTCTATGGGATGAAGGTCTGGAGTCTGGCTAGGCCACTCCATAACCTTAATGTGCTTCTTCTTGAGTCACTCCTTTGTTGCCTTGGCCATGTGTTTTGGGTCATTGTCATGCTGGAATACCCATCCACGACCAATTTTCAATGCCCTGGCTGAAGGAAGGAGGTTCTCACCCAAGATTTGATGGTACATGTCCCCATCCATCGCCCCTTTGATGCGGTGAATTTGTCTTGTCCCCTTAGCAGAAAAACACCCCAGAGCATAATGTTTCCACCTCCATGTTTGACGGTGGGGATGGTGTTCATGGGGTCATAGGCAGCATTCCTACTCTTCCAAGGTTGATGCCAAATAGCTTGATTTTAGTTTTCTCTGACCACAACACCTTCACCCAGTTATCTGAATCATTCAGATGTTCATTGGCAAACTTCAGATGAGCCTGTACATGTGCTTTCTTGAGCAGGGGGACCTTGCAGAAGCTGCAGTAGTTTAGTCCTTCACAGCATAGTGTGTTACTAATTGTTTCCTTGGTGACTTTGGTCCCAGCTTCCTTGAGATCATTGACAAGATCCTCTCGTGTAGTTCTGGGCTGATTCCTCACCGTTCTCATGATCATTGAAACTCCATGAGGTGAGATCTTGCATGGAGCCCCAGACCGAGGGAGATTGACAGTTATTTTGTGTTTGTAATAATCGCACCAACTGTTGTCACCTTCTTACCAAGCTTACCAGGCGATGGTCTTGTAGCCCATTCCAGGCTTGTGTAGGTCTACTATCTTGTCCCTGACATCCTTGGACAACTCTTTGGTCTCGGCCATGGTGGAGAGTTTGGAATCCACAGAAGCTCATTACCTGTATAAAAGACAGCTGGGAGCGAGATATCCTGTTGAATGACTAAATACTTGTTTCACCGAGTAAAAGGCAAATCAATTTATAAACTTATTTGAAATGCGTTATTATACATTTTATTTGTTATTCTGTCTACCATGATCATGTCTTTTGGACAAACGTGCAAAATCAGCAGGGGATCAAATATTTTTCCCTTCGCTGTGTGTATATATAAATATTTGATCCCCTGCTGATAAATATTCTGCTGTATATATTCACTATTCTTGCCAGTGCACTTACACATGTAGATTGTATTTACAGAATTTATTGTAAATATTAACATAGCATTAGTGTTAATGTCAAATGTTTTTACAGCATCTTCGTACTTGTACTGCACTACTTTAAACATTTTCTAGACTTTTACACGTCTGTATTTTTATTACAGGGATTGCTGTGTGGGGTATTTATGTGTTTCCTACCTCTCTCTGCCGTACAAACTGATCAAGTAGCAAGGTCAGATTTACATTCCAGGTTTCAGGATCACTATTACTTAAATGGTCAATAACATCTGTTTTCAGTAAATAAATGACCTACAAATAAGATGGCTCACCATTTTTGGCAATGGAAAAAAGTGCCATTTTGGTGTTCTGGAGATTTTAATAAAGTGTAACTGCTCCAAAAGAAGGCGCATTAAAACTAAAGAAATGAAGGTCAGTCTTACGGATAGAAACATACAGAGGATGTCTTCATAGACTTCTAGATGTTAAGAGGGAGGCAGAAGGGAAGAGGAAGGTGAGCACATGGTGCTAAAGTTTAGCGAGTGTTCATTTACACTTTAAGTACAACTAATAACAGTAATGGTAACGCCAATATTCAAGTGTGTATACGTATTTTGTTTGTGCAGCGTGCTCTTAATAGTACAATTTATAAGATAGTAAAGAGCAGATCTGAAATGTCCTGTTAGCATGCAGATATCAAATGGCAATCAGATGTCTCTTCAAACTACCATTCTAGTGCCAAAAGTTAGTAAAATCCACAGTCCTCAGTTTGTATGGACTCCAGTGTGTTGTATGGCATGTAATCAATGGACTTGTGCATTAGGATTCATATGAGCTTCGATTTTGCCTAATTTTGCCTAATATACCAGTATTTGTTATCTATTCATTCATTTGCCTCACCCTTCATCTCCTTAACAGAATCGCCTAACTTTATCACTTGGGACTTGGTCCATATTTTCTGTGATCTTATCTAACAGTTAATTAATGCTCGTTATTGGAGTTGTAAAATGCAACTATGGTAACTGACTGTTGGATAAGATCCCATAAAATATGTACCAGGTTCCAAGTTAAAGAAAGGAATGGTGAGGTGAGAAAAATAAAGAATTAAAAGAATGCCGGTAAAGTAACTTGCACAGTTTTCATGTATATAGGGCAGTGTGACTGGGCATAGGGTAATAATCATGTGTATAATGAAGGGTCACTGTGTTGTATTGTTTAGTATATACATGTATATGGTAGTGCAATTATGTACAGGGTAGTATGAATGTGCATAGGGTAGTGTCACTGTGTAATGTATGAATGTACATAAGGTTGTGTGACTTTTTTATCATATAATATGCATGTATATATTATTTTGTGAATTTGTAATTGTGTAGCATGTGTAGTGTCACAGTGAGACTGTTTAGAATGAATGTGTATAGGGTAGTGAGACAGTGCGTAGGGTGGTAAGCATGTGTACAAGGTACATTACATTACATTTATTTATAAAGCGCCGGCAGATTCCGCAGTGCTGTTACAGTACGAACAATTTAGAAACACATACAATAACACATACAATAACAACTTGGTGCTAAGGAGAAGAGGGCCCTGCTCTTGCAAGCTTACAATCTAGTCGGTGGTTGAGGGGGAAATGAGAAAATAGGAGAGGACTGCTTGGATGGAGATGAGTTGATCTGGTTCCGACAATGTGCTGAAGCTGTTCAGATGGCTTGATTATGATGATGGTTGGGAGTACTGGGAAGGAATGCTGTACGCTTCCCTGAACAGGTGGGTTTTCAGAGAGGTTTTGAAAGGTAGGGTCACTTTGTATTGTTTAGTGTGCATGAGTATATTGGAGAGAAAGATTTCATTTTGAAACAAAAAAACACTTTCCTCTAGACAAAAAGGTCAGGGAATTAAATTTGTTGTCCATAAATGAATGCTCCAAAAAACAAAATGAAAAATGTGTCCAATTGATTTTGATTGCTGTGCACAAGTCTAGTAATCAATGCATATATTCACTTAGTAAGGGTTTCAAAAAAAGAGATTTTCTCCTCCTTTTCCTGAGTGCACTGAAGCTATTAGGCCATTTTGCACACTTCCAAATTTCAGTTCAGATTGCAAGCTTGGTAGTTGACTACCAATCGAAGTAAACCTCTGGTAGAGGAATTTCAGATTCTTAAGTGTTCCTGCCAGTAGCAAGCTACGGTACTATTAAAGTGTTTAGCCAAAAACATAACAGGGGTGCAATATTTGAAAAATTTCCCCATCACCATAGTAACCAATGGAATGATTGATTGCTGTGATGATGATAGGACCACTTTTAAAATTTTGCGCCTGAATTATTTCTATAGGTAACCCCCGATGCCATGCACACAGAAAATATGGAATATGGAAACATTTTAGAATGTCTAACTTAAGCTACACAGCATCCTCCTTTTGAAGCAGTCACACTTCTCTTTCCCACAGCCGTGACTAATCTTTGTAATAAATCTACATATCTCTGAACTGTACCCAATTTAACATCAACACTTCAAAGAAGGTGATAGAAAGCTTGTCACATGAATCTGTTACACTCATTCTCATAATCCCTTGGAGCTGCGGTGGGATCTTTGGTTTCTGGTGATACTGAATGTGTTGTCCAGGCTCCTAAAACCAGGCAATGGGATAGTATTTTAGTCCATTAACATCCTAAACAGCTGATTTGTGTTTTATTTTTCTTTAAAATGCATGTGACATTGTAGCAGTCATCTGGAAAATTTAAAATCTACAAACTCAGAGCCTTGGGATAAAAGGAAAATGAATGCATTGAGGAAAAGAGAAGCTCTGAGTAAAAATAATTCTGAAAGAATAGGTACACACATCATGTTTTCATTATAATTACAGAAATGTAGGAAAGAGGTATTGTAGCTCCACACACTGCAATCAGTTTCTCGTTCTTTATTTTGAGAATTGTTTTAAGAGCACAGAAATCAAAATGGAAATTTAGGGAATGTATAAAATAAGGGAATTTGTAGATTTTAACTTTTCTTTACAAAGTGACATATTTGTATATCAAGTAACTATTATTACATGGTGAAATTAATATCATTCATTTGGTTATAACTTTCCATGCATGTGTTTATATAGTTACTATACCTGGGAGCTTCACGGGATAGGCTACCTGGAGGTCTCCCTCTTCTAGGGGAACAATTTCATTAAGGAGTGAGGCTAGCACCAAGACAGCCTTTAGTTGGCGGATGAGTGAGGGAAGTGAGAAAGTAGTGGGGGTTGGCAAGAAACACTTCTCTGTCCGGAGAAAGAAGAAACTTACTCGGAGACCCAAAGTGCTCCAGCAGTTGGCACCTTCTAATGATCAAGCCATTTTAACTGCTGTCCCATTTCGCCAAGTATAACACAGTTTGCTTTTATTGTGACTACACAACACAAGTGTCTGTACGCAGCACCAAAGAGTTAATTAAACAGCTTTGACTGAACAAGCATTAAAGAAAGGCAGAAGGGAGGAGGAGGAATATAATTTAGCAAAGTTATTTGTGTGTGAAGAAGACTCTCTGTGCTCATATCCTCTGCATGGCCATATGTAAAATAAAGTCTGACGAATTCTCTAAATCAATCCTAATAAGAAACATACTATAAATGTCTTGATTTATATTGTGTGAAGAAAAAATAGCCATTAAGCGTCAAGTGTAATTCATTTAATTAGAAAGAATTGCTAATATAGTCTCTGCTGCAACAAAGGATTAGTAACTACATTTAGGTACAACCCCTCCACATGACTCCACATTTTGGATCCAAGCTCCCATTTTAAACGTTAGCTAAAAGCTTCACTCTAATCTTCTGTGTTTCTCCGAAACTGAGGCCGTTTGCTTGTTCTTTCTAAGAAGTCTGAGTGTTGTCAGCTGTAAGAGGTGTAGATGATGCAGTATATCTGAGTCACTAGAACATAGTCTCTGTTGTCAGAGTCGTGACTAAAGATTCATTGACAGCCAAGGGTGAACTAATGATTGCCTCAGAGACCTTTGGTGTGAGGAGCACCACTTTGCTACGCAACCAAGAAAATGGAGCCTAGTATGTATTAAGCATTATGTTTATGCAGCACACACCATTTCACATTTAAAGCAAACTTCAGTTTCTCCTTAACATTAACATTTTTGTCATCATAAATGCATAGAAGAATTGAGAATCTCATCTAGGCATTTGTACTGTTTCCTTGCCCCACTCTTTGCTTTGCAGGAGATGCATTTGTATACATTATGTCGCGTCTGTATCACTAGAGGTATTATTCTGCCCAGAAAACTGCTGTATAGGGAGAAGCCCCAACAACGGTTATCCAGGACTTAGATGATCCCAACAGTGAGACACCCTCCATGAACACAGGTAGCAGGTAAGTACTGAGTATGAAAAACAGGTACAGGAGCTGGTAGTCAGACAAGCCGGGTCGGTACACAGGAGCAGGTTATCAGACAGGCCAGGTCGGTACACAGGAGCAGGTAATCAGACAAGCCGGGTCGGTATACAGGAGCAGGTTATCAGACAAGCCGGGTCAGTACACAGGAGCAGGTAGTCAGGTAAGCCGGGTCGCTACACAGGAAGCACAGGCAAAAGTACAGAATCACTAGGCAAAAGAGAGGTCAGGCAGGCAAGGGTCCAAAACAGATATCAGCAGCAAACTCAGAAACACGGGTAGCAGACCACAACAGGGTGCCTGAGAAAGCTCAGCAGGGATTTTTAAATTTGGCGCCAGACAGAAAACCCCGCCTCCAAGCCGAGTCAAGACCACACCTCCAGACGTCCATCACGTCCATGGCACAGCCAGAAGGATCGCTGCGCCCCCCCCTGACGGACCGGAGGCAGGACGTCAGGTAAGGGAACCCTTCTGGGAACTCCTGCATTGATGGGCAGCCTTAGATCTGCCCGTAGAGGAGTTCCCGGGACCGACCTTTCTTTTCCCGTGTTGGCGGTCGGTCTGCCCGCCGCCGGCACGGAGAAAATGTGACGGTCTCTCAGGTGCCCGTGCACCGCGAGCGGAAGTCCGCTCCATGACCACGGGACCGGAGAGAGAAGTATCGGGTGCCCGTGATCCGCAAGCAGACCCCCGCCCGCGGCCAACGCGTCCAAGGACATGACATTACCCCCAGGTTTATCAGGGTTTTTAGCGTGAAAGGAGCGAAGCAAAGCAGGAGCATGTAAATCCGAGGATCGAACCCATGACCTTTCCTCCGGACCATAACCCTTCCAATGTACTAGGTAAAGGATAGAGTTCCTAACTTTCTTGGAATCTAGGATAGACTGTACTTCATATTCAGTATGAGAATCCACAATCACAGAACAAGGACGAGGGGTAAATTTGGAGAACCGATTACAGGTAAGGGGTTTAAGCAGGGAAACATGAAAAACACGGGGTATTCTAAGGGAAGGGGGAAGGAACAATTCATAAGCGACAGGATTGATTTTATGAAGAATCCGGAAAGGACCAATATACCGAGTGGGGAACTTCATGGATGGGACTTTAAGTTTAATATTTTTGGTCGATAGCCAGACCCTATCACCTGCCATAAAGGAGGGACCCAAACGACAATGACGGTCAGAGTGACGTTTGAAATTACTGGCTGCTTTATCTAAAGATTGGTGAACCTTGTTCCAAACTAACGGCAATTGTTTCACATATAGGTCGACAGCAGGAACCTGGGAGTCACCGAACGAAGTGGGCAGAGAGGAAGGATGATAGCCGTAATTACAAAAGAAAGGAGAAACTGTAGATGACTCATGAACGGCGTTATTTCTGGCAAATTCTGCCCAAGGCAGGAGTTGAGTCCAATTGTTCTGGTGACCATTAATAAATAAACGTAAAAACTGTTCTAAGGCTTGATTAGTTCTTTAGCGATACCGTTAGTTTGGGGGTGATAAGCGGAGGAAAAAGCTAAAGATATGTCCAAGGAGGCACAGAAGGTTTTCCAAAATAAAGCCGTAAATTGTACCCCACGATCAGATACCACTTGAAGCGGAATGCCATGCAGACGGATAACATTGGCAACAAAAACAGGAACTAACTCAGGAGCTGAAGGTAATTTGGGAAGGAGAACAAAATGCGCCATTTTAGAAAGCCGATCTACCACTACCCAAATGGCCGTATTGCCCTCTGACAGCGGAAGGTCGACGATAAAGTCCATAGCCAAGTGCGTCCAGGGTCGAAGTAAACCGGACGGCTTAGTATGGGAACTTTTGGCGACCGCGCAAGCAGTACAGGAGACAACATAATCCATGCAACCAGGCCACCAAAACTGCCTACACACAATTTTAATGGTACGTCGAGCACAAGGGTGGCCAGTAGGTAGAGATGCATGTGCCCAGGACAAAACGTTTTCCCTTTCTGATACATGAACAAATAGAGTATCCATAGGCCATTTACTATGAACGGAAATCTCTGTCTGAGCCTTAAGGATGCGGGAAACCAGGGGGGAATGTAAGTGGGTGGAAATCGCAGAGATAATCGGGGATGGGGAAATAATGGGTTCGGGCACTGACTTAGTATCAGAATCAGAGACAAACTGTCTGGACAACGCATCAGCTTTGACATTCTTGGACCCTGGACGGTATGAGATAAAGAACATAAGTCTAGAAAGAAACAGAGACCATCTGGCTTGCCTAGGATTTAGTCTTTTAGCATGGCTAAGATACTCTAGGTTCTTATGGTCAGTTAAAATAGTTATAGGATTCCTTGCCCCTTCTAGAAGATGTCTCCACTCTTGAAGAGTTTTAACAATGCCCAACAGTTCCCGGTTTCCCACGTCATAATTCATCTCGGCTGTAGAGAATTTCTTGGAAAAATAGGCACACGGATGGAGTTTAGTGTTGAAATCCCTGCGCTGTGAAAGAACAGCTCCTACCCCAACCTCAGAAGCATCTACCTCAACAATAAAGGGCTTGGTAGCGTCAGGGTGACGTAATACCGGAGCAGTAGCAAAAGTATTTTTTAGTAACGTGAAGGCCTGAAGGGCTTCCGCAGACCAGTGTTTACAGTCAGACCATTTTTTGGTCATATTGGTGAGAGGAGACACGATTTTAGAAATTTTTTTAATATATTTTCTATAATAATTAGCAAAACCCAAAAATCTCTGAAGAGGGCGTAATGCTTGAGGTTGGGGCCATTCTGAGATGGCAGAAAGTTTCATAGGATCCATCTCAAATCCAGAGGCAGAAATTATGAACCCCAGAAAAGAGACGCGAGGAACTTCAAACAGGCATTTTTCGAGTTTGGCATATAATCTATTTTGACGAAGACATTGCAGAACAATCCGGACATGTGTACGATGCGTCAGGAGAGTAGGAGAATTAATCAGGATATCGTCCAGATAAACTATGACGAATTGAAAGGATATATCACGGAAAATGTCATTAATGAACACCGCGGGGGCGTTACATAACCCAAATGACATGACGGTATATTCATAATGCCCCAGCCTAGTATTGAAAGCTGTCTTCCACTCATCCCCCTTACGAATACGAAGTAGATTGTAGGCTCCACGGAGATCCAACTTGGTAAAAACGGTAGAACCCCTTAAGCGATCAAACAATTCTGGAATGAGTGGGAGTGGATACTTGTTCTTAACAGTGATACTGTTCAAACCGCGATAGTGAATGCACGGTCCTAAACCACCATCCTTCTTTTCGACAAAAAAAAATCCTGCTCCAGCAGGGGAGGTTGATTTGCGAATGAACCCCAGTTTTAAATTATCCTTGATGTAATCTTCTAGAACTTGGGATTCAGGTAAGGACAATGAATAAGTACGCCCTCGAGGGGGTAACGTGCCAGGTAAAAGTTCGATAGGGAATAAGGGGCGTGGCTTGCCTAGCTGGAAGATGGCCACTTGAACCCTTAGCTCCGCAGCCTGCTCACTACAATCTGCACCCATCCGACGATACGGCACGACATGGGCAAACCAAAAGTTCCTCCCAGCGCCAGGAACCACCTGAGCCGCGACCGAGCTCGTCGGGGCTCTCGCTCCGCAACTATTTTCAGACTCCTGCGGTCTTAGACACGCAACCCCCGTCGCCCAACATGGTGTCCTCACCGGCCAGCACCACGATGTCTGAGGAGGCCTCGCATTCACCGTCACCCGCCGGAGCGGCCCCATCGGCTGAGACCCTGCAGGAGATGTTCCGGTCCCTCCCTACTAAGGCCAATTTCAGCAACCTGCTCGCGGAGGTGAAGCGCACCTTACATGAAGAGGTAGCGGCCCTCCGCGCGGATGTGGCCGGGGGTGGAGCGGCGAACTGCTCACCTCGAAGATTCGCATACTCGTACCGCGCAACAGGTGTTAGAACTGCAGCGGACAACCTCACATCTGACCGGCCTGGCGACAGAACTGCGGTGATCGGTAGAAGACCTCGAAAACAGAGGTAGGCGCAACAACCTGCGGGTGAGGGGCCTACGGGAATCTGACGGCCATGAAGACCTCCGGGCGTTGCTGCAACGACTCTTTAACACGGTCTTGGGCCGCGACCTGGACTCCCCCATACGACTGGACAGAGTGCATCGCGCGTTGCGGCCCCGCGGTAGGTCCACAGATCCACCCAGAGACGTAATTTGTTGTTTTCAAGACTTTAATGTGAAGGAAGAAGTCATGAATATGGCGCGCCATTTGCGCTCACTTACATTCGAAGGCCAACAATTGGCACTGTTCCAGGATCTTTCCGCGATCACCTTGCGCAACCGACGACTGTTGCGGCCGCTTACGTCTTTGCTCCGGGAAAGGGGCATTCGGTACCGCTGGGGATTCCCCTTCCAGCTCTCTATTCTACATGAAGGCTCCACTCTCCACGTGAAGACACACCGTGATGTAGCAGAGGTGACCCTCGCATTAGGAATACCTACTCCACACGTTGACGACTGGAACCTTGCGGGGCTTTCCTCAGTTCCTGCTTCCCGTGATGTTCCGGCGCGGAGGCGATCCAGACCGAGACGGGGAGGAGACACGGATGATGGAAGACGTTATCCCACGGCGCGTGAGGAGTAAACCGTGACGTACCTGTTCATACTAGTATCTATGCAATACCCTTGGGGGTGTATTTTGTTTTTTTCAGGACTTGAACTATGTACCTCTGACTATTGCACTGCCGGACTTAACTGTCTGATGCCGTGCTGTTTTACTGCAGTTCTGATTGCTGTTCTCCTACTCAACTGTTATTGTTCGGCACGTTACTAACCAAATGTCATGCCTTTGTACACCGGGGGTCGTTAGGTGCTCTGCGCCGTTATTGCTGGTTTACTCCTGGGGCTTTGGGCTGTATATGAAAATGTTTTATTTTTTTTTTTAATACACCATGCACTGCACATCTGCTATACATTTTGACCTTCCGCTGCTCCCGTGTGCCGCCCTCCTCTACTCCTCTCTGCCCTACCGGCTTACTGTAGCGGTGTTACTGGGGCCCCTCTCGCCCACATGAGGATGCTGTGCGGCTGCTGAATATGCCTGGCTATATTTGGTTACCTGTGGATGTGCGTCTTATTCATTTGCTCTGCTGTTACTGTAACCCTTATGATTTATACATGTCTGCGAATTGGTTGCCATGTTGGGGGTTCTATGAGCCACCCTAGCTCGTTGTACGTTCTCGCTCTCTAGTCACGGTGGGGTTTTTCTTTTTTTTTTTTTTTTTTTTTTTTTGGGGGGGGGGGTTTTGTATACGCCTTGCACTACACATAAACACCTTGACCTTCCGCTGATTGATTACCTGTGGATGTGCGTCTTATTCATTTGCTCTGATGTTACTGTAACCCATAAGATTTATGCACATTTGCGGATTGGCTGCTGTGTTGGGGGTTGTCTGGGCCGCCCTAGCACGTTATACGGTATCATTCCCTAAACGCGGGTTTTGGGGGGTTTTTTGTTTTTTTGGGGGGGGTTTTTGGTTGTTTTTTTTTTTGTTTTTTTCTCCTTCTTTATGCCATACACTACACATACGCTATACACCTTGGCCTTCTGCTGTTTTCGCGCGCCGCCCTCCTCACAGCGTTTGACCTACCAGCTTACCGTAGCTGCGTTACTGGGGCCCCTCTCGCCCAACTGACGATGCGGTTTGGCTACTGAATCTACCTACTTCTGTCTGGTTACCTGTGGGTGTTCGCCCTAGTCATTTGCACTGATGTTTCTGTAACTCCTATGATTTAGACATATCTGCAAATTGGTTGCTGTGTTGGGGATTCTGTGTCCGCCCTAGCTCGTTATGCGATTTCGCTCTCTAGTCACGGGGTTGTTTTCCTTTTTTTTTTTTTTTTTTTTTTTTTATATATATACTACATAAATGCTATACACTTGACCTTCCGCTGTCTCCATGCACTGCCCTCCTCACGGCATCTGTCCTACTAGCTTACTGAATATACCTGATTGTGTTTGATAACCAGTGGATGTGCGTCTTCTTCATTTGCTCTGATGTTACAGTAACTCATATGATTTATACACATCTGCAGGTTGGTTGCTAAGTTGTGGGGTTTTATGGGCCACCCTAGCATGTTGTACGGTATCACTCCCTAGTCACGGGGTTGGGGTTTTTTTTTGTTTTTTTTGTTTTCGTTTTTTTTTCCCTCCCTCCAAGCGGTCCTGACTCCGTCTCCGCCTGGTCCCCATCCTGGGGTCCCTGCTAGTCTTGCCCCTTACGGTTCGACACCTGTTATCTGTACTGCTCCCACACACGCTTCGCCTCTGGGGAGTTTGGTCCACATGTTTGCTGATATGTTTTGGGCTTCTTTAGTTATGTTCCGGATGGTTCTGGTTCATACCACTATCTATGTGAGCTATGGCTGCGAAGTACTGCGGAGTTTTTTACTTCACGCTTTTCAGTTTTCTGCCTTGCTGCCACTTGCAGTGGAGCTTCCATTTACCTCACACAGATCAGTATCCCGTTCATTGAGGGATTGGCTAAAACGCCTTTGCCCTCACCGATTACTGCTGTTGCGCACCATTAGCGCTTATTTACGTTTTTGTGTTCAGTGTTCCCCCTCTCGTGTTGTGCTCCCTCCTCTCTCCTATTGTACTCCCTTCCTACCTCCCCTTCTCCCCCCCACGCCACCCTTTTTTTTTCTTTCTGCTTTTTCTTTTCTCTCTCTCTCTCTTTCTTTCTCTTCTTCCCTCCTCCTCTCTTTTTCCCCTGCCTCCCCCCTTGACTTCTCTCTCCTTTCCTTCTCTGACTTCTCGCCATGTCCTCCCCTGCCCCCTGCCTTTCGTCAGTCAAACCTTGAGATTTTGAGTCTCAGCGTTAGAGGCCTTAATTCACCTGAGAAGAGGTCTAGGGTTTTCCGGAGCCTTCGTAAACCTGCTCCTTCCGTGGTTCTCCTACAAGAGACCCAGCTTCGCGGGGCGGCAGCCCCTTCCCTCCGCAGATTTACTGCAGTAACTATTCTGGCTCTAAGTCACGTGGGACGGCGGTCCTTTTTTCCCGCCGAACCCCCTTCCTCGTGTCCGCTTCCCAGATTGACCCTGATGGTAGATACACATTTGTCAAGGGCGCGATCCTGGACCAAGTATTCACTTTCGCTTCCGTGTACCTACCCAACCAGAGGCAATGCTCTACCCTGTCGCGCATACTCCGTAAGCTAATGGACTTTAAGGAGGGCATCCTGTTGGTGGGGGGGACTTTAATGTGACGCCTGACCCTCGCATTGACTCTACTTCACGTGCCACTGGGGCCCCTCCGGCCCATATCAAACAGTTTAACTCGCTCTTGGGGAGATATCGCCTGGTTGACTGTTGGCGGGCGTTCCACTCGGGGGAGCGGGACTACACCTGCTATTCCGCCCCACATCGCACTTATTCTAGGATAGATCTTATCCTTATGGAATACTATCACTTGGGCCTTGCTGAGCAATGCTCTATTGCGGTGTCTTCAATTTCGATACTATCGTTCACTATACAACCTTCCCGTCGATGCCGAGGGTGCTAACCGGATGCCTCTCATACGCGCTTACCTGGAGGAGCACGTACGCTGTAAACTGACGGCAGACCAGTCCGCAGCCTTGGAGGAGGAGATTGGGGAGGAGGAGGTGTGGGCGGCGGTGAAGTCGATGGCGGCGGGGAAGGCGCCGGGACTGGATGGCCTCCCCCTCCGCTACTATCGCACGTTTTGGGGGCAGTTGGGGGCCCCCTTCACGAAGCTCCTTAACGCCTTGCGGCTGGGGGAGCTCCTGCACCCCCACTCTCTGATGGCCACAATCACTGATCTGCCGAAGGAGGGTAAAGATCCGCTGCTCTGCCAAAGTTATAGGCCCATCTCCCTATTGAACTTCGATTTGAAAATCTTCGCAAAAGTGCTGGCCACTAGGCTGCAGGGGGTGCTGGGCTCTCTGATCCATCCTGACCAGTCGGGATTCATGATGGGGAGGGAGGGATGAGATGGGACCTATCGAGCTCTTAACACGATTCACCTGGCTCGCTCGACCGGCCAGAAAATTCTCCTCTTGTCTACTGACGCGGAGAAGGCGTTCGATAGGGTCGCTTGGGACTTTATGTTCCAGACCCTACGCACCATGGGATTCGGGCAGGTCTGGCTCCACTGGATACTAACGCTGTACTCATCCCCTTCGGCGTGTCTACGCTTGAATGGAGCCCTCACGGCCTCTTTCCCCATCCACAATGGGACGCGGCAGGGCTGCCCCCTGTCTCCGCTTCTTTTCGCTTGTATTTTTATCACTATTTCCGGTGTAGTACAGACAGTGAATTGTAACCCTTTTACCACCATAACCAAGTCACGCGCACGCTTGGAGTAGAGTGCGTTCGTGACAAATTGGTGGCATAGCGGTGGGATAGTTATTTTCTTGTACCAGATTTCAGTGTTGCTGGATTTGCTAGTTAATCCAGACACTAAAAAGAAATTGTCTCTCAATTTCCAAAGGCTGAACTCAGTGCATACTTAGTATATTTACACCTCAACAGTCCCCCCCCCTCTTTGTTTTCTTTTCTTTTGCTATCATTTGTTTGGGCCGGTGTGATAAAAGGAATACCAAACACAGTCCAAGAGTGCTCTGGAGCAACGTTGCCGTGAACAATGTATTCCCATCCGGGGAAAATCAAAGGATGAACTTATTCAAGCGCTTGTGGACTATGATATGCAACAAGCAGCGCAAAGTGATGCTGCAAACACTTCTGAGGGAGGCATGGTCACACGGGAGATACCTGCAGCTGATGTCGGTGACGTGCCAATATCTGGAGATCCCTTGGACTCTTATCTACAAACTGTTTTCAAATACGTGGACTCAGCAGATGCAAACCTCAGACTGCAGCTTATCCTTAAATATCAGGAGGCTACAGAGCGCCAGGCTGAGAGAGAGAGGGAAGCTGCAGAGCGCCAGGCTGAGAGAGAGACTGCAGAGTGCCAGGCGGCAAGAGAGCATGAACTAAACCTGGCAGAGTTGGAGAGGTTAAGTGCCTCGCCTATCAGTGTGGTTTCAAGAGACTCTTCTGCACCCAAACCACGTGCAAAGAATTTTCCCACTTTGGACAAAGATGGGGATCTGGATGTTTTTCTGCGCAGTTTTGAAAAGGTTTGCAGGCAGTACCAATTACCAAAGAACCAGTGGGCAAAATACCTCACCCCTGGTCTCCGAGGTCCTGCGCTGGAAGCATTTGCAGAGCTACCAGCAGAATCTGACCAGGACTATGAGGCAATTAAGGCTGCACTGCAGAGACGGTACAACCTTACCCCTGAGGTGTACCGAAAAGAATTCCGGACTTTGCGAAAGCGTTCCACCGAGAGCTACACTGCAGTTGTGGGACACCTGACGACGGCATTCCGGCAGTGGATTAGAGGGCTGGAGATTACAACCTTAGAAAGCTTGGAAGATCTGATCATCAAGGAACAGTTTTTGCAGCTGTGCCCAGCCAATGTACAAGAATGGCTGCTGGACCGGTAGCCCAAAACAGCATTGGAAGCGGGTGAGCTGGCGGATTTCCACACTGCTAACCGAGCACCATCGGACCGGAGCAGAGGTTTTACTACGGGAGCAACCAGCTGGAAGACCACTACACCACGGCTTCCCACCACCCAGTCTACAATACCCTCTTCTGCGCCGACTTCTACCTCAGGGATAGGGGGAGCTAATGTCACTTCTACGCGTGGGGATATCCGCTGGTGTTTTATTTGTAATAAAGTGGGGCACATTAGCTCTACTTGCCCGGAGAAAAGAAATCCTACGCCATCCACAGGAGTGGGTCACCCCTCAGAATCACCATCTTCGGTGTTGTCTCCAGCGCTGAGAACACCCCCAATGTGAATATGCAACCTGTCACTTTGGGAAACAAGGTAACTGTGGGGCTTAGAGACACGGGGGCAGAAGTGACTCTTGTGCGTCCAGAGCTAGTGAGCTCTGAGGACTTTATTCTTGGCAAGAACTTAACAGTGCGGGGAATTGGGGGAGTACGTCATGCAGTGCCAATGGCACGAGTATTTTTGGATTGGGGAGCAGGGAAGGGTATAAGAGATGTGGGGGTATCAGATAACATTCCTACTAATGTGTTACTGGGTACTGATTTGGGTAGGCTGTTGTCAAAATATATGCCGGAGGATATTACTATTTATTGTTTTATATAGCGCTATCAAATTCTGTAGCGCTGTACAATGGGTAGACAGGACATAACAAGTAGTATGTAACATAACAAATTGACTTACAGAGACAACAGGTGAGGAGGGCCCTGCTCAAACGAGCTTACAATCTAGAGTACAGTCTACACAAGTACATATGCATGCTCACACACATAGGTACATATGTGTGCTCACACACAAGTACACATCCATGCTCAGATATATACATACATACACATATACATGCATACCCTCTGCCTCCCGCCCCCGCTTACCTCTCACCGTTCCTGCAACTTTCTCTCAGGCTGCTCGAACAAATATGTGGGTAGCCTCGGGTTCACCACAGGGTCACGTGATGTAACATGACCCCAATACCCCAATCAAAGGGCCCTTTCTAAGCTATTATAAACCGGTACAAGGAGACAGGAACAAAGGGTCATAGTAGTTACGCCACTGACTGGCATAATGTCTGGCATAAGATATTATCCACATATCTAAGTGCAATACTGAATACGCACAAGTCCCTTTAACTTTGCAATGCTACAACATATACATTTGCAATGCTACAACTATTTGGATGCCAAGTACATCGTCACTTTTGAGGAGCTACAATATTTTCACTTATATGTGAGTGCACTTATAAGTAACATTAGCTACTATATTGATACTTTATTACACTTTATTGTATTATTTTTTTCTTTTTATGTTAATCATACATTGAGAAATTCATTTTTTTTTAATGAGCAACACAAAGGTTATTAAACTGTTTTGTATTTTTTGTTTTATAAGCACATGAATCACATCACTTTTTTTTGTCCAATTCTTTAGTGTGAAAGGAAAGTCACATTGATTCACTTGCAGCTGGTGTGGTGTTAAGCGCCAAGTATCTTTCTTTTTTTTTATATACATATGCACACTATCTCCCTTCCCTCCTTTACACCATTAACCATGCTTATCCATGACATTCTAGTACCTGACATCAAATACTAATATACACACACACTGATGCTGGGTGTTGTGCACCCATATTAGCATGGCGATGGATTTTACAGTGTTTTATATTTAATCTGAAGCAGATTGAGAAAATGTTATATATATATATATATATATATATATATAATCATTGTTGTTATAGTTACCAGTTACCAGTAGTATTACCAGTAGTACTAAGAATTTTCAGATGGTATAAGGTATGACCATAATTCTCTTTCAACATTTTTGCTTCTCTGTTACGATCTGTTGTAAAATCTATATATAACTGTTACAATTCAATGCAATTAGTAGAGTCTTTTTGACAAATATAGAAATGCCATTTTCTTGTAATGAATAAGCTTGTTTTACTATTTTTTCCTTTTTCTTTTTTTCCCCAATTCATTATGCTTCCTCTGTGCCATGTGTTGTCTGTACATGCCTTTCCCCTCCATCACATGCTTCTTTGGATACTTGTCATTCCTCTTCAGGTAAACAGCAGAGCAGAAAATAATTTTCATACTGACTGGTTATTGAAGCCATTTAGTAGCTGAATAAGGCAGCAATTCTGAATTGTACAGTAAATGCATTCTTTGTGTATGTGTGCATGAAAGAACCTGTTTTACAACAATTTTTGTCACAAATACTTGAGACTCATCATGTATAAAATGGTCATAAGCGGTGCCTCCACCAAGTCGCTTCCCATAAACAAGCACATAATTATGACATAAATGCATTTCAAGTATATAAATGGTTAGTAGAAATTTTTATTTATGTAAGAGTATATTAGCAGATACTAAGATTATTTATTTAAAAAACATAAAAGGCCAATTCTGTTCCTGATGTCCCTGTTCAGTGGTAGCTGGCTCCTAACATGAGTAATTCAGGTAATTGGCCCAGTCTGTATTAAGTGCTGGGTACATGTGCATATGTGACACATACTTGGAGTACAATCCCAAATCCCCAGTGTGGCATGCATTACCATGATGTAATTCAACAGCTAGAGAGCTACAAGTTAGCACCTAGAGCTAAGTGAATGATTGAAAGATACTTTCACAAAAGAAACCTTTTTATCTGCTTTAGTAGTAACATCCACAGAAACAATAATTAAACAGCAATGAGCTTGAAAGTTCGGGGAAGCAAAGTTGGGGAAAACGTTGAAATGCTGGGAGCATCTGTGACATCTACATTGGTGCAAAATAGGAGAAGTTTTCTTCTTGTCATTCTTACTTTTTTTCTCCATTACAAGTGAGATCTCTGATCTCCCTGACCAGCCCATTTACAGTATGTCAATGATATGAAGTACCTGGCTCTGCACCCCTTTAAGAGACAAAGGGCAGCGAGGACAGAAGACTGATATAAACTCTAGTGCTTTGTCACAAGGTTCAGACAACATTTGTAGTTAGAAGAATAACTATGCAAGACGTATGGTTAAAATATATGACGATCTGTTATAGCCAGAGTAGTGCTGTTACTCATGTGAGTCAAAAAATAAGCCTTAAATAATCTTTTTTTTTCTTTTAAACAATAATTTCGGTTTATTCTGATTTATTGTTCTGCTCATGCAGATTCAATGAGTGTCGGTTCCATCTAAGTTTTATACAGGTAATATATTTATACCTCTTTTACATAGCAGTATGATACATACCTTAAAAACACATGTAGCCAATTATAAGCATTTCAGCTTTGGCTTTAAGATTTTTTTTGTACATTTTAGAACTAAGGCTTGCACACTAATTCGAAATCTACAAGTGCCAAATCATTATTCTAACTGCCTCCTACATGCATCAGAATATATTAGGCAAGTAAGTTTGCTTCTTGTAGAAATTCAGCCTACACAAATCTCAGAAAAATGACATAAGATAATTTAGTATTTTACATCCCAAAACGGGTTGTCCTCACAATTAAGGGGCTAGCAGAGGTTAAATATTATGCTCCCAAGACCCCTATTTTTTAAAAAAATAACTGAATCTACACATTTTAATAACATTTTGACACAAATCTATAATGTTGTATAATGTTTCAAAGGCCAATACTATGCTCTAAATAAGGAGAGCAAAGCCAGTCTTTTACAAGTAGTCTTATAGTTCTCCCATTCATCTTTCAAATATCTCATTGTGTTAATCTCTGCCACATCTGCTGGAAGGTTGTTCACTTATCTCTCACACTCTCATGTGAAGTACAACTTCCATAAATTATACCTAATCCTCTGACCCCTAGTTTTAAACTATGCTGTTCTTCCTCCTCCAAATATATCTGACTGCAATTTTAGTTCTTTTTTACATTACCTGCCTACTCTTAACTGAATAAAAGTGAAGATTGTTAAAAAAAAAATTAAAGTTGTCCCCAGCAAACTTTTACCCATTCTATTAGAATGCCCCAACCCAAAAGTTTCAAATTAACATAGATTGTGCAGTATGTAAGGGAGCATTGCATTCCCTTTTAAAATAAAGGGGAAAAAAACATGCAGGTTATTAATCTACCAGGTGATGTTGCTGAACATATGTCAAGTGTTTTTTGTTTTTTTGT
Organism: Spea hammondii; assembly: GCA_029215755.1. Lineage (NCBI taxonomy): Eukaryota > Metazoa > Chordata > Amphibia > Anura > Pelobatidae > Spea > Spea hammondii. The sequence continues at coordinate 51,696,725 of JARDYJ010000004.1, read as the reverse complement.
CAGGGTACCTAACGTGAAGAAGAAATCCTAAGTAATTGCAAAGATTTGGCTTTTACATATTATTCATACTTAATGATTATAATATAAATAATATTTAAAAGCCAAATCTTTGCAATTTTACTTTGGATTTCTTCCTTATGTTAGATATCTCTGTTGAAAAAAACACGTGACATATGTTCAGCAACATCAGTCAGTAGATAAATAACCTGCAGCTTTTTTGCCATTAGTGAAATGCATTATATATAATATAACATTTTACTAATTGCAAAAAGAGCTTCAGCCCCTAGGGTGGAGAAACCCCTGATCATGAAGGGGTTAACAAGAAGCAATGGAATGGTAACTTGAAAGCTCCCTGAATAGATGTGTTGAAATAAGTGATAACCTGAGGGAGCTGTCAGTAGATGGCCATGTTTTATCTCTTGCCAGATGGTACATTATTGGAAAAACCGACAGGGATAAAAGTTATTTTTGGTAAATTCCATTTCTATTTAAAGTTATCAGAAGCCTTTCATATCTTAAATTCCTTAAAGTCAAAGTATTGTTGTGTTTCTCCTTTGTAGGAGTGTTTAAAATAATATTTTCACACAAAAAAATCTTATCTAATTATTATGTATTATTACATACATAAAATAGTAATGTTTTTATTTTAACGACTTTTGCTTATCATTGTATGTACAGTATTGTTCACTGGATTTCCTGGATTCATTTCTACCTATGGTATAACATATGCTACTCTCTCTGGAACAAATGCAATACCGCCTATGCTACTACAGTTCCTCTAAATTTCCTTCTTGTAAGGGACAAATACATTGATTACGTTTATATAAAATAAAAAAAATATATATATATATATACAAGACAACCTTTGGATATGACGCTGAGCACGTGCACTCAACTTCTTTGGTCAACCATGGCCAGGCCTGTTCTGAGTGGAACCTGTACTGTGAAACCCCTGTATGGTCTTGCCTACCATGCTGCAGCTCAGTTTCAGGGCCATCTTTATGTAGAGCAACAAATCTTTTTTTCAGATCATCAGAGAGTTCATTGCCATGAGGTGCCATGTTGAACTTCCAGTGACCAGTATGAGTGTGAGAGCGATAACACCAAATTTAACACACCTGTTCACCATTCACACCTGAGACCTTGTAACACTAATCGAGTCACATGACACCAGAGAGGGAAATGGCTAATTGGGCCCAATATGGACATTTCCACTTAGGGGTGTACTCACCTTTGTTGCTAAGGTTTAGACATTAATGGCTGTGTGTTGAGTTATTTTGAGGGGACAGAAAATGTACACTGTTATACAGGCTGTACACTCACTACTTTACACTGTAGCAGAGTGTCATTTCTTCAGTGTTGTCACATGAAAAGATATAATAAAATATTTACAAAAATGTGAGGGGTGTATTCATTTTTGTAAGATACTGTATGTATATATATATATATATATATATATATATATATATATATATATATATATATATATATATATATATATATATATATATATATATATATATATATATATATATATATATATATATACATATATATAGTTGTGTATTAAGGTATTTTGAAAATATTCATATACACTCTAATGTTCTCATTATTACACTAGTAGTTCTAACTCACAGTAGTTATTATTATTTATTGTTTTTATATAGCAAAAGCAGATTCCACAGTGCTGTACAAAGGGTTGACAGGACATAATAATTAGTATATAACATAACAAGATGACATACAGAAACAACAGGTGAGAAGGGTCCTTACAATCTAGAGGAATGAGTTTACGATCTAGAGGGTTAGTAGTAAACCCTTTTTTTCATGTTATATAAAATATAATTTTAACTTAGAGGACTAGATTCTATTTATTGAGATAAAATATATCTCTGATGTTTATTTCAAGTTTTCTAGTCTATACAAAAATTGGTATTCAATTATAACAGATAAATGTATTTCCAATAATAGATTTTGAGAGTAGTGTCTTGCGTCTTTAATACCGTAACTCGCACTCTTCTGTAATGTTTTATTTTAGAAAATTCTAAAATTACTTCAGTTAAGATGTCGGAGATTCCATGTGCTCTGGTACAATTTTATTAAAGATAATTCAGTGTGGTCAAACAGAATTCAACTAATTACAGTATCAGGCTATATATTTCAGATTGGAAAATTGTTTTGCAGTGAAGTCATTTGACATTTGAAACATTACGTCTTACAGAAAACTAAATGACTGCAATACGAACAATTAAATAATACAAGACAACAATAATTCTTGCTAGTATTGAAAGAAAAATGTCATCTTGTAATGCTACATGGAATTACCAAGTACATCGGTGACGAATTGGAAAATGAACCTTAGCGGTGCAATAAATCATCCTAAAGCATGTTTCTACTCATGGGAGGTACACTTGCTGAATACTTGGGTTATTTTGAATACTAAAGACAATACATATTTTTCAGGTACTGAGCCACCAAGCCTTAATATTAATACTATCATACTTGCAAGCATATTACATAGTATTAAACCATTATATTGAACAATTAGCTATTTTAAATTGAATTAATCTGTACCCATTATGTCAATTTGACCGTTATTCACTATTGCTGTTTTGCATTTGTACTGTGCCTATACTAATGTCAAGCTGTATCTCCTTTCTTACATTATATGTGTTTCAATACATACAAGAATAACACAAGGGAGGCGAACAGTAAAGTACTAACTTGATTGTTACAAAATGAACGATGCTAACATATAACCCTATGTATCAAACAGAAAAACGCCAGAGAGTTTACAGATAATATTCAGTTACACAAGTTCTCATAATTCGTTACTCCTACAGCTTGATCTGACTAATTTTCCCCTCCACGATGCTAGAGTTAAGGGGCCAAAACCCTTTATTAATGAATGCAACAAACAGAACCTAAAATTTGTGTTAGTGATAAATACATTGTAGCAATATATCTTTAGCATAAATCTGTGCCTCTTGGTGCGGGTGTCTTCCTTCCATCCTCTAAGAGGCCCTTAAGCCAATAAAGGCCCTTAGCAACTGTTTGATCTTCTTATATCGCAACACCATCCTGAGTCCCATCAATCCCCTCATAAAGGTGGTGAGAAGTAATTGTATTCCACCACACCTCCATCTTTAGGAAGGACAGTCCCTCTTTTGGCCCTAAGTCCTCCTGTACCTCTTTTATATTATATTAGAATGTTTGATGGGTATGTATGTATCACAGTGCTCTACAGCCCAAAAAGTCACAATAATGTGCATAGAAACAGCAGAACATGTGTTCATCCCAAAACCCCTTACTTGGTTACATAAATAACTACCTATAGGTCACAACCTCACATCAAAAGGTTTTGCTCAGCCACACACCCAACCATACCCCCTAATACAAAGGTGCCCCCCCCCTTTAGCAACTTTAAATGTTGGGAGGTATGTTGCACCAGAGCTAAAGTAACTTAACAAATGGGGAGTAATAATTAGCTATGCTGCAGAGAAGGTTACGATGGCTGCACCCATGGTATACCCATAAGGTATGTTTTAAAACAAATATTACTAATATACTAAAATCCATTGCTTAGGTTTTATTTACTACACACCAAATAGCAAACTGTAGATTAGTGACACATTTGGTTTAATATTTTCAGAAAATTAGAAAATTCTGATTTTTTTTCACTCTCGTCCTTGTTTGATATAAACAGTTTTGAGGGACATGTTTTCTGAAGCAAATCTTGGCACTTGCTAATTTTTTTTTCAAAGCTAGCAGAAGGAAGGCAACTTGAATATGACATCATTATTTCCAGGAACAAGTCCAAGACACCAGGCTGCCTTTTGTTTTTTTTCCTATTGACTTTTTAGTTCTGCACCTTAAAAGAAAGTCAGTGAAGTGTCTTCTTTTCATTTGTGTTTTCCTTTGCACTACTCGTAGAAATAACAAAGTTAACCAAATATACTTTGTTGTTATAAATGTATGTATTCCATGCAGCCACTGTTGTGCTTAGTTTATTCAATATTTAACAAACACGTTATAAAGTAAACAGATTAACATTGCCATAAAATATAAGTTTATCCAGAGCCTTCAGTTTGCAGATGAGTTTGTAAGAGAGTTGCCGTTGGCTCCAGGGCTGGACTGGGGATAATGAGGCAGCCCTGTCACATTAAAGCCAGTGACCACCTAATGATGTCGGGATGGCCAAAAACTGGATATAACAGTCCACACTTTACATTTTTATGATCACGTAGAGTGAGGCCAGGCATATTCCAACCAGTGGTCCCACACTACAGCACCCAATGTGTATGGAGCGATGTTGAGCCCACCGGGTATTCCAGATGGCCAGTCTAGGCCTGGCTGGCTCTGTATATTTTCTAGTTCAATCAGAATGATTTCTGGAAAGGCACCTTAGTGACTGACCTATGTATTGTACAGGACCAGCTCAGCCTTTCTTGCAGGATAAGCTCACTAGATGGATTCTTAATGATCCTTGTAGAAGACCGAGTTGAAATTGCAATTTTACTGCAGACCCCCCACTTTAGCAAATAAATCCTCTAGTAGCCAAACATACATTCAAAAGTGAATACAAAAAGAAAACCAATAGCTACAAAATACCATTTTCGTGTAAGTTACATATCAGTATTAAGGTCAACAAAAATACCGTATTTGCTCGATTATAAGACGAGGTTTTTTTCAGAGCAAATGCTCTGAAAAATACCCCTCGTCTTCTAATCGGGGTCGTCTTCTAATCAGACCTCAAATAGAGGTCTGATTAGGAGACTAAGATCCAGATCCCCCCACCGCTGCAGGGGACCTGGATCCTCCTGTCTCACCCCCCCCCCATCATACACACACTTACCGGTGCTTCCTGCTGTACTGCCGGGGCAGCGGGTTGACGTCTACGCGATTCGCGTAGACAACGTCCGCTGCAGCCGGAAGGAGGTGTGGCTAGCAGCGGGGGTTGTCTGCGTCCGTCGCGTAGACCTTCCCCGACTGTCAGAGATCAGAGTTCCCCGCACCGGAACCGCACCGGTGCGGGGAACTCTGATCTCTGACAGCCGGGGAAAGTATACGCGACGGACGCATACAAACCCCCCCTGCCAACTCCACCTCCTTCCGGCTGCAGCGGAAGGCGACGTCAACCTGCTGCCCCGGCTGGAAGCACCGGTAAGAGAGGGCTGAGAGGGGAGAGAGGGAAGAGAGGGGTGAGAGGGGGGGGGGGAGAGTGTGTGTGTGTGTTAGTTAAATGGGGGTATAGGGTGTGTGTGTGTGTGTGTTAAATGGGGGCATAGGGCATTTCTGAAGTGGCGTTAAGGGGGCATTTAATAGAGCACTCTGCCTCCTGAAATGCCTTATACCTCCCTATATGCCACTCTGCCCCATAATATGCCTTTTAACCCCCTAAATGCCAGAGTGGCATATAGGGGTATAAGGCATTTCTGGAGGCAGAGTGCTCTATACAATGCCTTTTAACTCCCTTAATGCCACTCTGCCTCCTGGAATGCCTTATACCTCCCTATATGCCACTCTGCCCCATAATATGCATTTTAACCCCCTAAATGCCAGAATGGGATATAGGGGTATAAGGCATTTCTGGAGGCAGAGTGGCACATAGGGGGTCAAAAGGCATACCATGGGGCACAGTGGCATATAGAGGGTTAAAAGGCATATCATGGGCCACAGTGCCATATTGGTGTGGCAAGCCTGGGGCAGATGTGCGTAACTGGGGGACAGGTTGGAAAATACAAGGAAATAAAAACAAAAAAAATATTTTTCTCAATCATAGCTTTTATTTAAAAAAATAGTTTACATGAATTAACATTTACTGGTAAAACTTTTTTCCTTTAGGGTCGTCTTATATTCAGGCTTTTTCTTTTTTTCCTAAGTTAATATTCAGATTTTGGGGGGTCGTCTTATAATCAGGGTCGTCTTATAATCGAGCAAATACGGTAGTATTGGTAGAATATAAATACAATGGGGAAAAGCGGTGTATTAAATACATTTGAATACCTTTATTCAAAGCAGTTAATTAGGGAGAAAAAAAATAAGGACACCAATTTTTACACAAATCTCCAAAGGTGTGTTGACGCGAAACTTTGGGCTAGAAAATCAAATCAATCACTTCAAATTAATGATAAAAGATTAAATGTTTTCCTTTCCACACTGACCTAGTAATTTCTTACTATATACAGTGCTGGAGAAATAAATATATATATTCTAAAGAGGATTCAGAAATAGGCTGATGAATGGTGTGTACAAAAAAACAGCAAGGAGGACCAAAAGATCTCAATGTGTATCTTGGAGGAAAAAAGAAAGAGAGGGCATATGATAGAAACATCTAACTTTATAAAGTGATTCAATAAAGTACAAAAAGATTAGAAATGTTAAAAAGAGAGGTTATATTCTAAAACTAGAGAATCTGAGGCTTTCTTGTAACGTTCACTTCACTGAGATGGCGGCAGACATGTAGAAAAGTCTTCCAGCAGGAACGGTAGAAGTTAATACAGTGAGGGAATTTAGACATGCATTAGATAGGTATACAGTAAGACTACCCTGACTATAGGATAAAGGTAGGGATCATAAAAGTTTTGAGGTTCTTACAGCAGGAAAACATTGGGCAGACTATATGGAGTTTTACTAAAGTATGTTTAAAATATGGTTTGTCCTTAATAAATTTCATCCAACCAATCTATGGACCTGGGATTCCTCCTACCCTAGTTAGATAACTAGAAGAAACATTTTTACTATTCTTAATTGCAAGCTACGATAGGAAAACCTAATGTAATTATGTTTTTTCCTCTACTGTAGTAGCATTTATGAGAATTCCTGAAGATTGTGCAAAAGCTGAATAAACAGCACAAGGCTGCCACTAATTAGAGTATTCCACCATAGGCTAGGTAACAGGACAGCTGGGCAGTAAAGTTGACTAGAGAGAATAAACCAAGATACATTGATAAAAGTCAAAGAAGAGTTAGTGGTAGTCAGACAAGCCATAATTGGTACACATGAATAAGGATAGACAATAACTAGTAAATACAAAGAAGAAAGTAGGATATCTGCAGGGGAGTCTGCAGGAAATTGTTCATGCTTGACAAAGGATACATAGTCTTAAATTGGTTTAGAATAAATACCAAAATGTCAAGGGAGTCTTAGAATACACAAGCCAAGTTATGATGTAACAATATCAAATTTGTTGCATGTAAAATGTATAAACATGTATAAAATAAGGGGAAAAAAGTCCAGTGTGACATTTTCTCAAAGAAAAATATATACTGGATATATAGTAATGGTCCAAGACTTTGGCTAACTGTCCCAGTTTTACACCAAAGAATTTGGCCCATATTTAAACTGACATTTAAACATTATGCTAATGTAAACAAGCTGCATACAACCGTGCACTGCGTCCTTCACATTAAATTGTTAACAGACAACTGTGTCTTCAAAATCTGTTTTGCATCAATTGCTATCTCTTGACGTTATTCAATATACAGATGCATTACATTTGTTGTGCCATACTAATTCAGCTTTTTAGGTGTTCTACAGGTGTCCTCCTGTGCACAGTACTAAGATGTTGTGATGTTGTCATATGAGCATAAAGCACCCTTGAAAATGTTCTGGAAATGTTGGCAAGGATGCTTGTGGCCACAGCAGACAACTGAAAATGCAGGTTTCTATTGGTGAAGCAACACCAAGTCTTTACTCCAAAATGTGTTTTAGTACCAGCCAACACCAGTGAATTTTATGATAACCAGCATAAAGTTTACCTCTATTAGTAAACATTAAGGCATAGGCAACTACATTTAAAAAGGTTTACCTATTTGTACAACCAACAATTACTGCTAAATGCACTGTGAAAATGGCCTATAGCCTTTCTCCAAGCCTTTAGTATTAATAGTTTAATAGGATCCACTAAAATCACAGTGAGGATAAGAGGGTAAGTCTCTAGGATTAACATTTATTGCTGCATATTAAAATGTAAAAATTAACTTTAATAAATTTAAATAAAAAAGGTAAATTTATTACATCTGCAAATCAATATTAAAACCTTTAACATGTTTAAACTATTACTAAAAAAATCTATTAGTACATGAGCACACGAAATGTAAGGTTAAAATACAGAAATTAAATTTCACAGTCCCCATGTAGAAGCACCTTAGACTGAAAAAGTGAAATGTGAGTTCTATTTTTGCTTTTTTAGTACCAAGTGTTATCAGTTATGTAGCAGTAAAAATTTCAGGCATACAGCCAGCTGTGGTGGGACCATTATGTCTCATTTCTCTATGTGGGACTTGATCTCATGCAGCAATTTTTAGGTTCACTGTGAAAAGATAAAAATAATTTTCCATTGAATTTGCATGTAGGTAAAATGATAGATGTGGTGCCTGCACTTGAGTGACCTTTCAAGACTCATTAAGCTATTTACATAGTTGTATGAACATGTAGACTCATTCCCCCTGGTACAGTATCTACATGACCTGCTTGATTAATAGGCTTCTGCTGACAGTGGGGGGCCTATGCACAGAAACTGTCTGATGTACTCACAGAGGTCCACTTCTCCTTCTCTACAAAGGGAGTCTGACTGAATCTCCAAAAGCTAGATACAAAATCGCACTTTATTAAAATCTGTAGTAGTAATTCCCATTTGGATAGAATTAAGAAAAAAAAAAGAAAAATACATTGACTATATGACCAAAGGTATGAGGGACCCCACTCCTAATTATTGAGTTTAGGGGTTTCAGCCACACCCATTGCTAACAGGTGTAAAAAATCCATAGACAAACATTCTTAGTGGAATGGGTCGCACTAATGAGCTCATTGAATGCAAATCTTGGCTATAAGTCAGTTTGTAAAAGTTCAGCCATGAAGCAGTAAAGCTGCAAAGCGCGGAGTGTGTGTAAAAATCACCTTGTTCTCTGTAGCATCACCCACTAACAGTTCCTAACGGCCTCTGACAGCAACATCAGAACAAATACTGGAGATCTGGTTTTGGCGGAACGCATAGTGTCTACTGTAAAGTTTGGTGGAAGAGAGTTAATAGAGCTGTTTTCAGGGTTTGAACAAAGGCCCTGAGTTCCAGTGAATGGTAATGTTACAGCATACAAAGACATACTCATATACATACTCTCTCTCAATGTTTCCCTACCTTTTCCACCAACCGCTTCCGTTCTCTGTCTGTACTTCCACAAAAGGGCGGAGCCATGGAATGCTCTATGGGGACATCCTCTCCCCTGTTCTTCCAATGGATGGAGAGGCTGTGTGGAGACGCCAGACTTTTGTGGAAGCCCTCTGGTAGTACTGGTTAAGGGAGCTGATGCAGGGGAGAAGCGGATGATGTGAGAAGACAGAAGACAAAATAAAAAGAGAGGTATTAGAGCTGTGGAAAATGAGACAAAAGCAGTCAGTGGAGAAGATAGGGAGACACTGAGAGGGACTGAGAGAGAGGGTGACTGAAGGTAAGTGACAACAAATTTAATTTCCGATTGGAAAAAGCCCTCTGAAATTTTGTCCAAACCGAAAGGACAGGAAAGTAGGTTTGTTGTCCAAAAATGAATGGCACAAAAAGAAACAATACATTTGAATCCTTTTGGTCCATTGGCACTGGTCTAACTACCAGTACTTACCTACCTAGCAAATTACTACATCTGCTGCTCTCTGGATTAATTATGCATAATTATTTACTTTTTGCTGTTTTCACTTGCCTTCTTCATACGCCTCTTTCAAAAGTTTCTAAGACATATCAGCCTTCAAGAAAAGAGTGGATAAATTAATAATGATGCATAATTCATGTAAATTTGATAAAGATTAATGCTTGAATTAAGGTGATAGTGTGGAAAGGAGACAGGTACACTTTTTTTAAGCTTGTTCCAAACCAGTTTTATTCCTAATTATTTTAGCCTGTAAAAAAACAAATATGCTATTTTCTATAATGTAATATGTATGAAAGAATACATTTGACCTGTTTTATCTCCAGATAGCTGGCAGCTTTACTCTTGGGAGAGACATTCCATTTACAACAAAGAATGTCAATGTCAACCCTTAAGCACAGCCCATCTGCCAAAAGTGCACATTTTTGGCAAATCCCTACATGAGCATCAATCACACAGTCTGTGTTCTCATATATGTAACTATTTCAGTGACAGAATAAGAGGAATGAATTCCACTTTCATGTGCGCACAATGAATTCAAGATATACAGTATACAGACAAACTATATAGACAAAAGTATTGGGATACACCCCTTAGTTATTGAATTCAGGTGTTTTAATCACATCTATTGACGCAGGTGTATAAAATCAAGCAGCCTGCATTTACAAAAGAATGGGTCGTTTTCAAGAGCTCTGTGAATTTAAGCGTGGTACTGTGATAGGATGCCACATTTTCAAGTCAGTTCGTAAAACTCTAGATATTCCACTGTCAACTGTAAGTGGTATATTTGAAAAGTGTAAGTGTTTAAGAATAGCAGCAACTCAGCCGCAAAACAGAAGACCATGTAAAGTCACAGAGCTTGGTCACTGATTGCTCAGGCGCATGGTGCGTAAAAGTCGCCAACGCTCTGCTCTTCCAAACTTCCACTGGCATTAATATCAGCACAATAACTGTGTGACTTGAGCTTCATGGAATGGGTTTCCACAGTAGCTACATGCAAGCCTCACATCACCAAGTACAGTGCCAAGCGTTGGATCGAGTGGTGAAAAGCATGCCACCACTGGACTCTGGAGCAGTAGAAACATGTCCTGTGGACTGACAAATCACACTTCTCTGTTTGGCAGTCTGATGGGTGAACCTGGGTTTGGCAGATGCCAGGAGAATGTTATTTTTGCTTTTTTTCTTAATTTAATTTTACTTTCACGCAAATCTAGTATCTTTGTAGTAGCTTTTTTTTTTATAATTGATTCTCTAGGACATGTATATATTTTTCCATATTGCTGACCCCTCAAATATAGTGCTGCCCTGCAGTATATATATAACTGACTAAATGGCTCCCTCCTATGAGTCTATACATGAGCCCTAACTGGTGGTATTAAAAATACAAATCAATGTTATTTTTTTGAGCAAGTGCTAAAATTAGCACTGTATCTTCTTAAAAATCCTGACATTGAAGGAGGTAAAATACTAGCATTTCAAATACCCAATGGGTGTCTATTTTTTTTAAAAAATGAATGGTTTGATAAGGTAAATTGGAGTGGCCAGGTTCAAACATGTCCCGAATAAGGCATGGGCACAGACTGATCAAAATGAAAAAGTGCACTTCCCAAATGCGGCCTTTTAGACCAGACAAACCCATGCATGGGTGGTATCAGAGATGCTGCTGAACACATATTGGGGTGTTATATGAGAGTGACATATACCAGGAGCTGTAAATCCACACCTGAAGTACGGAAAAAAAAACCCACAAAATAAATCACCACCACAATCTCTGACAAAGGGTGGTAGTAGAATAAGTGCATGGAATGGGTTAAAATATCAGCATTTGAAATAACTTGGGGTGTTTAGTTTTCAAAAATATATGGTTTGATATGGTAAATTGCATTGGCCGGCTTCAAAGATGTCCCAAAAAGCACATGGGGCAGAATGATCAGATTTGGAAAAAATGGTTTGAAATAGCAAAATGCTACTTGTACTTATTGTCATCTAACTTCCAATAAAACATAAAAACATTGGGTATTTCTAAAATCAGGACAAATTGTAGAACCTATTTAGCAGGCATTTTAATTAGCTTTTCTAGATGAGTAAAATATTTTTTCCAATTTTTCATCATATTTTATTATTTTCTTTATATGAAAATAGATGATATGATCAAAAATTGGTATCTGAAGAAAGCTCTTCTTGTCCTGTAAAAACAATATATAACTTGTGTGGGTACACTTAATAGAAAAGGAGAAAATTACAGCTAAGCACAAGCAATGCAAAAGTATTAAAACAACCTTGGTCACAAAGGGTACAAAAATATCCTTAAGGGGTTAGAAGAAAAAGGGATCATGTTGTGTTTACCACTCATAAAACTATTTAATACTGCTATAGACAACTGCTGGCACTCCAGTTCACAAGCACAGCTGACTTTCTGCATATCATCAAATGATTTAGGTTCCTGATGTAGTCCAATGATAGAATGGCGTAAATTGTAACCATTTTTTTAAAATGCATTCAAATAATATGTGTTTCTTTCATGGAGCTTATATAGTTTTATACAATGTACATGATAAAAGGTGGGAAAATTGGAAGCTGTTATGAACATGTTCATTGTGTCGATTATGAGCAGCCAGGTAATCTCTGCTAGGGTGTCTGTGACTTCAACAAAATTACAGAAAATTACACTTAATGATCTGTTGCTCATTCGTGCACAAAGCAAAATTATGTGGATCCCTCCCACACACACTACCCTTTTTCAAACAGTTTACCATTTTTAAGATATTTTTGTAATTTTATTATTATCTTTTATTTATAATGCACCAACAATACAAATATTGTATGACAAAACTAGAATTGACAGGCTAGGACAAATCGATATGTTAGGTAAAGAGGGCCCTGCTCACAAGCTTACATTCTAAATGAACATTTTAAGCTACCTGAGCAACTGATTGTGGAATAAACATCTAGCCAGCATTTATTTTTTTCTGACGTTGCAATCAATAACAAAGGCATTAAATCATCAAGTGGAGGGGTCAAGTGCATCATCTCTTCTGAATAGAGGTGCCTGGTCATGTGAGCCTTTATTACCGCTCCCTGGAATTCACACCTGCATTTAACAGAATAATGCGAGTCAGATGGCCAATTGATGTGCCCATTACCAGAAAAAGATTCCACAAGCCAGTCTATAGCACCTTTTAAGGATGCGGGAGAGGGTATCTGCCTGTGTCTGAATACAAGCAACTACCAGCTAAATGCTATTCTTATTTATAATTACAGCATGGCTCCCAAGTGTTCTTTTTTGGCCTTCTCATGTAAAATGTTAAAAGGTGAATTAACGCTGACTTCTTGTAATTCATGGGTAATACTGGTAAAGATATGTACACATAAAATATATAATTAGGGAATAATGACATTGATTCAAAAAGCTCCTTGTACATTGGCCAGTCCCCTGAAATACTTATACCAATACTTGCAAAATGGGCTGTGCATGGGTAAATAAAAAAAAATGTATCTGCATATTTTCCCAGGTGTAGCCATACAAAGAACTGACAATTCTGGTGCAAAGAAGCAAACACTAACCAATTAGGAGGAATATTCCACTGGTTGGTCTGGTTCCTGCACCACTTTGTAATCTAAAATTGGAGGATCAAGATGAGGCTGTATACACAGACATATATCGTGATACATTACCAAGCAGTTATAACAATGTGTGTAGAATAATCAGAGAATAATTTCCTATTTTTTTCAAAGGTATAAAAAAATCTGGAAATATGCAACAGCATTAATCAATTCAACCAACAGTTAGTATCAGTAGTATACCTCCAAAAATACATGTTGTGATAATAAGCATATTTGTTTGTAAAAGTTAGCGTTTATATAATTGTCTAGTCAATAATTATTTTATCTGTACAAATTCGGAATTAAAATGTATAACTTATCTAATGACGTGCTATTATGAGTAACAGAAAATTTCATTTAATGGAGACTCAATGATGCTCATTTGGATCTACTTTGCATTACATCACAAGAAATGCTATAAATACATTATAATACCAAGATCACTTATGGTACTCACTTTATTTATAATCCCTTTAATTTAAGGGATTTTATGAGCAAGAACATTATAAAATAGCTAATACAAATTGAAATTATATGTTTGATTTGGCTATAGATTCCGAAAGAATCGGAATCGGTATCAAATTTTGTGAAATTAGTAACTATGTTCCGTAACGTAAGAGTTATTTGATTGGTCAACACTAAAGAATTACTAGTTGTTCCCTGTTGCAACTTTTGTTAAAAGCACAGTTATATTTTGAAATACAAGGCCTAGACTAGGATAGAATAGGTGTGCAACAATCTGGCACCCAAAAAACATTGCAGAAAATATTGAGGTTAGGGCCTAAAGTTAGCATCGTAATTCAGAGATAGTCTTCCAGAACTAGCGTTTCCTATTCTGTAGCACTAGCAATGGAAAGCCCTGCAAGACTGCCCAAATGGGTTTCCTAATGCTCCACCTATAAGTATTTCCTGCCCCTCAATTAAGCTCCAACAACAACAAACTGAACCTACACATTGTATTGTACATAACATTTTCTAAAATGTATTTTTGCAGGTGAGATGCTTAGGTGAGGGGCTTAATTTAAGGCAGTAGTGATAAGATGTGTGAGTATAAAAAACATCATACCCACATTTATCAATTCTTTATTAAATGGATTATCATTAATTTATAGTTGCTTCTGAATAGATCCAGGTTGTCTGTCCAGCAGGTAAAACCCATAGACACCAGGATGTCAAGCCATGCCTCACTAGTATGATAGGAGCAAGTGCCTTGGACATTTTTCTTGAACATTCTATAATGGATGACTACAAGCAAAGATCACTCCCCCATCTCATACAATATTTAAAAATAAGCGATTTTGGTTGCAGGTATGAAGTTTTTTATGTTATGATGGTAATGGATCTATTTAGCTGCTTCTTTATAATTACATTACAGGATCAGGATTATGTCATAGTTGTAGGGCACTTGTTTATGGAAATTGCTCATTCACATGAGTCACAACTCAGTTAAAATGGAAATGAAGGTCATGTTCTTTGAAAAGCTACCACAGTGCAATTGGCAGAAAACTACCATTTGGTAATATTGGCTTCTGAGGCATAAAACCTTAAATTGTAGATTTTATTTCCACAGAACAGCAAGTGAACGAGCCATATTGATCAAGAAATGTGATATTCAATTTAACAATATAGATAATGTATTGGATTACGTTGTTGTTCCGATCTTTATTCCACTAGATCGGACATCTAATTTTGCCAAAAAGATAAAGGCTCAACTTCAAAAAGACCTCATTGTGAGGTTGAAACGTTGTCTTTTTCTTCCTTCAATAAATCTGCCTAATGCTGGAAGCCTGGAGTGCCTGGAGCCTTTATCTATCTTTTTGATTTATTGGGGAGTCAGCCCTTTCTGGCACAGTTAAGCACCTGGGTTCCTTTGGAGTGTGCAGATTCCTTATTCTGGTTATCTAATTTTGCCAAGACATATTAGTCAGTCCAGATGTGCCTAGTTTACTACTCACTTCATTTTGTTTGCCTATTTGCTTATCACACTCTGCATATGTTTTCTTTTCTATCTCCATCATCCATTGTAGGTGTGTATTAGTTCCTGAGCAGGTTCTAAATCAAGTAGCAACCTAAAAAAGAAGCCAGTCTTTTGTCCCCCACATACTCTATGTCTTTTGTACATTTAGAATGCTACTGTAGGCAATCTTGTGTTTGTCCCATGCACGCTCATAGAAAGTATGTTTGTGTTCTAAGTATCTGTTAGAAAATGTTTAACCCCTTAAGGACAATAGGGGTTCTTACTCGTAGTATATTGTGGGACAATGGCTCTTTTAACATTTTTCAGTGTTGCGGTTTAGCTGTGATTTTCTTCTTTCTCATTTCATGCTCCCACACATATTATATATTGTTTTTTTCAGGACAAACAGGGCTTTCTTTAGATACCATTAATTTTATCATATCATCTAATTTACTATTAAAAAAATGATAAAATATGGGTAATTTTTGTTAAAAAAATTACTTTTTCTCACTTTTTAAACAATAAACTTTTACTCATCTGCAAAAACTAATGAAAAAACCTGCTAAAAACATTCTACTATTTGTCCTGAGTTTAGAAATACGCAATGTTTTTATGTTTTTTTGCTTTTTTCTGCACGTTATGGGGCAATAAGTACAGGTAGCTTTTGTTATTTCAAAACCATTTTTTCCAAATCTGGTCATTCTGCCCCCCATGTGCTGTTTCGGGTATCTTTGAAGCCGGCCAATTCAATTTACCCCATCAAATCATAGATTTTTTGATACTAGACACCCTATGGGCATTTGTAATGCCAATTTTTTTACTCTTTCCATGCGGGAATTATTGTGAATATAAAGTATTGTAGGACTTGCTTATTAAATTATTATTTTAATTTTTTTGGTGACAGTGGGGATTTTTACATGTTACCATATATTTAAAAAAAAAATTCATTTTTTTTTAATTTTTTTTTACTAATCACTGTGATTAGTGAGCTGGACTCCATTGACCTTGCATGGTTGGATGCAGTACCTGCATTCAACCTGCAGGAGGAGCTCGAGAGTTCTCAAGAGGGTTTGGATAGACCCTCTGTGAACTCATATCTATTGTTAATGCCATCCTGTGAATGACGGCAACGTCATTTACATGATGGCACTTGTGGTTGCTCTTCGGAGCAATCACAAGGCTATCGGGGTTGGGGGGTAGTGTTACTGACATGCCTCAATATCAAGGCATGTCAGAAACACAGTTTATGCTTAGGAAGCGATTCCGATCGCTTCCTAAGTTGTTTTAGTCCGCCATTTTTCTTCCGGGGGGGCTTTCCGTGAGGCTTCCGTGGATGGTGCAAAGCCGCCGATCGTGGCGAAAATGCTGCGATCGCGGCGATGCAGCTATTTAACGACAGCCCGTACATGTACGGGCATTGTCGTTATCACAGTGCACGGCAACCCCGTACATGTACGTGGATTGTCATTAAGGGGTTAAGCTTTTAAAATTTCAAAGTATACAACATTATCACAAGGTACATATCGTTTCTACTTAATTCTACAGTGTTACGATTTTTTCCTCAGAGTATATTTTTTTAACACTTTGAGGTCCTGGTTCATTGACGTCCTCCACCCTGATTGGGGGATTAGGGAGACGACATCAGGGCAAGTATCACCATATTGCACTCAGTTCAAGTTAGGGCAAAATGATGCTTTTGGTGACGTCCTCTCCCCCGCCGGGTAATGTCCATGGAGAAGCGAAAAAAGATAGCAGAGAGAAGATGCAGAGAGCAAAGAGATGATGCAGAAAGCATAAGATGCAGAAGTGGTCAGCAGAAGTCCACATGGTCATCAAAGAAGGTAGGGAAAGTTACAGAGCTACAATAGTCCTGATAATTAGTTTTATATCCAGCTATTGGTCCTGATTATGGAAACCGCTGATCGCTTAGCATGCACAGTGCCCAAATCAGACACTGTGTATACTGTAAAAGCAGAGGCAACAGGGTGTTTAACAGGCAAAATGCCCTATGATGTTAAAACTTGTATATTGCATGTGAAGTCAATGTGCAATGATGACTTGTTGTAAGGCAAGGAACATGTTGGTTAGTATGCTTTATACAGTGGCAAGAAAAAGTAACGGAAACTTTTGGAAATACCTGATTTTCTGCATTAATTGTTCATAAAATTTGACCTGATCTACATCTAAGTATTAGACAAACACAATGTGCCTATGCTAATAACACACCAACAATGACAATCTTTCATGTCTTGAATACATCGATTCAATATTCACAGTGCTGGTGGAAAAGGTAAATGAACCCTTTAATAACTGGTTGAACCTCGTTTGACAGCAGTAGCCTCAAATAAGTGCTTCAAGTAGATGCAGATCATACTGGCATAACTGTTTAAGCTCAGCCATGTTTAAAATGTCTGGTGTGAATGGCACTCAAGGTCATTCCACATCTGTAAAGGGTTAAGGTCTGGGCCATTCCAAAAGGTGGAATTCTTTTAAGTCATTCTGTAGTAGATTAACTTCAATCTTTAGGCTAATTGTCTTGTTGCTTCACCAAACTTCTACTGGCCTTCAGCTGGCGGACAGCCTTCCTGATAAACATGGGAATTCATTGTCCTCTCAATGATGTCAAGCTGCCCAGGCCAGAGGCAGCAAAGCCAGACCCAGAGCCCCAAATCATGATGCTCCCTCCATCATACTTCACCATTAAGATGATTTTTATCTTGGTATGCAGTGTCTTTTTTATGCCATACCTATTTCTGCATGTCCTTCCTGAACAACTCAATCTTAGTTTCATCAGTCCACAAAACCTTTTCCTAGTAGGGTTGTTGAGTGTCAAGGTGCTCTTTACCAAACTTCGGGCATACAGCAATGTTTTTTTGGAGAGTAGCGGCTTTCTCTGAGTTGTCTCTGTGTTAACCAGTTCCAGTGATCCCTTCACGCTAGAGGACTGCATTGGGAGGCGGGCGGTCTTGCTGGGCTTCCGGGCTGTCAGGCACTGTACCTGCTGGTCCCGGTAATCCTGCACAGTCTCGCAAGGCTGCCTTCTCGCTGCTCCCTTACAGTGTCTCCTGTCTTGCTCCTCCCAGGAACAAAACGGAGTCACGTGATGTGACGTCACTTCCCGTGACTCCGCCTTGTTCCTGGGCGGAGCAAGAGATGAGACGCTGTGAGGGAGCAACTCGAGGGCAGCCTTGCGGGACTGCGCAGGAAATCTGCAGTTCAGGTAAGGAGGTGGGCTTGATTGGCCACAAATGTGGCGGGAGTGGTCGGGATTGGCCAAAAATGTGGCCGGAGTGGAACACCCACATTGCGGGAGCAGGCGGGATTGGGCAAAAAATTAGCGGGAGTAGGATTGAAAAAGCAATCCCGCACAGGGCGCCATGGCAGCAGGAGGCCTGCCCGGGACTTAAAGTAAAAAGGTTTTCAGCAACGGCTCGGCGCCCCTCACTCTCCGTGATAATGAGAAGTAGGGAGAGGGAGTAGATAGTTAGAAGGGGCGGGAGGGATAGTGAGAAGGGGCAGAGGAGGGTAGTGAGAAGGATGTCATGATTCCACCCTGCTAGTCTGGACCATGCATAATCATTGCGCGGTCATGTCCATTTTCAACCACTAGTGGCCGTTCTTGTCACTCTGAATCACTCAGAGTGATTATCATGTCCAGCTGCAGTGTATCACCTGATCAAGCCAGGCTTTTATGCAAGTGGGCAACCTGCCGTGTGCCCCACTAAGTGGACTCCCAAGTCGAGTACCCTGCAAGTGGGCAACCTGCCGTGTGCCCTGCAAGTGGGCAACCTGCCGAGTGCCCTGCAAGTGGGCTTCCTGCCGAGTGCCCTGCAAGTGGGCTTCCTGCCGAGTGCCCTGCAAGTGGGCTTCCTGCCGTGTGCCCTGCAAGTGGGCTTCCTGCCGAGTGTGCCCCATCCTGAGGGCTTCCAGCCAAGAGACTTTCCTTGCTTCTAGTTCTGCTCTTTGCTTCAGTTCTGCTTCCCTTATGAGGTGTGCCCCACCCATGTGTTCTGTTTGTCTCAGTCTGCAGTCTAAAGGTATGTCTCTGGAATACATGTTTGGTTTGTTCCGTACCACTGTCATGCAGGGATTAGCGTTAGGACCCACCGTCATTGGAGTACTTTGGCGTAGTGGTGGGCTAAGCATACTATGGCCATAAGATGTGACGGAATCTCCAATAGTTATCAAGTAGTCCTAGGCTAGTTTCTGTATAGTGGTGTCCTGTCTTGTTCATGTTTGTAGTATCCCCTGCACCTGGGCTCCTTCTCTACCTGTGTACCCGGTTCGTGACAGGGGATAGTGAGAAGGGGCAGAGGGGGGGATAGTGGGCAGAGGGGGGGGATAGTGGGCAGAGGGGGGTATAGTGAGAAGGAGGGGGATAGTGAGAAGGGGCAGAGGGGGGTAGTGAGAAGGGGCAGAGTGGGGTAGTGAGAAGGGGCAGAGAGGGGGTAGTAGTAAGAAGGGGGTGCCAGAGGAGTAGTCCGCACAGGGCGCCAGAACACTTAAGGCCGGCTCTACCTTTAGCTGTTACTATAAGGTTCCTTTTTACCTCCTTGGGCATTATGTGTTGCACCATTGGAGTCAGCTTGGCTGGGCACCCACTTCTAGGGGGAGCAGCCACAAGACAAAATTTGCTCCATTTATAAACCATTTGTCTAACTGTGGACTAATGAAATACGTAAGCCGTTTGAGATTAGTTTGTAACAGTTCCCACCTTTGTACAAATCAACCATTCTTGATTGTAGGTCTTCTGATCAGCCTAGGGGTTAGAAACATAGAAACATAGAAAGTGACGGCAGATAAGAACCAGTAGGCCCATCCAGTCTGCCCAACCTTTCCTTTAGTACTTGCTCTTATCCTATATCTAGCTTGGCCTTATGCCCATCCCATGCTTGCTTAAATGACTTTACTGTATTAACATCTACCACTTCTGCTAGAAGGCTATTCCATGCGTCCACTACCCTTTCCGTAAAGTAATATTTTCTGATGTTACCATTAAACCTTTGCCCCTCTAGTTTATGGTTGTGTCCTCTTGTTGTGGTAGTATTTCTCCTTTTAAATAAACTATCTTCCTTTACCTTGTTGATTCCCTTTAAGTATTTTAATGTTTCTATCATATCCCCCCCTGTCATGTCTTTTTTCCAGGCTATATAGGTTTAGATCCTTTAACCTGTCCTGGTAGGGTTTAACTTGTAATCCATAAACCATTTTAGTAGCCCTTCTCTGCACTTTCTCCAACATTTCTATATCCTTCTGGAGATATGGTCTCCAGTACTGTACACAATACTCCAAGTGAGGTCTCACCAGTGATCTGTACAACGGCATGAGCACTTCCCTCTTTCTACTGCTAATACCTCTTGCTATACAACCATTGTCTGCCTACCTTTAAATCCTCAGAAATAATTACCCCTAAATCCCTTTCCTTACACGTTGAGGTTAGGACACTATCAAATATTCTATACTCTGCCCTTGGGTTTTTATGCCCCAGGTGCATTACTTTGCATTTATCTACATTAAATGCCAATTGCCACAGCTCTGACCATTTTCCAGTTTACCTAGATCGTTTGCCATTTGGCTTCTTCCTCCAGGAACATCAACCCTGTTGCAACTTTTTGTATCGTCAGCAAATAAACATACCTTTCCATCAAGACCATCTGCAATATCACTAATAAAAATATTAAAGAGAATGGGTCCAAGTACAGATCTCTGAGGTATCCCACTGGTAACAAGACCTTGTTCTGAATATACGCCATTGACTACAACCCTCTGTTGTCTGTCACTCAGCCACTCTTTAATCCATTCAACAACATTGGGATCTAAACCCAGAGATTGCAGTTTATTTATAAGTCTTCTATGTGGGACAGTGTCAAAGGCCTTACTGAAATCCAGATACGCAATGTCTACTGCACCACCTTGATCAATTACTTTAGTCACCCAATCAAAGAAATCAATAAGATTTGTTTGGCAAGATCTTCCTGAGGAATACCCATGTTGTTTTTGATCTTGAAACCCATGTGACTTCAGATGTTCAACAATCCTTTCCTTTAACATTGTTTCCATTAATTTCCCCACTACAGATGTAAGCCTGTAGTTGCCCGACTCCACCCTACTGCCTTTTTTGTGAATGGGCACAACATTCGCTACTTTCCAATCCCCAGGGACAACTCCCGTTACCAATGATTCATTAAATATATCAGTTAACGGTTTTGCTAGTACACCCCAAGCTCTTTTAACAACTTGGGGTGTATCCCATCAGGCCCCATCGACTTATTTGTCTTTACCTTAGACAGCTGAAGTAGAACCTCTGCCTCGATAAACTCACATATTTCAAATGATTCAGTCTTTTTTCCCAACTGAGGTCCCATTCCTTCATTTTCATCTGTAAAAACTGAACAGAAATATTCATTGACGCAGTCAGCTAAACCTTTATCATCTTCTATATATATTCCTTTTGTTTTAGTCTAACTAATCCTTGTTTAACTTTCCTTTTCTCATTTATATATCTAAAAAATGTTTTATCTCCATTTTTTACTGAGAGGGCAATTCGCTCTTCTGCATTTGATTTCGCAGATCTTATAACTTTCTTTGTCTCTTTCTGCCTAATTTTATAGATCTGTCTATCTTCCTCACTTTGGGTATTTTTGTATCTACTAAAGGCTAAAGAACGATGCAATAACTTGTGTGTTATTAGCCAACAGATTGTGTTTGTTCATTATTGTAATTTAGATGAAGATCACATCATTGTTAAGAAAAATCTAGACATAAATGCTGGTAATTCCAAAGGGTTCACTTTCATTCCCAAATGCATTTGTAAAATGCAATCTTAGAATTGAGTCATTACTCAATTCACTGTGCAGGGAAATGATTTCAATAAATAAACAAACATTCACAAGTCTTTAAGAATGAACATATAATTTGCTCATTAACTGAATAATACACCTTAAACATTAAGTACAATGTACTATAAAACTTGAAGAAGAAAAAAAGGTGCAGGTCAAAAGGTTAAATTACGTAGGTATTACAATATCTGATTGGCATTAAAGTTTGTATCTTTTTCACAGTTGTTGAACTTTAATCACTGTTTGCTTAGAGACACATTGTTGGGCCTCATTTATCTCCAAACTATTCACTAATCTATCATCACCTTTCCTAAAATGTCACTTGTATCTTGTGCTAAATGCATACACAATACCAGCTACTAAATCAAAGGGTTTTTTCTGGATTACTTCTTTCATATAGTTTAATCCACTTTCTCACACAATGTGAAAAATATGGTGTTTCTGTGAGAGATTATTGCATATTGCATACCTACACACTAGTTTCACTATTCCCGAGTTTGCTTTGATGGTTTGCTTGGTTTTTACAAGTGTGGTACAAAAAATGCAGTTCACTCCTAAGAACGTCAACAAAACTATTAGAAAGACTAGTGCACTTAACCACTTGGCATTGCAAGTAACCATGAAGCTTGCTTAGACACAGACTGTAAGAGACTAGAAATGTCAGCCTGAAAATTAAACTGAATATTGGTAAATTTGTAGGTTGAAGATTAAATTACTCTTTGTTAAATAAATCTCATAAACCATTTGAATGCTGGGCAATATGGAAAATACTGCATTGCAATTTAAAACAATTTATCACAGCATAGTTATATATATGGTATACTGAAATCAACATGGCACTCGAGATCAGCATGTTACCTAAAATAATGCCGGCCGTAAGTGATTTAGAACCAGACTATGACCAATGGATCTTGTATAGCCAACATCTTACCTTACAAATCAGCCATGTAAGATAGAGATCTTGAGATATTTAGAAGTTCAGAAAGCAAGCTAGGGTCTCATTTTAAGATAAGGTATTACTACTAATTTATTGATGATAATAAGTAATACTAATCTCTTTGAGGGCCTTCATTATGCACATGGGTGATTTGGGATGAGCTGTTCCTCTCTTGCGCTTGATCTGACATATCATTGTTGGTTAAATAATAATGTCGATTTGGACCTTGATAAAGGTTCAGTGTATGGACCAAAACTTTGATGATTTGTCAAGTTGAATAAAAACATTTTGTTTTAAGTCTACAAGACCTGTGAGTGTGCTTTTTATGGACTATTCTATATGGATAAAAGTTCTGGGACACCTGACCATTATCCGAACAGGTACTTTTATGACATTGCATTCTAAATACATAGATATTAATATGTAGTTAGTCCCCTCTTTGCAGCTATAACAGCTTCCATTCTTTTGGGAAGGCTTTTCACTAGATTTTGGAGTGTTTCTGTGGGATTTTTTTGCCCGTTCATCCAGTACAGCATTTGTGAGCTCAGGCACTGTTCCACACCAAACTCATCCAACCAGGCCCGGACTGGGACAAAAAATAGGCCCGGGCATTTAAGACTGAGCAGCCCATTTTTATTTATTTATTTAATTTTAAAGCCCACCCTTCATGTACCACCTTTGCATTTCCCCAAATCACTTAAACATTCATGATGGACACAAACACTTACTCACTCATTCACACAAATCAATAACACATATTCATTAATGCAGTCTCACAAATCATTCAAGCAATTTATCCACACATGAATTCATTAATTCTCATACGCATTCACACAATTCATCCACACATTTATTCATTCATTCTTGTACACATTCACACTACCCCCTCTCCCCTTCTTATCTGCCCCTTCTATGTTCCCCCTTATCACTATGTACCCCCTTCCCCATTTCTCAATATGTACCCCCTCTATCTCCCCCTTTCTATCTAACCCCTCTCCCCCCTCTCACTGCACCCCCCTCCCTTACCCTACTTACCTTGTTGCCGGAGTAAGCAGCAACTGCGACCGGGTCTGCCACTCTAGGAGGCCGGGCAGCCCCCACCAGGGCCGGCCTTAGGGGTGCGCGGCCGCACAGGGCTTAAATTAAAACATTGGGTTATTTTTTTTTTTACTTTATTTAACATCCTCCATGTTAAATAAAGTTAAACAAACTTTATTTAACATGAAGGATGTTAAATAAAGTAAACAACAAAAAAAACCCCAGATGTTTTCATTTAAGCCGTGTGCGGCCGCGCACCCCTAAGGCTGGCCCTGGTGGGGGTTGCCCGGCCTCCTAGAGAGGCGGACACGGTCGCAGTTGCTGCGGGCTTAAGGGGCAGGTGCCCCTTATGCCCTGTGTTAATGCGGCCGCATAGGCCCAGTCAGTCCGGTCCTGACTGAGCCTATTTTAAGGTAGGTGCCTGGAGCTGAAGCTCCATCAGCCCCTACGTCAATCCAGCCCTGGGCCGCCCGGCCCACCGGGAAAATGCCCGGTGTGCCCGATGGCCAGTCCGGGCCTGCATCCAACCATGTCTTGCTTTGTGAACCACTATATGAACAAAACTATTGAGACACACCTAATTATTAAAATCAGGTTTTGGGCTAGTGGGAACAGTTTGGGGAAGACCCTTTTCGATTCCAGCATGACTGTGGCCCAGTGCACTCGGCTTCTTCTCTTACATCTGTCTTCTTTCTTTGTCCACTGCTCCTTGTGTCAGAGCCTCCGGATACACACTCGCGGAACAGGGCTGCAATCTTTTGTGCACAAAGATGCCAGATTAATGCTGATGGACTAGCGGGGAAAGAGAGGGTGTACCCTGGAGCTCCACCATTTTCTTTGTTTTTGTTTGATTCGTTGGGGATCCATCCGTATGAATTCACAAAATTGTCAAATGATATATATACACTCACTGGCCACCTTTTTAAGTACACCTTGCTAGTACTGGGTTGGACCCCCTTATGCCTTCAGAACTGCCTTCATTCTTCATGGCATACTTTCTACAAGGTGCTGGAAACATTCCTCGGATATTCTGGTCCATATGGACATGATGGCATCACGCAGTTGCTGCAGAATTGTCGGCTGCACATCCATGATGCGAATCCCACGTTCCACCACTTCCCAAAGGTGCTCTATTGGATTGAGATCTGGTGACTGCAGAGGCCATTGGAGTACAGTGAACTAGGGCTGAAACAACTAATCGATAAAATCGATAATAATCTATAATGAAAATCGTTGTCAACGATTTTCATTATCGATTAATCGAATCGATTTTTATCTATTATAAAAATTATAATCCGACCTCAAACAGAGATCGGATTATAACACTAGAATCCAGATCCCCCGCAACGCTGCAGGGGACCTGGATTCCCCTCACTGTCGGCCGGTCTCTCACTTCCGTCTCTCTCCCCCTCCCATACACCCCTCTGATTCCTCCCCCCTCCCATACATCACTCTGCCTCTCTACCCGGCTCCGTTACTGACTTCATAGAAGCCTCAGCGTAAGTGAAGGGCAGTAACGGAGGCTGTATGTGCGCATCGTACAGACCCCCACCGGCTGACAGAGGATCATCCTCTCTGTCAGCCGGTGGGGGTATGCATCGCACAGACAGCCTCCGTTACTCACCATCACTTACGATGAGGCTTCTATGAAGCTGCAATGAACGTTCCTGTCAGTAACGGAGCCGGGTAGAGAGGCAGAGCGGTGTATGAGAGGGGGGAGGAGTCAGAGGGGTGTATGGGAGCCACCCTCCCATACACCACTCTGGCTCCTCCCCCTCCCATACGGCACTCTGCCTCTCCGCCCGGCTCCCTGGTGTCTTGTGAACCTCCGTGGCTGACAGGAGGCAGAGTGGAGTATGGGAGGGGGGAGGAGGCAAAGTGATGTATGGGAGGGGGAGGAGGCAGAGTGGTGTATGGGAGGGGGAGGAGCCAGAGTGGAGTATGGGAGGGGGCAAAGTGGTATATGGGAGGGGGAGGAGGCAAAGTGATGTATGGGAGGGGGAAGAGGCAGAGTGGTGTATGGGAGGGGGGAGGAGGCAGAGTGGAGTATGGGAGGGGGAGGAGCCAAAGTGATGTATGGGAGGGGGAGGAGCCAGAGTGGTGTATGGGAGGGGGAGGAGCCAGAGTGGTGTATGGGTGAGTTATAGTGGTGTATGGGAGGTATTATGAATTTCAGGGCATATAGGGGGTATAAGGCATATCGATATTAGGCATATCAGGGGGGGTAAAAGGTATATCAGGGGGCTCAGTGGCATATAGGGGTATAAGGCATATCGATATTAGGCATATTAGGGGGGCATAAAACATATCTGGGGGTAAAAGGTATATCAGGGGGCTCAGTTGCATATCACTGGCATATAAGAGGTATAAGGCATATATGGGGGCAGAGTGGCAAGCTGGGGGGCAGATGTGCATATCCGGGGGCAGTTTGGTAAATAAAAAAAATTTAAACAAGGCTTTTTTCTCATAGTTTTTATTAAATATGAAAAATAGTTAACATATGAATTAATATTTACTAATAACTTTGTATTAAAACCTAGTTTGAGAAACACAGTGTTTAGGTTCTTGTAGCTCTTATTATTATGTCGGTAAAATAAGAAGGTGAATAGAGAGAGGCCATTGTGATAAAGAGATGAAAGTGTAAATTGTACGTTTTTTATTACATTATTTTAAATTGAATTTTTTTTAAAAATTTTTTATCCGATTAATCGAAAAAATAATCGTTAGTTGCAGCCCTACAGTGAATGCATTGTCATGTTTAAGAAAATAGTTTTAGGTGATGTGACCTGGTGCATTATCCTGCTGGAAGTAGCCAACAGAAGATGGATACACTGTGGTCATAGAAGGATGGACATGGTCAGCAACAATACTCAGGCAGGCTGTCACATGTAAACAATGCTCAATTGGTACTATGGGCCCCAAAGTGTGTCAAGAAAATGTCCCCCACACCATTACACAACCACCACCAGCGTCAACCATTGAAGGCCGGATTGATCCATGCTTTCATGTTGTTTACGCCAAAGTCTGACCCTGACATCCAAATGTTGCAACTGGAATCGAGACTCATCAGACCAGGCAATGTTCTTCCAGACTTCCGTTTCCTGCTCTTAGCTGACAGGAGTGACACCCAGTTTGGTCTTCTGCTGCTGTAGCCCATCTGCTTCAAAGTTCGACTTGTGTGTTCCGAGATGGTTTTCTGCATACCTTGATCTTAACGAGTGGTTATTTGAGTTACTGTTGCCTTTCTAACATCTCAAACCAGTCTGCCCATTCTTCTCTGACCTCTGACATCAACAAGGCATTTTCGTCCACACAACTGCCGCTCACTGGATAATTTCTCTTTTTCTGACTATTCTCTGTAAACCCTAGAGATGGTTGTGTGTGAAAATCCCAGTAGATCATCAGTTTCTGAAATAGTCACAGCAGCCTGTCTGGCACCAACAACCATGCCACGTTCAAATACACTTAAATCCCCTTTCTTCCCCATTCTGATGCTCGGTTTAAACTTCAGCAAGTTTTCTTGACCACTTCTACATGCCTAAATGCATTGAGTTGCTGCCATGTGATTGGCTGATTAGCTATTTGTGTTAACAAGCAATTGAACAGGTGTACCTAATAAAATGGCCACTTAGTGTATATTATATATAGTATATATTTATGTTATTTAACGTTGCAAATTGTAGCACAGAATATATCCTGCAAACAAACACATTCTGCTAAATATTAGAATTGGCATTGAAATCAAAAATTATTTTTTTAATCTGCTTGAAAAATAACAAGAAAAAACGTACTTCTGACAACTATGTTTGTTCTCTTCCAATGACAATACATGGTTGCCATGGAGCTTTGCTTTGATTTATAATGAAAATCATTTCTGTAAGAGATAAAATTAACTCTTTTCTCTGCCTGTAAAGCTTGTGTTACACTATAATGTAGCCATCTGCAGAAACATCAAGCCTTGAAAGGTTAAAATAATTCTACTGCTTTGTGTGTGTCATCCACAGTAGTTGAATGTGAACTTGTTGAAATATAGGCTCTACATTCTGTTCTCATCTGAGCTATTATTTAAAGAAAAGGCTGTGATTTAAGTGGGGTATGTGTTACCTCACAAAGTGTTCCTTCAGCATAGAGTGCTGAATTTTAACTGGTAAATTGGCTATTAAAAATTGCCCTAGCAAATGGGCAAGTGTTGCTTAGTAATTTATTGACTCCAATTTTATCTAAATCAAGTGATAAAAACACTAGATAAAAAATGAAATGTTTGATATGGTAATAAAGAGTTATGAATGTGTAGCTCTGCAGATGGCTTGTGAAGCAGCACAAAGGACCGCAAAGGAGAATACCACAGAGGTCTGAGAAAGAAAGGCCACCTATTTCTGCAGCCTGATAAATGGAAGCACACAAAAATGAAAGCTGTAATTTATAAATATAATTGGAGGGGTTGTGGAAAGAATGGCTAAAAGAGAGAATATGGGCATTTAGTTAGACAAAAATCATGGGGACAAGATAAACAGGTGGATAAAGTGGGAAAAGAATTACAGAACACTAAAAGAGTTAAAACAGCGGGTGTGGAGAAAAAAGTTTAAAGGAGAGTAAGCCAGGGGAGATACACAGAGATGTGACAAAAAAGGAAATGATTGGTGAGAAGAGTAAAAAGTGAACACCAAAAGAAAGTGTATGTCCCAATCAGCACAAAAATCCTAACAAATCGGTAGGTGGCAATAAGGCCCATGTCATTAACATAGTCTTACAGACTTACCAATTGTATTTACTACTGTTTAACAAGGCTGGAATATGGACTGTCATTAAAAACATAACATTATACAACCCTTTTTATTGCACTTATCTTATATTCTCATCTAGAATCTATGAACGCTATGTAGGCTGCATCAAGAAATGCAAATTGCATAGTAAAAAAAAAACTAAACTGCAGTTTAAAGTTTAATATGCTGTGGGGTTGAAAAGAACAATTGCCACATATTGGTTTTCACTTGTTGTGGATCACATGAAAAAAAGTGAGTGACCAGCTTAGCAGGTCAACAGGTGCAGTAGACAGTGAGAGCAGCCTGGCAACAGACAGCAATAAACTCAGCCACAACATGCATCAGAAATAAGAATTGATTTACTGAACAGGCTTATGTACAGACAAGAGAACATACATGCCAAAAAAGCATATTGATTATCTTGTGACATCATATATCTCATAACATTGGACCAAATGATGTGCAAACCACACTTTTTTTCATTTAAATACTTGATATTTTTGACATATGCTACACGAAAATCTAAAACATTAAGACTCTTCAAAGCGAACAGACACCTTCATTTAAAAAAAAAAATAGGAATAAGTTACCTCATGGAAGCTGAGCTCTGTCGAATAAAAATTAATTTCCCATCCCAAAATAATCTCTTTTCTCCTCACTCATTCTTGCAAAGGCTGCAAGAACTAACCAGCCTCCCTAATCAAAAGACACGTAACATGGAGGCATAATCCATTTTAATCCTTATAACAGGATGTTAAAATGGCTGCTCCTGTCCTACAAACATAAGGTGATAAGGTGATGCTATGTAATCTCATTTTAATACTTAAACACTATTACATGTGTTTATTTAATGTCCTACCCTGCAAAATATAGGATCTGGAAACATGACACTCACAATCTGAGGCCGATGGGCCCTAGTGAGGTCTGATGATAAGCGCCTTTCTTTGCTTTTTTCCCCTTCCTGCAAAACCCATGAGAGTACAGTGAAACAAAAGTAGCACTGTAAACAAAGACATAAAAGAGACTCATTAAGGAATTAAAGCTCTGTCACAGACATGCCCTGTGCGCCTTTTCAAAGTTGCACCTCCTTTTGTTTACGTTTCCTAAAATACAGGTCTTAACTTAAGCATCTTACAACTCTTGTTTTAAGGCTGTGCCGCAGTACTCTCCATTTTCTACCAATCTGCCTGCCCTTCAGGTTTTGCAAAGCAATGGAAATTGTATGTGCCTAATTCAGAATGTGTACTACTGTATATTATTTTTGTTTTTGAGTCATCACCTACCCTTTATTATCGTGTTTTGAGACTATTATTAGCTTTTCTGCCTCCTAGTTTACAGTGCTGCATTGAAAAAGTATTTTGTCATATAAGAGTAAACTATAAAGAGAGCTGAATAAGATGTTTATAACGTCCCTATTGTAAAACATTAGTGATGTCAGAATGATAGAGCAATAACATATGAGAGGTGACATCATACCTAGTCTGGTTGTCTCAAGATGACCTAATAGTAATGCTAGTGTCTTTTTAAAAAGTATCCATGTTGCATTCCACGCTCACGAAACATACCCACCAACATGTCCAAATTGGGGTGTGTGGAAAAGGGCAGACATGGTACCCAAACTGGGTGAAGCTTGCCCCAGAAGTGGGTGGAACATGAAGCATGACCACCCACCTGGCATACCCAAATAGCCACCTTGCTATGCTAGTGTCATGAGGAGGCAAAGTCAGAGCTGTAATAGCACAGATCTCCTTTGCCTTTTCACCTCCCTCGGCCAGGCAGGGGAAATGAGGATCTTCTCAACTGGCCCATGCTTCCCCCGAACTGAAAAAGTGTGACAGTGGGGAAACTATTCAGGGCAGTGTCTGAAAATCAAGACTGTCCCGCGAAATCTCACCTGTTGGGAGGTATGAGTTGAAAGATTTCAAGTACACATGCATAAGACAAGAGGTATTGCAACTGTGAGAAAAGACAGGCCAGATGTTCAGAATGTTCCTTATTGTGGAGAAATTCTGTTTCTTTGAATCTACTCATTGACCACATCTATAACTGCATACAAACAGCTACAATACAAACACAGGCCATTGTTGTCTTTGTGGGTAAAGTTACCCAAAATGAGGCAATGCCAGGTTTTTGTCCATGCCGACCTACATTACTATATACAGCATTATATTTTATTCTTAAGGGGAAACTTATTTTTTTTTATATCTCTTTCATGTAAATTTCTCCTTCAAAGCAAAAACGGAAGAAAAACACACTGGTGATCTTTTCTAAATATATTTGAAAAGCGAGGCTTCTGTATAAACAGAATGCGCAAAGTTTACCCATATCTGCTGCGGTGTGTAATGTTTTTGGGCCTTTTGGTACAAAACACAAGTTATACTGGCATCCTTTTTGTGATTTTTGTCCCTCAGTTTTCTCACCTTTGTAAATCAATGCCCGGGCTCATGAAGTCCATTATTATTATTATCATCTTTTATTTATATAGCGCCAACAATTAACGCAGCGCTTAATACAATACATATATTCAAGGGGTATAACAAGATGAGAATTGACAAAGACAAACCGATACATTAGGTGGAGAGAGCCCTGCTTGTAAGATTACAATCCTGAGGGAATGGGGTGACAAACATAAGGCACAGAGAAAGGGTGAGCGGTAGTGTGGTGGTTGTATCAATGACTAGGAGGTTCTAGCAACTAAGATGGTATGCTTCTCTGAAGAAGTGAGTTTTGAGATGTTTCTTGAATGTTGGGAGGGTTAATGATGAAGATTTGGTGGAAGTAGATTCCAGAGATATGGGGCAGCCCAAGGTGATAAGTGAGGAGGAGAGCCTTAGCCCATGGGAAGAACGTAAGGATTGAGTAGGAGAGTATTTGCTTATGAGGGCAGAAATGTATGGAGAAGCAGTGTCCATGACCATGATGCATATTGGGCTTTTTTCATTATAAGGTTTGCGCATGCATTCACCTATGGGGACATGGAAAAAGAGAGGGAAACAGATATCCACTCTAACATGGCACCCAACAATATAGATTATATGGATAAAACGTACACAGCTCCTAGAAGCCAGGCAACTACGTAAACAAATAAACAAATAGCCGTGTGCGTCTGTGTTTAGAGTTGTCTCATGAAGAAAGACACCGTTGTGCTGTTTCAATTAACATGTTAACAAGAAACCGTACCACACAACCGGTACCTCGTCTACCATACAAGTAACAACTCATCTTAACTAGTGATGTCCGGATCATGAACGAATCGTTCATTTGATCCGGTTCTTTTTAGTGATCCGGATGAGTCGGTTCACTAGACTGAACGATTCGTTTGTAGCGGTTCAGTCTGTGAATCATCATGCAGCTGTAACCTGATCCTAGAGCTGTGAGTCATCTGCAGAGCACTCTGGGGTCAGGTTACAGCTCATTAATTCTCACAGGAACGATGACTCATAGAGTCAGAGATTCGTTCAAAGAGTCGAATGATCCGAAGAGTCGAATGAACCGAAGAGTCGAATGAACCGAAGAGTCGAATGAACCGAAGAGTCGAATGAACCGAAGAGTCGAATGATTCGAATCTTACAGGGATCCGGATCTTACAAGGATCCGAATCTTACAGAGATTCGAATCATTCAGAGAAAATCACTGATACCATACTTTTATAAATAAATACATTAATAATGTTCACACTGCCCCCAGGATTTAGATTCCCCTGAGTTTGCCCCCCTTTACCTATAACTGCACCTACAGTTAACTTTATTAAATTAATTAAATTAACCCTCAATCATCAGCATAAAATTAACCCTTATACCCCATCAACCATAACTGCCCCTGAAATTAACCGTAAAGATCCCATTAACCATAACGGCCCCTGAAATTAACCCTAAAGACCCCATTAACCACAACGGCCCCTGAAATTAACCCTAAATACTCCATTAACCATAACTGCCCCTAAATTAATTGCATGTACTCCAGATAAATTACCTAATAAATTGGTATGGTTGATGGGGTCTTTAGTGTTAATTTGGGGGCAGTTATGCTTAATGGGGTGTTTAAGGATAATTTAGGGGCAGTTATGCTTAATGGGGTCTTTAGTGTTAATTTAGGGGCAGTTATGCTTAATGGGGTGTTTAAGGATAATTTAGGGGCAGTTATGCTTAATGGGGTCTTTAGTGTTAATTTAGGGGCAGTTATGCTTAATGAGGTGTTTAGGGTTAATTTGGGGGCAGTTATGCTTAATGGGTCTTTAGTGTTAATTTAGGGGCAGTTATGCTTAATGAGGTGTTTAGGGTTAATTTGGGGGCAGTTATGCTTAATGGGGTTTTTAGTGTTAATTTAGGGGCATTTATGCTTAATGAGGTGTTTAGGGTTAATTTGGGGGCAGTTATGCTTAATGGGGTGTTTAGGGTTAATTTGGGGGCAGTTATGCTTAATGGGGTCTTTAGTGTTAATTTGGGGGCAGTTATGCTTAAAGGGGTCTTTAGTGTTAATTTGGGGGCAGTTATGCTTAATGGGGTCTTTAGTGTTTATTTGGGGGCAGTTATGCTTAATGGGGTGTTTAGGGTTAATTTGGGGGCAGTTATGCTTAATGGGGTGTTTAGGGTTAATTTGGGGGCAGTTATGCTTAACGGGGTGTTTAGGGTTAATTTAGGGGCAGTTATGCTTAATGGGGTGTTTAGGGTTAATTTGGGGGCAGTTATGGTTAATAGGGTGTTAAGGGTTAATTTTAGGGGCAGTCATGGTTGATGGGGTGTTAAGGGTTAATTTTAGGGCAGTCATGGTTGATGGGGTGTTTAGGGTTAATTTAATGGTGAGGGTTAATTTAATTAATTTAATAAAGTTAGCTTAAGGTGCAGTTGCAGGTAAAGGGGAATGTAAATCCTGGGGGCAGTGATTATGAATGTATTATTTATAACAGTATGGTGACATTCTCTGAATGATTACAATGCCAATGAAGGCAGAGAGTCGTTCAAAGATCCGGATCTTACAATGATCCGGATCTTACAATGATCCGGATCTTACAGTGATCCGGATCACTGTAAGATTCGGATCCCTGTAAGATCCGAATCTTTGAACGACTCTCTGCCTTCATTGACATCACTGGAGGCAGGGGGGAGGATTCATAATGAAAGGGGCGGGGCCAATCGTTAGTGTGCCTGCACGGAGTTACTGGAAAACAGTAACTCCGTGCAGACACACTGAGTGATCCGAAGATCCGGATCATGAATCGGATCATTTCAGTGAACGAATCGAAATGATCCGATTCACTTTAATGATCCGAACTTCCCATCACTAATCTTAACTTCTCTTCAAAACAAGAGCTGTGACGTGCGAGCCTCACAACATCCAATCACAGCTCTCTCTTGCAGTCTCTGCTCCTCCCGCGGTTAGAGGCGTCGGCGAGCTGCTTGTGTCTATCTCAACCAGCCTCACGCTCTCGCGGGATTATGCAAATGAGCGTCGCGGCCGCGCGTTGTGTGTGCGCAGCCGGTCCGGGCCTGCAGACGGCTGTGTGTCAGTGAAAGAGAGTAGGGTGTGGGCCCCGGAGCTTGTACTATTGGCAGGCGACGTTCGAGAAAAGGGGACTCGGAGTGTTACAGTGAATATATCTACGGAGTGCAAGCAGCAAGGCTAAAGGAAAAGGACGGGAGGGAAGGACCCAGGGCTGGGAAGGGGGTGGGAATGAAGATGGCGGACGCCAAGCAGAAGAGGAACGAACAGCTGAAGCGCTGGATCGGCTCTGAGACTGACTTGGAGCCGCACGTCATCAAGCGGAAGAAGACCAAGGTAAAGTTCGACGATGGAGCCGTCTTCCTGGCTGCCTGTTCCAGCGGAGACAGCGAGGAGGTGCTCAAGCTGCTGGACCGTGGGGCTGACATAAACTACGCAAATGTAGACGGACTCACCGCCCTGCATCAGGTACCCACCCGTCACTTTTAGCCGCCCACTTTGTCTTCGCTGTCACGGTGCTGCTGGCCGGCTCTTACACGCTGTCATTACCGGGCCCTGCTGCAGACAGACACGAGCGGCTAGCCGCTCCCTGCACAGTGGCTGCAGTACTCACCCCTGACTATCTCAGTGTCATTTCATTTTTTCCTTTAAGTCAAGAGTTAATCGCAGTAACACTCTTGGTGACACAAGGCCCGTGCTGAGCCTTGGTTATGTAGTATATAATGTCACGGCAGGCTAGCAGTGCGGTGTCTGTGCTCCACTACACAGGCAAAGAATCGATGTCATAACATACCCAATACGTGCTAGGAATGGCCCGGATCGTCCTCAATCCAGCAGACATACGGACTATCCTGTACTTTAATCATTCCCCCCCATCCTTTATCACCCTGAATTTTAAAATAAATATGCTCATAATTCATCTCACTGGTTACATAAGCTAACGTGTGGTTACAGTGCAGGCTCTTGTACTCTATCTATTCTATATACCAGTATATGTATTAAAATAAACCGTGGTATAACTGCTTAGAAAGCTTCATTTTTTTGTTCTCCTCTGAAATGTATCATTTGTCTGTTTGTAAATATTTGGAACCCCTGGGTGTAATTTTTCCGTAACAATTGTTGCTCTGTCTGATGAGCTGAATGCTATGTTTATTCTTGGAAGTACTGAGGAGCATTGTTTGGATGACATGATATGCCTACGATCAAATCACCACCTATCGGTTATTCTTCTTTAATCTTTTTCATGTTCCTTTTGCGTTTAAATCTTTTTTTTTTTCCCCTCGATTAGGTGAGAATGAACTTCATTAAGGTTTAGATTTGCTATGAAGTGAAGAGATATTAGCAGTTAAGTTGCCTCAAGATGGATGCTTTGTGCATGTTCTGTTTGTAGCTGGCTGATTGGAATCTCCGTGTTGGCCAAATAAGGGCAGGTTAGCACAGGGAGATAATGCAGGAGGTGGCCAGCAATAGCCAGGCTGGGAATGCAGCACTGATCTGGGTGTTTAACTCCTTTCATGTCGCTGATGTAGATTCTGACTGTAAAAAACCACCAGAACTCTGCTTCATACGTGTGCGTTAATATTCAAATCGGCACACAGGGTTTGTTGGTGGGTTGTACAGATCCACAAGAACTGCTGGTGCCTGGCGTTTAGATTCATTTTCTAGTGATCTTTGTGTGCCACGTTCTTGCATTACCCATATATCTGTCTAGCCCTCGTTTCTTTACCTTTGTCGTTTAATATTAGGTTGTTTAACGCAGGCAAAGTGCACATGCTGTATTCTTGCCTCAGCAGGAGCTTCCGGGAACAGTTTATAAAATCATAATCGCTCAGCCTTGTATGGTTCTGTTAAAATATACAGCTGCAACCATTGTATATGAAAGCTTGTACCCTATATTTAAGGCTTACTTTAAAGTTGAACTATGTATATCCTTATTGTGCTATTTGTACTGTCTTTGCGTAAATTGTGGATGTCTGTCATTGCAGGAGCCAGCTTGTTATGACCCCCTAGAAGTGTTTATTCCCAACTTTTTGTGCCTTCTTGATATTTATTGATTTAGCACATTCCTGGATTTTGTCCCTTACCTATTTCCTATATATATATATATATATATATATATATATATATATATATATATATATATATGTCCAGCTATTCTTTTAAGGTTTTTTTTTTTTGTTTGTTTTTTTTGTTACTAAACCTTGCTTTTCACAGTGCTGACATCAAGCAAGTACATTTTTTTTCCTCAATTTCTGCTTTTATTGGGAAATAAATATGGGCTGTGTATAAAAATGACAGCTTGAAATGTGCTGTTATAATTTCCCTGATAAGGAGCATTCCATTGGTTGATAAAACCACCTATCACAGCTTGCATGATAATCACACATGTATATACATAGGAGAATGTAATACATAAAACACCCTTAACATCGACATGTATTTCAAAAAGCTGCAGGATGCCCTCTTAATACTTTCATTATTGTATTTATTTTTTACTCCATGCAATTGATTTGGAGTCATTTGGTTAGACTTATTTACCTCACCATGTTATGATTCAATGACACGTGCAGCGGAACTTATTCTTGGAGCTGAATGTCCCTTCCTTTATCTGGATAAGTCTCGGGTCTGCTTACCCCAATAAGGCACTCGCATTCAGTATAATGGTCCCAATATAAATTCAGAAATCAAATTTATGCTATCTTAAAGCATTGTTGGTTCGGTCAGCGGCCTTTGATGTTTCATTAATTGCCGTCTTGTCTAGTAGTTCTTAACAAGCTGACATGCATATGAAATACATAATGAAGGTCTGGTCACAAATGGCCTGTTTGGAATCGCAGTATATTAAGTGTTCTGGTTTACACAAGACAGTTGAATCATGCACTTAACAGGACGCATCCACAACAGAACCATTTTCATGCTTAAATGCAAGGAAACATGAGGCAGAATTACATTTAGTGGCTAAAAAAGGAATCAAAAGGCAATGACGTTAGATTATACTATGATGTAACCTGAGATTATGGCCAAATTAGAGGCATCAATTGGAATAAAACGAAGACTTCTTGGCTACAAAGAATATGCAATGAAAACCAAACCTTTCCCAAGATGCTAAGAGGCCACTCGATGCTCAACATTTAGATGTACAGACATTTATAATTGTAGTGCAACTTTGTAGCTGTTCTTTGCCTATTCTCAATACAAATTACTGCTGTAGAACCTCTGTGTCAAACCTATATGTAAGACATTGGTTACTTTGTTGGCTGCCACCACCTCTAAACTTTCAGCAAAAGTTTTCACAAAATCACTATAATGGACAGTCCGGTCCTCATTTGTGTGGGTGCTTCTTTTTTTTTTTTTCCTCTTATACCGCTAGATTGTACGCTTGTGAGCAGGACCCTCTTATGTACCGGGTTGTCTTAGTCTGTCAATTCTGGTTTTGTCATACCCCTTGAATATATGTATTGTAAGAAGCGCTGCGTATATTGTTGGTACTGTGTATGTTCTGTGCATTTTATTTCCCACGTCTTCGCTGTGGAGCATGCAAGCTGAAATCAATGGAGTGTAGTTTACAAAGTATGCAAGTTGCTCAGCTGTTAATCTCTAAATCGTAAAACATAAATCTCACCAGCTGGTTTTTGACCACCTTTTCTTAAACTGTGTCCATATCTGTTGTTTTTAAAATATTTCCTTTGTCTTGGTTTGCAAGAGCAAACTGTGTGCCATGGGTTGGTTCATGTGTTTCATAGTGTATCCTTTTTTGTGTGGCATCCTTTCAAACAGATCATGGAACTATTCAATAAAACCTAGCCTAAGGCCTTATATATGTTCCCAATGTATGTAAATTACAGCATATTTTGTTATTGTGCTACCTTTAAATGATTTTCATTCTAAGTGAAGCACCTGAGGACATTTAAGGGGTTTGTTGAATGTAACAATTGAAATTAAACTTGTACCAGAACTATCCCTGGCAAGAATTTACTGCAATGGCTGTGTAAACTAGACCTCCTCTATGTACTTATTGGAACTCCAAGATGCCATGTCCAGAAGCTTTCAGCCTATGTAGTTATTACCCAGATTTCCTCACAAAAATGAAAACAATTGATTATCGCTCCAAAGCTTTTGCATTGCATTAATGTGGGTTGCCCAATGTTCTTAACATTTTCGTAGGGTTGTCGGTTAACAAGTTACCTTCGTGGTAAGCTTCATTTACCTTCATCAAGTATTAAGGAATACTTGTGGAATGATCTGTCTAGGTGTCGGTTGCTTTTATGTGTAAAATACATGATTTAAATGTTGCTTTAGTTTAGTTCCTTTTTTCTTCTGAGGAATTCTTCATATGCCATTTTTAACAGAGCATGAAAAATTAGCTTTACATTCCTGTAGAAAATTCAAGATGGAAAGTAACGACTCTTTACACCGTCACCTTTGCTACATACATTTTTTTTTTTTAGGGGGGTATATTATAGGGACACTGAGTTACCAAACATATATGGACACCCCTCCTGAGTTCAGGTGTTTCAGCTATACCAATTGCCAAGAGGTGTATACAATGAAGCACAAAGGTAGCCATCTTCATGACAAACATTGGCAGTATAATGGGTCATACTGAAGAGCTTGATGAGCTTTAAACATGGCACTGTCATAGGATGCCACCCTTGTCACAAGTAATTGTGATATTTCTGCCCCGGTTCACTGAAAGTCCTGTTATTGGGAAATAGAAGTATCTAGAAGAAACTACAGATCAGCCATGAAGTGGTAGAGCAAACTGAAGTGGCACATAGCACATAAAAATCACGTGTCCTCACTACAGAGCTCCAAAATGCCTCTAACTGACACAAGCACTGTTTCAGGGGCTTCATGGAAAGGTTTGAGATAGGCCCCTTAGTTTTCGTGAAGGGTCATTTTCATGCTACAGCACACACATGCATCTTCCAACTAGGCCTTCTTGTCCAACATCAGTGCCTGGCCCCACAAATACTCTTTTGGCTGAATGAGGACACATTTTCACAGCAAGTCTGTATGTATTTTTATTGTGGATTCTAAGAAGCACCTGTTGAATCACAAATTTTTGCTTGGCTTTTGATGTCTGCCAGTTTTTATTGCTGTTGTCATTATGGGAGCCAACACCCTCCCTGATGGTGCAGCTTATTGGATTCTTTACATGATTCCATATGATATGCATACAGGATGGAGATGTTGGATTGTTTAGATCCTTGTTTAAACTGCACTTTACGACCAACATTACCACAACTGGAAAAACCTGCTTGGTTCAAATTTCCAGTAGGTGACCGCAAGCTAAGAGACAGCCTGCTAGAAAAGCAACGTTTGTTTTGGTCTATATATAAACGTAGAGCTGCTCACAGAGATCATATGTGTTAAAATCTGAGCCCTGTGCCAGTATGAGCTGAGGCTATGGTTTAGATGCTCTTTTACTGAGATGGTTAAAAAAGAAAAAAAAAACATCTGAAATAATTGCCTTAACTTTATATTTCTTGAATATCTTCATGTGCTATCCTGAAGTTCAATAAAACCAGTTTATTTTGTTGGGTAGCATTGAAATGAGGGACAACTGTTTTGTTTAGAATTTTAAAAATGTCAAGAATCTTGGCATGCTTTAGATATGCATGAAACTGAAGGGCACTAATTTATGCGCAAAACTTGAGGTTATCATATGCGTTAAAGAGCATGTCGTGATTGGAGTGTTCCTGTGAGCAGCACGGAGAGCTGTAATTGCAGCTGGAAGAGTAGTTGTTGGTTCTGACGTGCTGCTCATAGGAGACTTTATTTTACTGAAGAAGCCTCCGTAAAATATTCATGTTTCCTTGGCAACCAGTAAAGACTAGAATTAGGAATGTTTCGTAATGTGAGAGATATAATATTTCCATCTGGTATGTCAGCTCTCTGTAGTTTTACCCGTAATGAGGACTACCTGTCATTACTGATGAGTGTTTGAGTGGACCCAAGCAGAACTGATACCATTAAATCAATGCTGTCATGAATTAAAGTCTGGAAGTTTTTCTTTATCTGCTTTTATATGCATCTGCGTGAAACCTAAGGACCGACCACCTTCAGCAGATGCCCACACATACAATTCTAGCCATTGACAGCTTGGTCACTTAGTGTAAGTGTATGTAAATAGGGTTGATTTTATCTGCTGGGTGGGGACATACCAAGTTGCCATGTTTTGCTGTGTGCATTCCTGACCTGAGTCAGTGGAAACCATAGTTTAGGATGTGCAGCATTCCTCAGCTGTCACCTCTCAAATACTGCACAATGCTGGCATGTAGTAGTGGCTGAACAGGAAGTATCCAAATCTGACAGTATACCACAGCCTTTTAAAGTGGCGGAAAGATATTTGACCTAAAGGGGAACTGTCACATCTAAAAGAAACTTCACAGTTGATTCAGGCTGCAAATAATTCATAGCTTTCTTTTTATATAATGCCTCTTTCTATTTTTAAAAAAAAGTGTATAGATTTTCCAGTTCTGTTATTCCCCATGACCCATTTATTCTGTATTGGTGTTTCTTTTCCTATGCTGCATTTGTGCTTTTACTTGCAGTCCAAGGATTGAGTTGTCCAGGACCAAAGCCGGCTTTTCTAGCATTAGATTTGGATACAACTATACAATTGCTCTGTAAAGTTATACACATATATACAAGAACATGCAGCAGTGATATGACAACATTCAACACAACACAAAAATACTGCAGAAGAGATGCCCTCAGCCAAGTAGCATGATGAAAGTGTTTATGTAGGTATCGTAGTGAGTGTTAGTATTTTTTGGCTGGCTCCTAGATCGTTGTTTTGGTAATATAAAGGATATAGAATATATTGAATGGTAAATTTTTGGGCTGTGTCCCAGATTTTAACCAAATTTATCCACCTCTGTGTTGGACAAATTCACGTGGGGGGACACTGGTCAGCGGTGCCGTATGGTTCTTTCAGTTCATCTGAATTGGAAAACATTGAGCTTCTCAGATTCTGTATACTTATGGGATCAGTGTTCGTACTATTTAGAAAAGATCATTTGAGATTACACCTTGAAATTATTTTTCTTTTCTGAAACCTAGGCAGGAGAGAATCTGAAGAATTCAGGAAAGTGACGAAAGCTTAGGTATTTGTAAAAACTTAGCAGATGTGCTTGCGCTGTTGTGGGAAGTCTAGGAAAGATTAATTTCTTAGGACATAGAACATTAAAAAACAATAATAGCCTTGTCTCCACTAGTGCTATCTGGTTAAAACAACCATGGGCAATTTGCCATTGTCTACTCCTGGACACATGGTCTTGCGAAAACCTAATTCTGACGTGCTTTGTAGCAAGTTGCTAAAATATATTTGAACATTTCTATGGGAATAGCATTTTTAACTGCAATTTGGAGCAGTATAGTAAAGACAGTTGGTTTCCATTGAATATTCCTTATGTTTGTCCTCATCCCATTCCCTCAAGATTGTAAGCTTGCGAGCAGGGCTTCTCTCCACCTAATGTATCGGTTGTCTTATTCTGTCAATTCTCGTCTTGTCATACCCCTTGAATATATGTATTGTATTAAGCGCTGAGTAAATTGTTGGCACTATATAAATAAAAGATACTACTTTGTACCACTTTTCTTAAACGGTTTACCTGCAAACTTCCATTTTATTGAATATACAATCAGCAACTGGTAATATTCAGCTGCAAGCTCTAGGGTGATCAAACTTTCCTCAGAGCTCTGCTTTAAAGTGCTATAAACTATTTAGTTTAACTATTTTATTATTTTCTTTCAGTAGTGTTTTTAAGAAAAGCTTCCTTTTAGCAGCGTATTTCATTGCTACGCAGGAAGTTGCAGTTCTTTGCGGTATGTATGAGCAACTTAGTTGTGCAACAACCTAAAGTCAGAGACATTGCCATTGTAACAGTTCCTTCTTCTTGGTCTCTTTGAAACCTTAAACATGAATTGTGCACATCTTTTAAGGAAGTGCCTAATATGAGCACGTTTTTTGAGGGGTTATTTTTTATTTATAATAAAAGCCTCTATTTGCCACACATAATGTATTATTTGAGGACACGCTAAGTTTCTATATTGAAGATGTAAGGAAAAAAGGTTGTGCGTAAGGTACTCCACACTTCCCCGGGAACCCCCTTTAGCAATGAGCGGTGGTGGTTTCAAATGTTTAACTCTGTTTACTGAAAATCAATCATTTTCTCAGAGCAAAAAGGATATTAAGGAAAGGGGCAATTACATATGGGGAAATTCTGCAGACTCCCCCCCCCCCCCCCCCCCCCATCCGTTAGCAAAACGGATGACACAAAATGCATATCATGGCTGGAGAGTCCCTTAAAGTCGCTTGCAAGCAAGCCATTAACTCATCTTCACCATTTTAGTTTTTTTATAACTACATGAAATGATTTATCTCTGCGTGTTGTTCATTTGTTTTGTTTTTGGTACCAAGACATCTACTTGCATGAACAAACTTGATATAGCGTAAACAGTGTCTTGTCCAGTTATATCTAAGGTCATGGGAACAGTGTTTTGTAGCTTTTAATGTAATGAAATTCTCATCAACAGTGATGTGTGTTTTTCAAACAAGAAATGGTTTGTGCAATTTGCTTGTTGTCCCAGGGGGTGATTTTGGAAGAAACTCTAAATCTTTTAATTCCATGACAGAGCAATCTATATTTTAAAGGGAGAGTAAAGCTGGTGTATGCGCATGAATGTATAACCTGCTGTCAGGACTCAATGTGTTACCAAACTTACAGTATGGCCTGTCTTAGTGGGAAGTTTTATACTTTAACCCAGTCGAGGAAAGGGAAGCTGAGGCCTTAGCTGCCGTTCAGAGAGTTACCAGGTTGTTGGGGCTGGAGTGTAAACTCCCCTTCTGGATTGCCTGTCTTAACTGCCCTGTTTTAGATTTAAGGTTTTGGAATAAGTAAATAGTGCTTTCTAGATGTAATATAATCCCACCCTGTGAGAAAAAGGTAAGAAAAGGAGAAGATACAATCTTATCTATAACCAAGTCATTTGCTTATTATTGTTTAATGGTTCAGGCAGCATTTGCAAAAGTGTGCTAGAAGAAAGGAGAAGAACTTCAGGGCAGCAAGCTTCTCCTCACCCTGATGCAGGCAATACTGGACTTGGCTACTACTAAATATCTCCAGAACATTTACATATATACAAAAAGTACAAGCTGTAGGTAGCCTGGGCAAAAAGCTGT
Source organism: Spea hammondii (assembly GCA_029215755.1). Lineage (NCBI taxonomy): Eukaryota > Metazoa > Chordata > Amphibia > Anura > Pelobatidae > Spea > Spea hammondii. Next base: position 51,653,318 of record JARDYJ010000004.1, on the reverse strand, counting down.
TTCCTTGAATGTTGACAACTCCCAATATTCCATCAAATGGAATGCCAAGTCAGGGTTGTAGACTTAAAAAGGGCATTTGATGGATAAAAAAATGCTAAAATTAGTTGAAAGACTAGGTGTTAAATCACTGCACAAGTGTGCACCTTGCCAAGTCTTTTTTGGTCAGATTACATGAATTGGTTTGACTGAATGAGTTTATGATGATGACTAACGCCTTGGGTTCATTTGTTTTATTCTAATAGGCATGTCAAATTGTTCAGATGTGAGTGATCAAGGACATTTATCATTTTTATTAGTACTCTATTAACACTATTCCATATTTTTTTTTTCTTCCCAAATGAACTGGCATTGACGAATCAAATGGGACTAACCAAGTTATCAGAAACCAGTCTCTCGGGTTTAACTGTTGCAATCATGAAATACAACTCCAGTCACTTTTGTAATAGCAAGAACAAGGAATAGGAAGGTGTTAACCATTTAATGGTAGCGCTGATTAGTGTTCCCTGTCTTGCTATCAGGAAAATGTTTTTGAATGCCATATCTGTCCTGATTTGGCCATGTCGAGTTACTTTCAGATCTAGGCAGGAATTATATATAATATACACACAGACTCTCTAACCTTCACAACCCTTACCTCTTCAGCAACCCCTTAAATCAAACAGAAAACAATGCTGCCTTTTCCTTTTATGCCAATGAATGCCTCTACACAGTCAATACCTTTTTGAGAAGGTAAAAGATGCACAAAAAAGGTTATCTGACAAGCTAAAATTGAAACCGATAAGAGTGACAACAAAGGGAAAGCCAAATGACTGAATCATTTAAATTCCTGTATAAAACCAAATGAAGTTCCAGTTGTGGACTATCCACAAAAAAGCCTACATATCACTACTTAAGAAGCTAACCCCAAACGGTCAAAGGGGGTTCGGTCTTTGCGATTGGAGTGTGGTTAGCGGTTTAAACCTCGTGCTACAGGACCGTACAAATTCCGATGCGATCCCATTATTCAAATAAGACTATTGCAAAAGTAATGGGTGAGTTAAGTCTCAGTAGTAGGTAAATTACATGGAGGTAATAATTTGGAATGTTATCCTATTAAAATTATAAATATTATTTTGTGACAAAAGTATATGGTATCTATTGTTTTACTCTCAGCCAAAATGTTGATGGTGTTGTAATCCAAAAAGTGTACCAACAGTTTGAAATGATTGGTGTACTTGTGTAACGTTTTTTTTTTTTAGTTTTTGTTTTTACACATTTACGTCATATGATATATTAAACTAGGCATCTGGTGATAGCCCAACAAAGTAAAGTATAAGCAGTTTCCAAGGTCCCCATTACATTCTCAACTCAGGACTCGGCAGTCTTCAGAAACCCTGATCTCTTGTATGGAGGCAAGGAGATCTCCCTACTGCACTAAAAGCGCGCAGGGCATAATAGAACACCCTGGGTTCATAAGAGGAAGTAATAGTAGGTCTTGAGTAATGAATGGGAAAACAGCTTTCTGTGTATTGTCATGAATAACATTCGGTTTTGCCTACAACAAAGTACACAAGTAAAAAAAAATTCAGTGGCAAGCTTTTTAAACTCTGAAATTGTTCATATTTCTTTAAATTTAGACAATATGTCAACCACTGATAATGAAAAATGAAAAACAATTCTATCTGGCCACAACATGGTGTGAGAACTTTCAATGTTTTCATTTTATTTGATTTTTTTCACAAATGGTTTACATGGCACAGGTATTCCTACACTTACATATATGGCAGGGCTGTTGTGGGGGACAGTTTTATCATCCTTTTCAGACGCACGTGTCATGGAATAGTGTGCAGAGCGTCTGTGCTTCCCACTTTGCCAACACCCCCTCCTATGTGGTCTTGGGGAAGCCCAGAACCATGTATAGTCAAAGCTAAGTTTGTAGTGCCTCTATAAAGTGATGTCATTCATCCAGCTTTCTGACTTTCAGCAGTAGCAGATATCCTAAAGCGCAGATGCTGCTAATGGAATTCCATGTGTGGTTTTGTGTGTGTGTGTATATAAATATATATATATATATATATATATATATATATATATATATATATATATATATTATAGCATTGCTGTTTTGTGTACAGCACATGTATGCAGTTTTGTGTATTTTGTAGAGATGCTTATTCCTGAAATCCATCAATCATAATTCGGTCCTTCTAGGAAACTCATCATCGGAACCTTACCATCTCTGACCATGGGGAGTTCATCGTTAACTACCCTTAGTTGCTTACCTTTTGTGTGTTTTCATGAATTCTGGTTTCTTCACCAAATCCGGCATTTACTTTACAGAATCAGATCGATATGTTCGTATTGAAGAAGTCCCTAACTTAGCACCTCTCACAATTTTTTAATTTTGCGTATATTATCTTTTCAGACAGCTGCATAGTCATTTGTGTGTGTGTTCTAACTACATTACCTACGTAATCTAGAAGACAAACACCCTGGCTTCTTCTTATGCTGCCTGTGTTAAACAAAAGTATGGCTCATTCTTAATCACCCAGGTGGACCAGCTGACTAATGAAAGGAAGGGACTTCAGAGCGTTGTCATAAAGAATGAGCTCTGTATGGTGTCTGAGCAGGGAAAGTCACTAATATCACACTGTGAAGTAGTTGAGTTTAAATATTTCAGCTCAGTTAGTTTGCAAACTCCCACTTTAGCGATTAAACCCTATAGAGTTTCACCAGTGTTCCCATTAAACTCCTACACGTTTTTGAAGTACTAATAGAGCCTCTGAGATGCTCGCTGAATAGTCATTGAATTTTAAATCCTTTCTGCTGACTTTAGAGCTCCCCTGCCTTAAGCAAAGAGAAATGCTTTCCTGACAATAACTATGGAATTATGTTCAGTTTTTACAGATAAGTGGATAATGTATACAGTCAAAATTTCTTTCCACTTTGTTCAGTAGATCTATGGATCACTATGAAGTGGGATTAATGATTTCAACTAGAGGGACGTATACATTATATTTGCTTTTTTAAATACTGGGGGTGTATACTGTATACCTTAATGTAGTGTAGTTCTGACGTGAACTTGGTTTTGTTGCGCGTTGTTCAAATACACTTTGTCTGCAGATATGGAAATCACCATTGTGTGCAGTCGTGTCCTATTTTGGTACATCTAAACTCAAACACCAACTGAGATTGTTTAAGGTGCTAATGAAGTCCTCCCTATGCAAACAATGCCCCGGTATCCCTCAAGTGTTAAAAACCCAGAGGGGCCAATTGCTTACCACAAAACGGTATCATAAAGGCTTAGTTTGTCTAGTAGATTGAGACACTATGACAATCCTAAATACATGCGAGAACCCACTTTATATCTGTTAAAAAGAATAGAGAAAAGTAATACAGGTGACAGAACCTCTTTAAAATGGTCTTGTCTTTGAATGACACCCTGTGAATAGTTTGAACAGCAAATCTGGTAACTGTAAAGAAACCTTATTGATTCACTTAATAAAACAGTGTTTGTGCTGCTTGAATTGATTATTGGAAGTATGGTAAAATAAGCTACATTTCTACTGCGACAAGTGCACGGCGTGCTTACTTTACATTCTGCAAAGCTTTACTCTGTAGCGTAGTACACACTAGGTAATAATGCAGTTAAGATTGAATTTCTCTATATTGCCCCCAAACAAGTACTCAATGCCTTATAGGGTGAAATAAATATACATAATTGCAACTGTTAAATCCATTTATGTTGGATATTTTAAGATATTTTATGTTTCTGCTCAAAATTAATTATGGACAAGATCACGTTTGCTTTGTGTGGGGAAAAGTGCAGTGAACACCTACATGTTAAATGTGACCTCCCAAGATACTACCTAGGATCTGCAATGTATTTGTGATTCCCTATTGTGTGTTAGATGAATCTGTCTGGTGACATTTCAAGCACCATGAAACCAACCAAATTGGTTTCCTCTGATGTCCTTAAAATATACATTTCTTATATTCACTCTATTCATAAAGAACATATGCAGGGGATAATGCTAGCAGACACTGGTGCTGCTCTTAAACTTTGGCTTTATTTGTCCAGCTCTATATATGTGTACATATTTTGCCGTTTTAGGCCTGCATTGACGATAACCTGGATATGGTCAAGTTTCTTGTGGAGAATGGAGCCGGTATTAATCAACCAGATAATGAAGGCTGGATACCACTGCATGCTGCTGCTTCCTGTGGATATCTTGACATAGCAGAGTAAGTTGTTAAATTCAGATGACTGCCAAGCAAAGCACTGACATGTTGGTTATTGATATGTGAGAGAACTGGTGACCTGCTTCCTTAAGTGCGTAATGATTTTAAATGAGTGTTATCCATTCTATTCGCGTCTAGTTGTAATAGTATATATATACAAACACACACACACTATACAGTGGCAGGAAAAAGTAATTTCACACTTTGGATTTACTTGATTTTCTGCCTTAATTCATAAAATGTGAATATACACCTAAGTCACAAGTATAAAAAAAAAAAAAGACAACCTCCTTAAATTAATACAACACACCAACAATGATAATCTTTCATGTCTTTAATATCTAAACCCATTAAACATTCACAGTGTGGTGGTAAAAGTAAGTGAACCGTTGGGTTTAATAACTGGCCGAACCTCCTTTGGCAGCAATAGCCTCATACAAGTGCATCTGGAACTGCTTAAACTCAGCCATATTCCTAGGATGTTGGGTGTGAACAGCTCTCTTGCCGTCATTCCACAGCATCTCGAAGGGGTTCTTCCCGAACAATTTAAATTTTCCCAGTAGCATTGAGGAGTATCAAGGTAGCCTTTCGCAAACTTCATGCGAACAGAGATGTTTAATTAAAAGCACCGACTCCATGCCTGTTCAATGTTTTAAATAGGATAACCAGATTTGTTAACCAGTCCCAATCATTCTTTCAAGCCATAAGTTATTACTCTAGGGTTCTTTTTTTACGTCCATGAGCATTCTGTCTTCTGCCGTTTGGAGTCGTCTTGGCTGGGCACCCACTTCTAGGGAGAGTAGCCACAGGACTAAATTGTCTTCATGTATAAACAATTTGTCTAACTGATGAATATGTAACCTTTTCCAGCTTTATGCAAATCAATGATTTTTGATTGTTGATCTTCTGAAAAAATTTTTGATGCATGGTTCACATCAGCAGATGCTCCCTGAGAATAGCAAACTCGAAGTTTGAGTGCATTTTTTTTCTATGCCAGAATAGTTATAAAACACACCTCCAATCCCGTTTCATTGATTCAACTACATGTTGGCCAACTCCTGACTCCAGTTAGCTTTTGTTGAAGTGGTTAGCCTAGGATTTCACATAGCTTTTCAAACTCACACTGTGAATATTCTAATGTTGTACAATATAATAATTTTGTGCTATTAGTTAAAATAGATTGTGTTCATTATTGTTGCTTAGAAGATCATATATTTTAAGAAAATGTATACAGAAATGCTGGTAATTCCAAAGTTCACCTATTCTTGTCAGTTTAAGTGTGTATGTATGTATATATATATATGTGTGTGTGTGTATATATATATATGTATGTATGTATGTATATATATATATATATATGTGTGTATATATACACACAAAGCAAAGGGAGTGGCTGCACACTCAGAAATATTGTTAATATACACAGCTTTTATTTGCCCGGGTGCTCCAAAAATAGCCAGGCACACGGACCGGAGGTGGTCCGAAACGTTGGCCGTGCTGATTCAAATAAACTAGTGTTTAATGCACTTTGCTACAAAGACCCGTGAGTGCCCATTTTTCTTTGGTTACACATATATATATATACATACATATGTGTATACCGTATTTTTCGCTCTATAAGACGCACCTGCTGATAAGACGCACCTAGATTTTAGAGGAGAAAAAAAAGGAAAAAATATTTTGAGCTAAAAAATGGGCTAAAATATTTATTACAATAACTGAATAAGCTATGAACACAGTAAGACACACACAGTAAGACACACACAGACACAGTAAGACACACACAGACACAGTGAGACACACACACACACACACACACACACACACACACACACAGTAAGACACACACACACACAGTAAGACACACACACACAAACACAGTAAGACACACACAGTAAGACCTCCCTCCCTAACCCCCCTTCTCAGTATCTCCCCTCTAACTCCCTAACCCCCCCTTCTCAGGATCTCCCCTCTAACTCCCTAACCCCCCCTTCTCAGGATCTCCCCCCCCCCCGCCCCGGTCACTTACCTTAAACTCCTGTGTTGGAAGCGTGAGGCGTTTGTCTCGGGTGCCGGCGCTTCACTGCTGAGCGCCGGCGTCTGACGTCATATGCCGGCGCCCAGCGTAAAGCGCCGGCACCCGAGACAAACGCTTCCAACACAGGAGTTGAAGCGCTGAGGCAGGCGGCGGTGGCGGTGGCGGCGGCTGCCGCCAGCAAAGGATTCCTGTATATCTGTCAGGCAGAGGGGCCCGAGAGTTGCCGAGCGGTTGTCTTCAGCAACCGCTCGGCACCCCTTGGGCCCCCCTGACTGGCAGGAATCCAGGACTCCTCTGCTGGCGGCCGCCGCCGCCTGCCTCAGTTGCGACCCCCGGATTTATCGGCGTATAACACGCAGGTAGGGTTTAAGCTCCGGATTTTAGTTAAAAAAGTGCGTGTTATACGCCGATAAATACGGTATATCGTTGCCCCCCCCTCCCTCCCTCCCTGCCTGCCTGCCTGCCTGCCTGCATGCATCTTCGCTCCATAAGACGCGGCTGATTTTTCATCCTACTTTGGGAGGAAAAAAACTGCGTCTTATGGAGCGAAAAATACGGTATATGTGTTTAATATATATATATATATGTAATATATATAGTAAATATTTGATATCTTGACATTTAGTGGAACCGTCATCATGGCATGTGCAGTGTAAAGTTTAAGCTGCAAATTAAGCATTTTTCCCCTTTCTTTGCAGATATTTAATTAGTCGAGGAGCTAATGTAGGGGCAGTAAATAGTGAAGGAGACACTCCACTAGACATTGCTGAGGAAGAGCCCATGGAAGAACTCCTTCAGAATGAAGTAAACCGGCAAGGTAAAGTGCGAGGTTTATGCTCTAGAACAAGCAGCGTCCGCTCTTCTCTGGGCTAATGATTCTCAAACATTTTGCTTGGCAACGAGTTGAAATTGATCTGTCACTTCTCCAATTTTAATATGTTACACCAAATGTAGGTTATTAGTTGTGCCACGTCAAAGGAAAGATCTCAAGTTTCCACATATAAATAATTTTACCAAAAAAAAGCACCAGTTATGTTTAAATAAGTAAATGGACTTATTCAAAGAGGGCATCACCTCACCACATAACTCACAAAATTTAGGATGTCCCAATCTTTTTCAAAGCTCGTTTTACATAGCTTGATGTAATTCCTTAGAAACTAGGGAAGTTGGGTTTCCTGGATCATTCCCCACTTTATTATGTTGCGATAAAAGGACACAATTCAAACTGCCTCTCCTCTCAATGTTTATTTTCAAACAGCCAGGGGTTGAGGTCTTTTGTAAGCAAACCACATTTCAGGTCAGCGGTTCTCAACCTGTGGGTCGCGCGACCCCTTTGGGGGTCGAACCACCCTTTCACAGGGGTCGCCTAAGACCATCGGAAAACACATTTCACGATATATAATTACATAATTTTATGGTTGGGGGTCACCACAACATGAACTGTATTAACCCCTTCAGTACCGGGACGTACCTGGTACTTCCTGGTTAACAGTCACCGGTAGACCGGGACGTACCAGGTACGTCTCCTCCAAAAAACGCCCCCACATCACCACAATCGCGGTGATCGTGGGGGCACTGCTGCTGCTGTCTGCCCAGGAGTCCTGGGCAGACAGCACAGCCTGTCTAAGCCCGCCCCCAAGCCCATGATCACTCCCACGGAGTGATTTTGTAGGCAGAAACAGCGATTGCAGAAAAATCTGCAATTGCGGTTTCAGCTGCCACAGGCAGCTTCAGGGAAGGGGGGGGTATTGAATGGGACCTGATCCAACACCCCCCTGCTGCCTGATCGCTCCATGAGAGCGTCAGTGCAGCGTTAACCCCTTCGATGCCGCGATCGCGGCATTTAAGGGGTTAATTCCCGTTTTTTAGGGGGTTCTGCTGCTGGTGGTCTGCCTGGAAGCCCAGGCAGACCAGCAACAGCAAAAACGAGCCCCCAGAAGTCCTCTGATCAGTCCTGTAGGACTGATCAGAGAGACTCCTCCCCTACAATCGCCAGTCTATTGGAGATTGTGTCCCAGCTGCCAGAGGCAGCTTTAGGGACAGGGAGACAGGGTTCTTTGGTCTCCACATGAGTGTGGAGACCAGACCCCACCCCCACCCCCACCCTCAGTTAACCCCTACCCCCCTCTTCCTCAATTAACCCCTTCAATGCTGCGATTGTGTATGACCCCCATCGCAGCATTGCAGGGGTTAATATTAGTCCCCACAAGCTTGTGGGGACTAAATATCAATCAATGCTGTGCTTCAATGGAGCATCAGCATTGAAAGAGTTAAAAAAAAAATAATGTAAAAAATAATAATAATTAAAAAAAAAAATTTAAAGAAAAAAAAAATAAAAAAAATAAATAAAATAATAATAATAAAAAAAAAAAATAACAGCACTGACCTGAAAGTCCAGGGTGCTTCCAGGTCAAATGCTGGGCTGATCAGATCGCTCCTGGCCAATAGGAGTGATCGGATCATTATGGCAGCCCACGGATGACCCTGCTCTACAAAGAGAGAGGGGTCATCTAGGGTAATTATGAAAAAACACAAATTATTAATAAATGAAATAATCATAATTATTACCTGATCACTTGTCGGTGACATTTTAAGTCGCTGATTATTGATCGGTCTCCCTGATTGATGTCAGCGGCCTAAACCTGTCACTTACAAGTAATCTGATGAAAAAAAATATTTAAAAAAATGTAAATGCACATGTTCCAGTTTTGCCCTCATAGCTTCCTCAAAAAATACATGAACCATGCATGTGAGGCCTTGTTGGAACCGGGGGGTGTTGGTGAACAAAATGTGGTGGTTTTTTTCCAGTGTTACACATATGCTGTGCAAGAAATAAATTGCAACATTGAAATGTATGCGTTAAAAACGCAATAAAATAATTTCCCTGTGAAGTTTGGCAGACATCAGTGAAGAAATAGCTGGCTGAAAACTGTCAAAACTACCCTAGTTGAACACCTTGACTTGTCTACTGTTCATAAATATATACTTTTATGGGGTAATTTACAGCAGGGGGCTTCCAAAATGTCCCAAATGGGATATGGGCCCAGGAAACCAATTTCTGAAAACTTGCGCATGTTCCAGTTTTGCCCTCATAGCTTCCTCAAAAAATACATGAACCATGCATGTGAGGCCTTGTTGGAACCAGGGGGTGTTGGTGAACAAAATGTGGTGTTTTTTTTCCAGTGTTACACATATGCTGTGCAAGAAATAAATTGCAACATTGAAATGTATGCGTTAAAAACGCAATAAAATAATTTCCCTGTGAAGTTTGGCAGACATCAGTGAAGAAAAGGCTAGCTGAAAACTGTCAAAACTACCCTAGTTGAACACCTTGACTTGTCTACTGTTCATAAATATATACTTTTATGGGGTAATTTACAGCAGGGGGCTTCCAAAATGTCCCAAATGGGATATGGGCCCAGGAAACCAATTTCTGAAAATTCCAAATGTGAAAACGAAAATGCGCATGTTCCAGTTTTGCCCTCATAGCTTCCTCAAAAAAAAATGCATGAACCATGCATGTGAGGCCTTGTTGGAACCGGGGGATGTTGGTGAACACAATTTGGTGATTTGTTCTGCAGTTGCACATATTCTATACAAAATATAATATAAAATCTAAAGCAACATTGCAACATATGCAAAAAAAACCCCAAAAATATAAAAATACCTCAAAATTTGGCAGCAATTGGCGATAAAATCCCTGTTTGAAAAGTGTCAAAATGACCCTAGTTGTACACCTTGACTTATCTACTGTTCATAAACATATAATTTTGGGGGGGTAATCAGTATCTGTGACAACTATTGCAGTTATTAGACTACCATGCCAAATTTGAAAAAAATTACATTTCAAAAACGTGATGCATGCCTTGCAATATTTGCCCTATACTGGTCAAAATAGATAAAAATCCTGGCCATGTTGGGTGGTTTCCAAATCAGGACAAGTTAATGAATATATTTGGGATAATTTTTTCCCATTGGTTTAATGTGTGTACAATTTGTATGTATACAAAACTGTAAAAAAATGCGTTTTTTTTTTTTCATTTTTACCCAGCTTACTATGGTTTCAAATGAAAGCCCTACTTGTGCTGAAAAAAACAATATATGATTTGTGTGGGTGCACCAATTGATAAGAGAGAAATTACAGTTGAAGAAAGACATGGCAAAAACACAAAAACGGCTCCGGTCCTTTAGCGACACGTTAGTATCAAAATCCCGGTCCTGAAGGGGTTAAAGGGTCGCGGCATTAGGACCGTTGAGAACCACTGTATTAGATGGGTTAATATCTAAAATATAACTGTACACCATGGTTTCTCATCTCAACCGTTTCTTGTGTGGTTCTCCCTTGCAAGATCGTGTTGGACTCCTGAAGAATCCTCTTATGCGCATTTGCATCCCTCCCAGGCTTGGCGGCTTTGGCCAAAAACACCTCCGGCCTGCGCTTGCATGATGTACCCAATGGCAGTCCCCTCCTTTCTGGGACTCTTGTTGCGCTAACAAGACACCCAGTGCACATACATAGTAAAGTACTCCAATTCTAATTTAAATTAGGATGCTTTCCTGTCACTGCTTTAGCTGCTTGAAGCAGTTTCTCTTAAAGGTAAGTGAATTAGTGCAAACTGGTTTAGGAATGCATAGTAAAGCACTTACACAGTACTTTAATATACATTCTTCATTAGTGAGGCTGGATTACATATTACCCAGAGAATTCACACAGCTACAGTTGAACACCACTAACCTAATAGCAGCTGAAATTCCATGACTTCAGTGGTTAAATGCTGAAGAAAGTGTTCTTTTCTTCTGATAGGAAACAATTGTGGAATGATTTTAAATGTCGTGGATGCCAAAGTGCTTAGAGCAAAGAAAGAACAATAATGTCTTTTTATCCACTCGTGTCTGTACGTTGTTTTATTGTTAGTGAAACATGGTACAAAGAATAATTTTGGAAAGTTATCCAAATTAGTCTAGTACCTTTTATGGGTTAATTTTATAGTCAAATATTGCATGTCTGTAAAGCTTTGGCTATAATTGGCACTTTTTTTTTCCTTTGAAGATTTTTGTATACCTGACCATAAGATAGCTTCCTCCAACCAAAGGTCTCAGGGCTTGCCTAGGACAAATCTGAATGTATTTAATTTATCACAGAAGATTTTTCCGGACTTCCCTCTCGCCGACGGGAAGACACAAAGCATATACTTGAATCTCGTGTGTCTTGGAATTTTATCTTATCAGTAAGAACAGTATGCATTGTAGGGCTGCAACTAACGATTATTTTAATAATCGATTAGTTGGCCGATTATTTTTTCGATTAATCGGATAAAAAAAAAACAATATGCAAATTTTTAGTTTATTTAAAATAATTTAATGAACTGGATGTTAAAAAACAACTTAAAATTTACATTAACATTCTTATTTTGTTATGATGTAATAAAAAAACAATATTTTCAAAGTACAAAAACCCAAACACAATATTTATGAAACAAAATAACACCAAACATTCTGAAAAGAGGTGGACTATTACTGTTCAAGAAACTTTGCCCCAGCCCTGGCACTTTGCACCCAGCACTTTGCACCCAGCCCTTTGCACCCAGCCCTGGCACTTTGCACCCAGCCCTGGCACTTTGCACCCAGCCCTGGCACTTTGCACCCAGCCCTGGCACTTTGCACCCAGCCCTGGCACTTTGCACCCAGCACTTTGCACTGTGCCCCTGCACCCAGTCTCCAACTCTGCCCTGCCCCCACACTCACACCCTGCCCCCACACTCACACCCTGCCCCCACACTCACACCCTGCACCCACACTCACACCCTGCACCCACTCTGCCCTGCACCCACACTCACACCCTGCCCTGCATCCACACCCCCACTCTGCCCTGCACCCAGTCTCCCACTCTGCCCTGCACCCCCACCCCCACTCTGCCCTGCACCCAGTCTCCTGCCCTGCCCCCACACTCACATCCTGCCCTGCATCCCCACCCCCACTCTGCCCTGCACTCAGTCTCCTACCCTGGCCTGCCCCCCCACCCCCACCCCCGCGAATCGCTCTGTGCGAACGGAGCCACTCGCACAGAGCGATTCGCACAGACATGAAGAATACTTACCTCCGGAACGCGTCTCATCCGTCACGCAGTGCAGCGCGTGTAGCGGAAGCAGGGAACGCTCGCGGGGGTAAGTAAAAGGAGCCAACAACGAATCAATCACTCGATTAATCGATAACGGAAATCGTCGACAAAGATTTCCGTTATCGATTATTATCGATTTTATCGATTCGTTGTTTCAGCCCTAATGCATTGTACTTACTGGAAGATATTTGCAACTTTTGATTACCAGTCAGCATATTTAAATGTGACCTGAACACAATGCATTATGCAGACAAATTCAGGATCACTTTATGTAGCCTTTACTATATGTAGTTTATTTTGATTATTTTTTTTACATATTGGTTTAGAAAAAGTGAAGTCTTAGTAAGTAACTATGTGAACGATGCATTGTTACCAGGTTTGTCACTTTTGTAAGCAGACAAGCTGTATAATGTTATTCCAGAAATTGGTGCATGGAAAAGATTATTCCAAAAACCACCTTTAGATTGGAGACTTCCTTATGATAGTGGGGTATGGTATTTCCTCAGATATCAACATTCACATGTGTCCTTAAAGACAAAGGGGTAATAAAACAGGTACTTTTAAAACATTATCGTAAGGAATCTGCTGACTAAACTCAAGGAAATTTAAAGTCCCGGGGAAACATTCTGCTAATTATCTGCAAAAAAACAAAAGTAGCATGGAACACAGCATTTTGTTGCCAGTTAGGTTAATGGAGGGATATATATTTGTACCCTACTGTTCCAATGTTTGGGGTCGCTAAGAAATTGCTTTTGAAACTAAAGCAAATGTTGTCCATTAAAATAACATGAAATGGATCAGAAATACAGTGTAGATGTTACTGTTGTAAATAACTATCGTAACCAGAAATGGCTGGTTTTTAAAAGGACTATCTTCATAGGTGTACAGAGGCCCTTTAGCAGCAACCATCACTCCTGTGATCCAACGGCACGTTGTGTTCACTAATTCGTATAAAAGGGTAATTGGTCATTGGAAAACACTTGCAATTGTGTTAGCACAGCTAGGAATTTTCTTGTTTTCAATGAAACCAACTAAGTGACCCCAAACCTTTGAGCAGTAGTGTATGTTTTCTAAATGTTTTTACAGCATCGCAAACCATAAAGAAAAGGCTTGCTAGCCAATGTATATAAAATACAGATATGTATGAAAACCTGTTTTTGGTTTGTCAAGTGACTATGTGTTACAAACGTACTAAGTAGCTATTTTTGTCACACTTAGGTATCGATGTTGAGGCAGCTAGAAAAGAGGAGGAAAGGATTATGCTTCGAGATGCAAGACAGTGGCTGAACAGTGGCCATATAAATGATGCCAGACACCCAAAATCAGGAGGTACAGCACTCCATGTTGCTGCTGCTAAAGGTTATGCAGAGGTTTTAAAGTAAGTATGGATTGTGTAGCCTTGACATTTTCAACTGGTGCGCTTTTCCCCTCTTTTTAGCTATACCAAAAAAAACATTTTCTTCCTGTTATTTGTTCATGGACAATTGAGAGATCCTACAGCATTACAGTTAATGTACTGATGCTTAACTTGTATTTTGACTACTATGGTGTAATCATATTTTAATATGCATTTGGTGGCAGTACCACATATATTACAAGTATTACAAATCAATATATTACGTGTATAGATTTATAGTACACTATATGACCAAAACTGTGTGTACACTTGACCCTCACACCTATATGAGCTTTTTGGACAGCCCAATTAAGGGATTAAGGTCAGAGTTCTTCCACACCAAACTCATCCCACTTTGTATGCTGTAGCATTATCTTCCTTCACTGGAACTAAGAGGCATACCTCACACTCTGAAAAGCAGACCCAGACTATTACCCCCCCCCCCCCATCATTATCGTAGGCAATGCTTATTTTGGTAGGTACCATTTTCCCGGTATCCGCCAAACCCATATTCGTCCGTCAGACGTCCAGAAGTGAAGTGTGATTCATCTCTCCAGAAAACACGCTTTCACTGCTCCAGAGTGCAGTGGTGTGATATGCTTTGCCCCACTCCAGCCGACGCTTGGCATAGCAAATAGTAATCTTTGGCTTGTGTGCCTCTGCTCAGCAATAGAAAACTATTTCATAATGCTCCCGATGAACATATAATATATACATACACAGAATGCTGTCTGTTTTGGGAATTTAGTTCCTACTGACTTTACAGAAATCTCATTATATTAACACAGATCATGGCAGTCTTGAGTATCTCTAGACTATGAGAATGTCACCTCTTGGTTGCTGTAATGCTAGCAAGTCAATGTACAAGTAATGATTTTTGGGCTACAATCTCTTTTAAGTTAACGTGGAAAAGGGTAAACAAATTCCTCTAGTGTAATGTTTATATATGAAAACTTTTTGAGACTTGACTTCTTTATACCGCGTTGTTACATTATTCTAATTTTTTTTTCATCCCCACAGGCTTTTAATTCAAGCCGGTTATGATGTTAATATTAAAGATTTTGACGGTTGGACACCGCTCCATGCTGCGGCTCACTGGGGCAAAGAAGAGGCTTGTAGAATACTTGTAGAAAACTTTTGTGACATAGACGCCATTAACAAAGTGGTAAGGAGCGTCAAGCAGCACGGTTAGAGCATCTCTGTCAGTTTTGTACATTTGAAAATTCAGAACACTAACAATAGAATATAATCCTATTTTTCTCTTTTCTTTTGTAGGGTCAAACTGCTTTTGATGTTGCTGACGAAGATATTTTAGGCTATTTGGAAGAACTGCAAAAGAAGCAGAATCTGGTAGGCTGTGTGTTACTTGAACTAGGGTGGGAAGTATTTTGCACTCCATTTTACCATTCTCTCAGATTCATATATTTTATGGCACAGTTGTGTACCTGTATGGTGTAGTCTTTGGGGTACATTTCAGGATTTTGTGCATTAATTCACTTATAGCGTTACAATTACAAGCCTCTGCTAAGGAGGAATAATGCTACTTATTCTTGAATTTGATTTACCACAGTCTTTGTACTCCCATAATGGGCTCATATCTCAAAAGTCAAATCATTTCATTGTAGAGACACACTCTCACTTGGCATTATTATAGGCAGCCTTTGTAAAGTTGGCTTCCATTTTTCAGTATTAATTTTTAGTTTATTTTACAGCTCCTAAATGATAAACAAGATAAGTCGCCGCTAATCGAGTCTTCTACTACAGAAAACAACCAGTCTTTGAAAACACTGAAAAAGTATGTATATTGGCTTTTTAAGCATACAAAGCATATTTGTATGTGACACACAGTATGTTGCATGTGAATTTGACAACACAAGCAAAGTATACTTTTGTGTTTTAGCAAAGAAACTTTGATTATTGAGCCTGAAAAGACTGTGAGTACCATCGAGTCACTTGAGCAAGAGAAAGTTGATAATGAGGATGAAGGGAAGAAAGATGAATCTAGCTGCTCTAGTGAAGAAGAGGAGGAGGAAGACTCAGAGTCTGAGGCAGAAACTGGTAAATGTCTTATTCCAATCATGGAAGTGTTTAATAGTTTGTGCCCCCTAATATGTATATATACTAACATAGACCTCGGTCCTAATGGTAGCATTACTATTTGGAGAAGGTTGAAATAGGATGTTGGCTTAGTAAAGCATTACATTTAAAAGAAAAAAGAAAACGGCAACGAGAAGCTTGTAGCCATAAGTACAAGTGTACCTGGCATTAGAAAAACTGTTGTATCATATAAGTGCCAAAAATTCCCAGGTTTTCTTAGAGGTGGTTGGTTAATGGTTGAAAAGCCCCTGGCTGTGTCTCCTTCATGCTAATGACATTGGGTTCCATCAGAAAAGTAGGTTTACATAGATTTTGCTTCCTGTGTGGGTACCTGGCAGAGAAATCTCCAAAGAGAAACTTGGATATCCTTCACATTTTAAGTGTCTACTTGTATCGGTTTGTCTTATTCTGTCAGTTCTTGTCTTGTCATACTCCTTAAATATATGTATTGTATTAAGCGCTGTGTAAATTGTTAGCGCTATATAAATAATAATAATAATACTTGGACAAGATCCTGCAATTCCCTATATGTGCTTGTTTGTAACTTTTGCATAAAACTGTAAAGGGTTCAGATGTCTTGATAACGAAGCCTTTATTTTAATGTTTAGATAAAACCAAACCTTCAGCACTTGTAAACAGTACAAGCAGCAGCAGCAGCAGCACACAGCTGACGACTGTCACAACTCCAACACCTACAATCCCATCTGGTCAAGTCACACCTACATCACCAGTGAAAAAGGTCAGTGGTAAACATTAGTGTTTCATTGCTATTTGGACCTATGCAGCAAACAATTTGCTTCAGTCATGATTGATATACAATTGGGTTTAATAAAAACCTAGGTTCTTCAGACACCTGTATTGTGTACGTTAAAGTTGGTATGGAACGACAACCATCGCCTTTTTGGCCAAAAAAAACCAAACTGGCACAAATGCCTTTTGACCTCCCCTTTTCTAAAATCTGATATAAAAATATTGAGAAATCCCGTTAATCTGGCATTTCGCTCTGTTATGATTGCTTTGTAACTTTTGTAGTTCATGGAGCGGTTTACGCTATTTTTTAGCTTATGGAGTATTTGAGACTTTTCTTAAAAAAACAAACTATATACCGTGGAGAGGACAATAAGTAGTCAAAAACTCGGAAACTGAAGGATGTTACATAATTTTGTTTAACCCCTTAATGACAATTGCCGGTCCTGGCACGGCACGGAAAAGCATGTGCTTTACGACAATTGACGTGCCAGGACCGGCACGTCTTTAAACGGGTGCAGAAAGCGATCTACTATCGCTTTCTGCACCCAAAAAGCGTTGCTGAATGCCTCGACCTCGAGGCATTCAGCAACGCCGCGATCGGCACGAAGGGGCCATCTCTGGCCCCTCCACGGGGCGTCAACATCCGCCATACTTTGTATGGCGGCGGACGCCCGTTTTAAAAGCGTTTAGGAGGCGATCGACGATCGCCTCCTAAACTTAAATGGTGTCGCTGGAATGCCTCGATCAGGAGGCATCCAGCGACACCAAACACTAACCTTTTGATGGGCTGTGACCGCTCCGGAACCTCCAAGTTGTTAAAAATAATAATAAAAAAAAAATATATATATATATAAAAAATATATTTTTGTGAGCAAGTCCTAAAATTAGCATATTAGCTTAAAACAATTCTCGCATGGAAAGAGTTAAAATACCGGCATATTAAATGCCCGTGGGGTGTCTACTTTTAAAAAATGTATGATTTGATGGGGTAAATTGAATGGGCCGGGTTCAACAACGTCCCAATTAACACGGGGGGAAGGATGGCCACACATCTAATTTCCAATTAGAAAAATGCACACGTACCAAATGTGGCCTTTTAGTTCCCCCAAAAAATGACAAACCCATGCATGTGGGGTATCACTGCACTCAGGAGATGTTGCTGAACACATTATGGGGTGTCGTGTGACAGCGGCATATACCAGGAGCTGTAAATTCATACATAAAGTAGGTGTGTGTGGGAAAAACACACACACAAAAATATTACTGCAAACTTTGAAAAAATGCTGGTGGTAAAATATGTGCATGCAAAGAGTTAAAATACCCTGTGGTGTCTAGTTTTGAAAAATATATGGTTTTGTTGGGCACACTGAAATTGCCCGGCTCAAAGATGTACCAAATAGGGCATGGGCAGTGGATCCCAAATGCCAAAGTTCAACATTGAAAAAAGCGCATGCCCCAAATGTGGCCCTTTTGCCCCAAAACAGCCAGGCAAAATCATTCATGTGAGGTATCGCTGTACTCAGGAGATGTTGCTGAACACATATTGGGGTGTTTTGTGATAGTGACATATACGAGAACATTTTAATTCATACCTGAATTAAAATGTGTGTGGAAAACCAAATGCAAAAAAATGACTACCACAAAGTTTGACAAAGACTGGTGGTAGATATGGTGCATGGAAAGAGTTAAAATACTAGCATTTGAAATACCCTGGGGTGTCTAGTTTTCAAAAATATATGGGTTTATTGGGCACACTGAAATGGCCCGGCTCAAAGATGTACCAAATAGGGCATGGGCAGTGGATCCCCAAATGCCAAAGTTCAACATTGAAAAATGCGCATGCCCCAAATGTGGCCCTTTTGCCCCCAAACAGCTAGGCAAAATCATTCATGTGGGGTATCGCTGCGCTCAGGAGATGTTGCTGAACACATATTGGGGTGTTTTGTGATAGTGACATAAACTAGAACATTTTAATTCATACCTGAAGTAAAATGTGTATGACAAAACAAATGCAAAAAAATGACTACCATAAAGTTTGACAAAGACTGGTGGTAGATATGGTGCATGGAAAGAGTTAAAATACTAGCATTTGGAATACCCTGGGCTGTCTAGTTTTCAAAAATATATGACTTGATGGGGTAAATTGCATTGGCCGGGTTCAAAGATACCCGAAATGGCACATGGGGGGAAGAATTACCAGATTTGGAAAAAATGGCTTTGAAATAGCAAAACGCTACCTGTACTTATTGCCCCATAATGGGTAGAAAAAAGCAAAAAAACATAAAAACATTGGGTATTTCTAAACTCAGGACAAATAGTAGAATCTATTTAGCAGGTTTTTTCATTACCTTTTATAGATGAGTAAAAGATTTTTCAACTAAAAGTTAGAAACAGTCATTTTTTTCTAAATTTTTCACCATATTTTATAATTTTTTTAATAGTAAATTATATGATACAATCAAAACAATGTCATCTAAAGAAAGCCCTTCTTGTCCTGAAAAAAACAATATCTAATGTGTGTGGGTTCAGTAAACGGGAAAGAAGAAAATTACAGCTAAACACAAGCAGCGCAGAAATGTTAAAAAGGCCATTGTCACAAAGGGTACAAAAAGTAAAATCAGCCTTTGTCTCGAAGGGGTTAAAGGATAACAAGATGGGCGTTGGGTATAAGGGCAAAACTGTATGACTTGCAATGTGTATGGAATAGTGTCAGTTGTCTTAAGAGTATAGTATGATACTATATATTGATTATACCGCTTCTCTAATGGATTGCAAGTAGTTTCTGGACAATTCATCCTTTGTTTAAATGGAGAGTTTCTTGCATGGCATTGTCATGAAACGGATACAGTTGTGCAGTGATTAAAATGCATTAGTGTGTTTTTTGTTTTTAACATAATTTGTAATCATTACATTTTCCAGATTTATTAACTTAGTAGCAACTAGTTTTTAAGTTCTGTGGGGTCTCTGGGTCATAAATTAAGCAACCAGTTAGGAGATGGAATGATTATTTAACTTTAAAGGGACATTCCAGTGCTATATGCATCCCCACCAAAGAAGAATGCCTTTTAGGTATCTTGAACTTTAAATATATGTGTTCTTGAGCTGAAAGTAGAAGCATGCCATCGGACTGTTTGTCACCATAGTTTTGTTGGAATAGTTGGAAAGTACTCACGTTTGAAATCAGTGGGCGCAATTGTTGCGTATGCAGTTTATTAGACCCCGTGGTATCTCTTTGTAGGCTGGTATGCAGAAGATGCATTCAACCAAACCCATTTCCTTCAACCCAAGCACTTTCTTTTACGTTGGTGAAGACTAAATTATACATCTATAAATCAAAATTGTTGCCTTTAGCTCTTGACCCTTTTTTTTTTTTTTTTTTTTTGACTAATTTCAGGAGCAGTTGTTACCATTTCTTGTACAATGGGAAGTAGTGCCGTATGAGTAACCTTTGTTGTGTACTTAGCCTTGTGGAAACTCTAATCTGTAGCACCTGAAGTACCAGTAGCTAGTACTCATCAGTGAATGTCTTATCTCATGAATGTCTTAACTCGTTCCTGAAGCAACGTGCCCATTTGTGTGTGCTCCACATACACATTTGAGGATTTTGCTTTTGTTTTCTTTTGTTGTATGTTGGTGATAGACAGTTAAAGGATTTTTTTAGGCTGTTGCACTGCAGTGTTCTCTTTTAGTGAAAACATAAGGAATATAAACATTGTTGACATTTTGTAGTTTCTCATTCTCTGCTTTCCATCTTATTCTGCCATCTTCCACTTGGGTTCAGTATGATTTCATTGCACCTTTCATGCCAGTGGTGGAGTCCATACAGCCTACGTCTTGGAGACGGGGCTTGCGCAAAACTGGTATAGTCCTTGTGCCAAGTAAAGGTGACAAATCTCTGGTGAGAAACTGGTGTGCAAACTTAGCTGTGGTTCAAGGTTGCAGAATAAAATTAATCACAAATTTACCTCACTGTGCATGGTCAACTTACATTAGTGTGTTTGGTTCATTAATTGATCCTTTTCCATTTTTCCATGATTTTTCTAACTTTATTTTTTTTTTATATATATATATATATATATTTGGTTAAACATTTTGTGTATTCTGTCATTTATACTATTAACAGGTTTTTGTGTGCAAATTTTTTCTAGTAATATTACGTTAACCCATGCGTTACCATGCAATCAAAATGCATAGATTTCTTTCTACTCTGTCAAATCTTGTAAAGCTACTTTTCCAGTCTTCTGTAAAGACTTGAAGACCTGCCACAGAACCTGCTACTTTTGATCACATGCCTTTTAAAAAGGGAGAGAAAAAAATCCACTGTTGATTATTTTGGTGTTGGGTTCCTTAAAGTAAGAAAAACATTACAGTCTGTAGTAATGAATTCTATGTTTTGTGATTGCAGTTCCCTACTCTGGCAAACAAAGTTTCTCCTAAAGAGGAGGAACGGAAAGACGAGTCTCCGGCCTCTTGGCGTTTAGGACTGCGTAAAACCGGAAGCTATGGTGCTTTATCTGAGATAACTGCTTCCAAAGAAGGTCAAAAGGAAAGGGATTTCACTGGAGTCATGCGCTCAGCCTCAAGTCCCAGACTTTCATCGTCTTTAGACAATAAAGAAAAGGTAATAACAAAATACTGTACATTGTTCTGTGGCCTCTCAAAAGTATCTTCCAGCAGTCCAGGTACATCGGTAAGAGTCGTTCTGTTTTTCTGGAATTTCCATCTGTACTACTGCTAAGCTGCAGTGTGAAGATATTTAAAGTGCGCTATGGCAGTCTGTGATGGAAATTTTTTAGGAGGCATGACTTCGATCTGTAGGCTAATCCATGGTGTACTACACCTGCTTTCTCCTTCCGTAAAGTAGTAGCCCACTATAGTTATCTGACCTTTTTTGATGGTTTAACCAACTGAAATGTTAATTTGCATTATAGGTATTTCATATGAAAATGTTGCTTACAAATCTTTATGTAATGAGAAACCGGTAAAACAAAGTTTGTTTTTTTCCCTCCTATTTGCTGTGGTTGGGTACTTTTTTTATTAAAATTTTTTCTATTTACCAGGAGAAAGATGGTAGAGGTACAAGATTTGCATATGTAGCTCCAACAATACCAAGGCGTCTTGCAAGTACCTCAGATATTGAAGAAAAAGAAAACAGGTAATGCTTTCAATAGTTGCCAACCACTA
Source organism: Spea hammondii (assembly GCA_029215755.1). Taxonomy (NCBI): domain Eukaryota; kingdom Metazoa; phylum Chordata; class Amphibia; order Anura; family Pelobatidae; genus Spea; species Spea hammondii. The sequence continues at coordinate 51,631,514 of JARDYJ010000004.1, read as the reverse complement.
ATACTGTTTAGAAGACCCAGGTGAATAGACGGTTGGAAATCTATTTTCTTACTATGTACTATGGCTGCCACCCTAAAATGTTTAACAAATGTAGCATCTTGTCTATGCGCAAAGCACTGTGGTACAGCCGTTTCATGATTCTTTTCTGTTTTCAGGGATTCTTATTTTGGCTTCTTGCGCAGCGGTGGGTCTTACACCAGGCGAAAATGGGATGACGATCTGAAAAAGAATAGTTCCGTTAATGAACTCTTGAACACAAGTTATCAACGAAGGTAACGAGTCATTGTAAAGGGAATATTGCGTATTTCTGACTACTATGATGTTCTGATACTAAAAGATATTTTAATATAGCTTTAAGAGACCTTCACCTTTATTGAAAATACAAATGTAAAGGGGTATAGACCTTCACATATGCTCTGCCTCTTTCAGTTTGTGATCTTTCAATTTAGTAAGCCCCCCCCATTTTAGGGTATAGCTTTTATCTATGTACATACTTAAAATACACATGCATATTTATTGCAGCTCCAGTCATATCTATGGTTATTCTATTGCTATGCTCTCTCACCCACGATATTTGATATTGATACATCAGATCTTGGAACATTTTGTATCGGTATTCTTACAATGTTTTATTTCTCTTATTCAGTAGCTCTTTTGGTAGAAGACAAGACGATTTGATTAGTTCTAGTGTACCGAGTACTACTTCTGGGTCTACACCATCAGTTACCTCTTCTGGACTTACAAGGAGTCTTTCTAGCACTATTAGCACTACCAGGCCTTCAGTTGGCTCTTCTGGTTTAAGCAGGTACATAGTAAAACTTTTTTATGACTACTTTTCTTACCTCAACAAAAATGCTCACCTTTGCTTATTCACTATACGTGACAGATGTGACATGCATATGTGCGCAGCTTACATTTTATAGTTATTGCAGTAATGCCCGAGGAAATGCCTCACACATACACACATTCTGTACCACACTGATTACAGTTCATTTCTTGAGATTCATTCCGTTTGAGACTACTTTTGTGGAAAATATCTTCACCTAATTTTAAAAAAATAAAGCGAGCGCAGTTTCGCTTCTGCCTCACAAAGCGTGCTGGCTATTGATGCTGAGTGCCGGGATATGATATCAGCAGCACATCTGTTCCATCTGAGATGCCATCAAACACCTTGCACTCATCCTGCGTAATCTAAATGTATTTATATGAATTTAGATTAAACAGAATGGGCGCAAGGTGTTTGATGGCATCTCCGATAGACCCTTTGTACTGTTACCACTGCCCTTTTCTTCCTTAAGATATAAGAAAAGGGCTAAATATAATTAAAATTGCTCTATTCACCCCCCCAACAGAATTTTGTGTGTGTGATGAAATAAACTGAACCTGCCAAGCTGTGTGCATGCATGCATGTATGTGTTGTGTGTGTTCTACACCAGGGGTAGGTACCAACATGTAGTGTTGAAGTCTGCAAACTTGGTATCTTACATAATATAGATTAATGCGGTATCCGCATACCATACAGGCTTTGTTTCTGTATAACATACTCTTTTTGTGTGAAATTTGTGGTTTTCTGCCCTAACCCCTTCTCAGTTGCTGATGTTTGTCACAAAATAAAAGCTGAAAAAAATATATAAAAATGTGCAGTTACCCGTGTGAGAGATACCATAAGCAAAGAAGCCTGTTTTTTGTAGCACCTTTTTGAACACCTGCTGTTGAAGCACGTAAGAAGTTTTTGTATCTCGGCACTCAAATGACCTGAAAGTACAGTTTTTCTTGAACTTGTGTATGTGGTTTTTTTTTTTTTTGGTTTTTTTTTTTTTTTGCAAACCATTTTTTAAATTGAGCAATGCAAATATGCACCTATGAAGTTTAAGGTGACTAATGTACTTGACACCCCTAATATAGAACAAAAGGCATAGTACTATAATATGCATTCCCTCTAAATGAAAAAAATAAAGCACCTATCTGACACAGAATATGCAAAATCTTCAATCTTCCTCCATGGTCTGACATCTGTTGCCACCGTGACAATCAGTGACAGGGAAGTGTTTTCATTGAAATCAATAGGAAGACGTTACGCATGTGCACTGGGATCTGAACAGACCCCTGCATGCAACGTTCCCCAGAGCCGGTGCTGACTGGAGGTAAGTGAGGATACATCTCCTGCAGGGCATTTAGCATAACCTCCCCATTTAATTGCAAAATGGATAACACGAAAATGCAAAGTGCATATGATCATGATGCCTTTTAAGTTTCTTCCGATCTGGATCCTATTGACTTTTTTGCCAATCCCTGTCGAGCGTATTAATAGTGGGCAAGTTTGCGGCTAATCACCGTTTGTGTAAAAACAGACATTTCTAGAGTTTTTATGTTGAGCAGCTGTTTATTTTTTTTCTGATTGTGTTGCTATGTAACCTCTCTAAGCGATCAGCTTGTGTTTTTGTTTTTTGTTGCTTTCTATTTGATTTTATTCTTAATCAAGCTTCTTAAATGCTTTTATTGTTTGCTCTTCCCTTCTCTGTGTTGCTGCTTGTAATGTTTTAGCGCCTCAAACCGTTTATGGGCAGACGATAGTTCTGAAAAAGACAAGGACAGTGTCCCTACGGCAGTCACCATTCCTGTTGCACCAACTGTTGTAAATCCCACCACTACTTTAACCACAGTGACCACAACTTCCACTGGCACTGTTCCTTCCTCAGCGGAAGTCAGGGAAAGGCGCAGGTTTGTAATTTTCTGTGTGTGTGTGTGAATACCAGTATTGCAGAGAAATGTCTTCAAAACATCCAAAGGGGCTTTATTTACTAAATTGTCTGCCATCACAATTTACTCACAAAGTACCCACCGATTAATGAAAAACCCAAAAGTGTACTTTAATTGTCTTACTGGATGACATTAGGGTAATGATGATTCTAGTCTTATTATATATGTGCAGTTTCAGAAAGCCTTGCATGTGTTAACAGATGTATTTACCATGGATGACTATGCAGTTGTAATCCAAGTGTCATGTAAAACTACGTGTCATATCTTTATTTTATATAGACTAATTCCATGTAACTGTGCACGTTAGGAGCCAAACTCAAAATTTAGTAGTCGGCCTGCTTATGTTAGGAGCTAAGGGTAAAGTACGCTCACAAGGTTTAACATTATATAATAAGGAATATTTTTTTTTAAATAAATGACAATTTTTTTTTTTTATAGCTCGTCATGTCATCTTAAAAACAAATCAACAATTTCAAGTTTATTTAAGAAAATGTTTTTGTGTTGGTACACATCTAAAACATCCTAGTTTACGTGCATATATAATAGTTTTAAAAATATACAAATTAACCAGCTATATACAAAAATTTAAAGACTTAAAGGTGCTATTGCCCTTCCTTTTAAACTTGCAACCTCTTAAATGTGCTCCGCGTGATATTGGAATAATTAAATATGGGTTTCCTTCTAAAGATAATTGTCTAAAATGTGCATTCGTGTCATGTTACCTCCCCTGAAGTCTTCAAAATAAATCTCTGCGTTGTCACATTTTTGAGCCGTCAGCCAGTTTAAGAAAAAATGCTATACATGCCCCCTAGAGCGATTTAAAATCTTGTTTGGACCACAGTCATTTCCAGCCCTAGTTACATCCAGATATCCTATAGAGAATTTATGGGATTGTCATTTTAGTCAGATGGTGTCTGAAATAGTTTTCCCTAACCTACAAGATAGAGAAGTATATAGTTTGAAAACCTGGCCCTACAGCATTGCTGGGAAGCTCAGTTGTAATAAAACAAGTAGTGTAATAAGCTGAACACCTGGAGAGACATTAAATAAGTCTTCCTTTGTATATTTCATGATATTGACAAATACTTACGAATGTTTGTGTGGCTGCTTATGTTCCTAACAGTGGAGAATGAATTTACCTGTGGATTTCATTTTCAACTGTTAAATTGTAATAGATGCATCATTCCTCTCCCCCTGGCCGAATGAAGATATTTAATATGACAATGGACAGTGATCACCATGTTCATAGACAGTTTTTTATGCTCTTTGTTTTAAGATATGATTCACATGCCACATAAATCTTTTTTGACCGTCTAATATGTTGTCAATGATATCGACTTTCCCCCCCATTTTTTTTTTAAATGGAGATGAAGGTGCAAAATGCGTGTGTATGTCTACTCAGTTAATTGAATGGGCCACCGTCTACATTGAATGCGTGGACCCAAGTTAGCATGGAAAAAGAAATTTCTTTAAAGATTTAAAATACAGTGAAAAGGCTACATCCTTGCTCCCCCCCCCCCCATAGAAACAATTTGTTAGTATAGAATTGCAGGCTTCCATTTTATGGACTGCTGTATCTTGACTAAATGTTGACAGTATGAGTGCAAGCAGCATTCTTTATCAGGCTGTGCGTCTTATGGAAAGCCTGACCATGTCTTCCTGCATTGCTAGGTCATATCTCACTCCAGTTCGTGATGAAGAATCAGAGTCCCAAAGAAAAGCTAGATCAAGGCAAGCCAGACAGTCCAGGAGATCAACCCAGGTAAGATAATTTTACATGGTGGTCTGCTGACTATTCTTTGTTACTGCATTTTCTGCCTAGCGTGCATGGGGGGGGGGGACAGAAGGGGAGCTCTACTTCAGAGTTTAAAATGTAAGCTTTATTTTTCTTCAAGCATAAAACAGTAAGGTGCTATGCCAACTGCCTCACGTGGAACGCTGAGAGCGCTTTAGCATAGCCAAAATTATTTTTGAGCCATCATAACTCATGTGCTTGTGAGTATTATGCCTTACTATCTTATGCTTGAAGAACAGTAAGGCTTACATTTTATACCCTGAAGAGCTTATTGTTTTTGTTTTTTTGCTTATTTTCATAGGAGATATAAAAGGTTTCTGAACAGTAATGCTCCATGGAGTATAGGATGTTTGTGTGTTACAATATTGAGGAGGGTGCTGTTTGTCCAAAATATGCAGAAACCAGTTTATATTTTGTGACGTTAGCGGAGTTCAGTGCATATAATAAAATGTGACTTTTTATATGAAATTAAACAAAACGTGTTGCTTTCGGTTACAAAACCTTAGAATCCTAGAGACTACTTTTATAGGAGCCATTAGACACAAATATTAATGGCACTTTGACAGTCATCTGGAACTCCAAAACCACTGGATCCTTCTATTTTTCTTGAATTCCTAATTGTATTTTGACTACTGCCACACTGTTCTTTAAAGAACCACTGCAGCACTTTTTCCATGTTAAATGCATTATTGCAGTCCATTGTGCCTGAGGTTTTGGAATTTTTCAGTTAACTCCTCCCCGAGCTTCCTTCACTGAGAGTATGGACCATACCACCCTGTGCTTATCTCAGAACGCAAACATTTTTGCTATCATGCATGCAATTGACTTGCATGTATTTTATCATTTAAAAATGCTGTGTGCATTCGTCCTAATGGTTGCTTAAATGTCAAATTCTTTTAAGGGTGTGACATTAACAGACCTTCAAGAGGCAGAGAAAACAATTGGTAGATCCCGCCCCATCCAAACTAGGGAACAAGAAAGCGAAGAAAAAGAAAAGCAAGACAAAGAAAAGCAAGAGGACAAAAAAGAATCTGAAACCAAGAATGATGACTATAGGCCAAGATATTCCAGAAGTATAGAAGATGTAAGTTTTATGTATATGGTATATTTTTATTTGACTGTGTGTCTGATGTATATGTTATTTAATATTGTAGTGAGAGATTAGATGTTTCCATTTATTGCTATTTTTCCTATTTCTATCTGTGTGTATGATGCCATTAAGGACAGTCATATTTCTCCAGTGGTATATCCAATAAGTGTGTAGTATGTCAAAAGAAAAACTGATATGTTGCCTTTGTATGTCTTAAGAATTAGTCCTGTCTTTATACAGTATTTATAATGTTTGTCTTGGGATTTCTGTTCAGTATTAGTTTTGAAGTGTGATACTCTTGGACCATCATCCGTATAAATAAAAGTAAAAAAACATCCTGCAATAGTTTTCTGCTTATCTGATATATGAATATACCTACCTACCTATATAGATAGCTGTAATATGTCTATCTATTTATAGTTGTAGATGTATGTCTGCATTAACATTTTCTCCATAGTTTTATATTTACCAGTGCAAAATATTTTGTGGCTCATCAGTAAGTTGAAAGGCTTAGCTAATGTTGACCGCTTAGAGTATGTAGCTGCATGTTCCTTTGTTTTGATGTGCATCTCTAAGGTCGGAATACTACCTTTTTAATTAATCATGTAAAACGGATGATGCTGAACAGCTGTATCATGTTCTGTCATAGATGTCTATGGTACCAGGTAAAAAAGTGCCAATCCAAATGAATGTGGGAGTAATAAAATTTTTGGCTTGTTTAATTTTGTGCCCGATTTTAATACCAATGTTTTCCTAGACTTTGCGAAGTAGACCGCTTTCATCAAGCACCACTTCATCTACACCATCACTGTCCTCCTCTGGTAGTTCTCTTTACACGTCGAGTCAACTGAATCGACCCAATAGCCTTACTGGTGTATCTTCTTCCTATTTAAACTACTCAAGGATTTCATCAAGGGATTCTGAGAAAGGTACCATTATATAAATGTTTATCTGTCATAATTTTTTTACCACTACAGGTATTTAGTATTGGCATGTTTTAACCATTTGAGTCAGTGACATTATCATTACTCACCCTCATACCATGTTGCCATGTGACTAGTAACATTCTGATCATAGTCTGTCAAAGAACATTTATGGTATTTAGGGTATTTTGGTTTCACACTTGGCTTATATAAGGATAAATAGATGTCCATTAGTAGACGCAGAGCCCATCACAGATAAAACCGTAGTCAAGTGTATACTGTTGTAAGTGATTTACTTCTTTCCCATCTTCTCTTTCCCATCTCTATCATTTGATTTTTCCCTCTCTTTTTCAGATTTGTAGGCTCATTGTCAACACTTAAAAAAATATATATGTTTTTGCCTTAAATTCCCTTATTCCTTATGGCATGTTTGAGAACAGTTCAAATCCTTTATATGTGTTAATGTAGATGATCTGGTGTGTCTTGTTTAGGTATGCATTTAGTAAACTTACAGGTGGAAGATCCATGCCGACTTCTAAATCGCTACAGACGAATTAGTGTTTTGCATTAGTGGACTTTTATCACAAGATTTAAATATTCCATTTACTTGGAGCTGTTTATATTACAGATGGTGAAAAGAAAGAAGATGAAAGAGACTCTGAGGATAAATCTCAATCTAAATCAATTAGAGAAAGGCGACGACCTAGGGAAAAGAGAAGATCAACAGGGGTTTCCTTTTGGACTCAGGATGTGAGTAACTAACTATCTTGAATTTGTATGTTAACGGTTGAATGTCACAAGCAAGGGTCGGCAAAATGTCTATTTACAGACACCGGTGTCGGCAACCACATTTTGTGGTGTCCACCACCCTGCTGACTCTCTCCATAGGCGGACTGGTCTGCTTGCTGCTGGAAGAGCAGTTGGGGAGATCATGGCTCCGTCTCTAACCAGCCCAAAATAAAGGGCGCGTGAGGTCTGTTCCTACAAACCTTTGTTTCACTGCCTCTTCGTGATGCGTGCCGGCGATTGATGCCGAGCAACTTTATATGATGTAAAATCCTGGTGCTCAATGTTGAAGTGTGCACTGAAGCAGAGGTCTGTAGGAAAAGGACCTTGCGCTCCCACCACAGAAAATAAGACAGAGGGAGAGAGGTAAGAGGCAAGGCTTAGGAGTCAGAAAGAGAAAAGGGGTAGATATAGGAAGCAATATGAGACACATAAGGTAGAGGTAGGGAGAAAGAAGAGGGGAGAGATCCCCTGTTCTCACAGAAGTTTGGGCATTCATTTTCCTGCAGTATCACAGCCGACACCTTGGGAAACAGTGGCAGTGTAAAAGGTGCTACACTGGTATCTCTGACCTTATCCATGCTGCAGACCACACAAGCCCTGCTCCCTGAGCAATGTGTTTTGCCAGGGTGATCAGTGAGGAGATGCAAAGTTTCTCCCTTTTCAAAAAGGATAAAAATCATTGAAAAATAAAAACGGTAATACAAATAGTCATGGGGCCTCCTGCGATCTCACTGTGACATCTTTAGAGGTATGTACTAATTACGCAAATGATTCTAGGGTTCTAGAAGACTCCAAGAAAACATCTAGTAGTGTTCCGAGTGCAAAGCAAAAAATAATAGAATGAAAGTGATAAAAATTAGCGGAAAAAGTAATAATAAAAAGGCCCTTAAATTTTTGCACTCCAGGTACAAGGATGACATGATAAAAAAATACATTACCCACCAAAAATGTGAAACATGTATGTGGGATATGTTGATGAAAGCGTTTGGTATTTGTTAGCAGTGATTCTTATCCTATGAAACAAAATACAATGCTGTAGTATGCAATTTTTTTAGTGCTTTTAGATTTTGCGTAATGTTTATGAATATGGTTTCCAAAGAAAGTCCTGAGAGAAAAATACACATAAGTACCTGGCGTAATTATTTTTTAACAGAGTGATGAAAATGAGCAAGACCATCAATCTGACGCAGAGGAGGAAACTTACGGAAAAGATAGTCAAGTAAGTCCTCCGCAAATATGGTGTCGGTCAATATTCTTTCCCTAGCACCCTATTCACATTCAATTGAATCATCTTAAGTATCGTTTTATCTTGGTCTTAGAAGCTTTAGCGACTTGTAGACTTCAAATAACTACCTGAACAGAGTGAGCACAGAGTGAGCTGTATAGATATTTCTTGGTTATTGCGCATCTTTGCTGTAAAGTTCTTCGGCTCTTAATGGTTTTAGTTTCTCTGGTAAATGGTGTAATAATACCCTCGGGTGGAATGATCTGGTGAAAAATGTTGCCCAAAGTATCTTTGTTGCGCAATGAATCATTACAGCTGTTTATGTTCAATACCAGTCTGAACCATATATTTTAAAGTGACAAACCATTAAAGCAAGTAATTGACATTTAAAAAAGGCAGATATCTAGCATGGTCTATGTGGAAATGGATAAGATAGAATAGTACTTGTTTTAATAGAAAATCCACCACAGAACTAACATTGCAGTGAAGCCAGATATCAATGCTGCAGTCCCAGACACTTTCTTTTTTTGTTAACTTGAAAAAAGTGTAAAGTTTAGTGCATAGACCTTTAATATATCTGTACTATGTGTTTGAACAAAACTGAGCAAACATTTATTTTAAGGAACTCTGATCTAAAATGTATATTCTCTGATCCAACAAGACCCACACTATGTTCAAATGCATACCGTCATCAAAAATCTGTTAAACTTTACTCCGTTTTGCTTCAAGAAATGTCCTGCATAGCACAATATCTGGCATTGATTCAAGAATGCACATGTGTAGGGGAAGCCACTAACCAGCCAAGGGGAACATCACAACATTTCATTCTCATTTGATATAATATAAACTTCACAAAACCTTTGAGTGCTATACAGATAAAACAAGAGCTTGGTATGGCTGTGTGGCAATTACTTTCCATGAAATTATTACACTCGGCTAATACGGACAGACACACAAGGATGCTTTGGACCAGAAAAAAATTCCTCCTCAGAATTCGTAGCCCACGTTTAAATTAATTTCCACAGCATGCTTTTGTTGTTAATCATGTTTTCAGGGACTAAATCATCCGACCAGCGTTTCTAACATCAGGGCTATTGGTGAGGTTGGCACCAGTCATGGGACACTTGTGTTTTGCCAGTGTGCATGCAAAAGTAGGGAAAATATATGCCTTGTTTAAAACCTGGGCAAACACCATGATCTTAATTTTGTTTGTGCCTTATTGTATTGATTACTGTGGGTGCATATCCTCTAAAATGATTTGCATGCAACTATGCATGCGTGTGTGTAGTTGTAGCAGATCTGCAAATACATGAAGCTAAGACTGTTCAGGTTTGTGGAAATGTTTAGCTCTATGTTTTCTTCTGTTTTAGAATTGCTATTAAAGTGTTTTCTTTGTTCTGTCCATTCAGGTTGATACCCTTTCAAGGTAAGCCCCATGTTACTTTGTTGTTTTAGTTTTACATATCTGAACACAAAAGTCATCCTTAGCAGGTCTACAAATTAGGTAAATAAACCTCTGATGAACACCACCTAAGACATATTACACTGTGCCATGGTTTATTCAACAAACACTAAAGCCAAAATTAAGCTGCTAATCAAGTCCCCTTGATTAATTGTTCATCAGCAAGTGTGCCCACCTCTAGAAAAGCCGAAGTTTTAGCAGTTTTCTGGTCTGGAGCGTTCAGGTTTGTGTTAGCACAATGCCAAGGAGGAAAGAAACATCAGCAATGTGAAAACAAGTATACCCCCTCTCTGAAGTCTATGGTTTTATATATCAGGAAATAATCATCTTACAGTTAATCATAATTAACTGTCAGACGAATGGCCTCACATATCACTCCAGAATACTAGGAGTTCATGGTCGACTCAATGGACTGCAAGGTTCCCAGTTGGTATGAGGTGTTTGTACCGAAATTTGGGTTTTGCCAAACTTGGCGCTGGGCATTATGGCCATGCATCTCCCCTTTGATCTTGTCTGTCTTTCTCACTGTAGAATAATGGACTTTAATATATTTTTTTTAAAGATCATGACTGTACCACCAAAGTAAGCAGTTACTACAATTGCGATTTAATTTTCAGGTACACCACTGGACATGCAAGTTCTATCAGTGACCGTTATGATCACATCATTGGCCAATCTGGACCTTCCAGTTACTCAGAAACCAGAAGACTTTATCATAGCAGATTAGATAAAGATTCAACAGATTTTAAAAAGGTGACATGTTTAATGAATTTTTTTTTATAATTCACCTAATTGCCTATATATGTATGTGTGTTTATATGTGTATATATTACCTGATGCTTTAATTCAGGCCAGCAATAGCATTATATTGTGATGTGTTTTATATAGATAGGAATACATACATATATATACACAAAATCAGGGCATGACAAACCCCAGGAGCCAGGTCGCCACTAGAAATCACTTGGAGCTCAGGGCTTTGCAGGACAAGGGGGTAGCACTGGCCTGGGCGCCATCGGGAATTCACAGGGGTGCAGTGAAGAGGTAGAAGACAGGCAGCAGTGCGGCAGGTCTCCATGAAGGGGAGAATGGTTTGTGTGTGTATATGCAATAGTGCTAGAGTCAGAATGTATACCTTAATGTATACACTGTATATGTTTAGTGTCGGTGTGTGTGTATGTATATATAGTGCTACTCAGTGTGTCTACTGCATTGTAGTGCCAGATTGTGCCTTTGTGTGTAGTGTTAGACTAAGTGTGTATATTTTAAATATGTATAGTGTTTGTATGTTGTTGCATAGCGTGTATTAGCATATGATGTGTGTGCTACTGTATGGCATTAGCATGAGTGTATGTTAGAGTGTGTGTTAGTGGTTGTGAGCATATGTTAGCATGTGCCTGTGTCATGGGGTTAGCATGAGCGTATGTCTTACTATTCGGTGTTAAGATGTGTTAGGCTCACCCCTGGCACAGACACTCATAATTACAGACATCCAAACAATGTCATCCTATGGTGGTGGCGTGAGTGTGTGTCAAGGGTGAGCCTAAGGTTAGTAGCATCTGAGAGGTGGAGCAGGAGATTGCCTACAGATGCATGGTATCGAGCTCCATCACGTGGTACCATACAATCATGAAGGATACACAAAACATAAAACAGAAGTGACAGGCACAATACGCTCCATTTAAGGTACATTCATGTTGCGTCATTTATGTTTAACAATGTATTAGGTATTTATCAATGTAATTAGTATAAATGGTACTTATGGTGGAGAATCATCTTAGACTGAGGGGAAGCTAGATCGAAACTTTCAAAATATGAAAATAAGACGTTTATTTTTTCTCAGATGTATGAACAGATTATAGTGGAAAATGAAAAACTGAAGGCCCAGTTGCATGACACCAACTTGGAACTAACGGAGCTCAAGTTACAGCTTGAAAAAGCAACTCAGGTTTGATATATAACCGATAGTTTGAATAGCATGTGTTAACCTAGTGATGCTGGAGTCTTTAAGTCAAGAGTATTTTCCTAACCCTTTCCAAGAGGTTTTTTTCCCATAGTATTCCAGAGTCCTTGATAAACATTACTCTATTGTATTTGATTTTTTGTATGGTTTTATAAAGCTGTGTCACCAAAATCCAGAAGGGTTATGACTCCTAACATTTCACTGCTTGTGGTAACATTGTGAGATATCTCAATTATTTCTGTGAACGGATCCCTCGCTGTGTAAAAAAAAAAAAAAAAAAAAAGATTGTCCAACTCCTGTTTATATGTAATTTAATGTATTAGAATGTGTTTTTCTACTAATTATTGGTCATGTGACAGAATATATATTTTTCTTCAATAGAGACAAGAGCGATTTGCTGACAGATCTCTCTTAGAAATTGAGAAAAGGGTAAGTTATAATTGACTATTTATATCAACTCTACTCTTATTGTACGTTTCTTATTTTAAGTTTCTATAAGGTAGCTTTTTGCCGTGAGCTTTTTTAACGACTGATAACTTCAAACGTTTTGCTCTTGGTCCTGTATTGCTTATAAGTATAAGGTAGCTATGGTGATAGGAAGATGTACAGTTTAGTCTAAGGCAGGGCTTGACAAACCCCAGGCCGCTCTGGCGACTGCAAACCACTTCCTGGCGTACAGGGTTTTGCAGGACAAGGAGCGTAAAGCATGTTACATGACCTTGCTGGGCGCCTCGTGGCCCCTGCTTCATCGCACCCCGCAGGGAAGCATATGGTACAGGATTCACAATGGCAGAAGATAGGCAATGTGGCATTGATTGTCTCCATGAGGTGAGGGGGGAGTAGTGTATGTGAATGTATATTCATGTGTATGTAAATCTGCATAAGTGTGTATGTCAGCAATGTATAGTGTTAGTATGTGTGTACATGAGTGTAGAATGTTAGCGTGTGTGTGTTACTGTATGGTGTAAGAATAATAGTTAAATATACATCTTTATGGTGTAAAAAGGTTGCTTGTGTCTTGTTGCCCCAATAAACATCTGTTGGAGAATTTCCGAGTACGTCTATACCTTGGGGTTCCAAATTATATACATATCTTTATCGAGCGGCTCGAGAGAAATCAGACACAGACAGGTGTGTAGGTATAATAAGATCTCTATATAATTTGGAACCCCAAGGTATAGAAGTACTCGGAACTTCTCCGACAGCAAATTGGTGCCGAAACCCAGGACCTGGCGACATCCGCAGCATCCGGGCCTCGAGGAGGGATGACCACGCAGTGACGGGGAAATAAAATCTGCTGCAGCACAGTAAGAAGCTTTATTCTTACGCCACTTTGTTTTGCCCTCACTGGGAGTTCACCTTCAGTCCGGGTGAGTGTTAGGTTAAAAAAGTCTGGGTCCTGCGAACTATTAGACGAATACCTAAACCTTGCAATGGGAAATGTGATGAGTAGCCCGAGAGGGAAATCTCATTGAAAAAAGCGCTATGAGGATAGTGCGTGAAAGAGAGGGGAAGGGAGTCGTAAAAGATGTTAAAAAAAAAATAAATAAAAGTTAAAACAAGCCAGTATGACTTCAAAAACTACCAGCCGTGATCCTTTGATTTGGGAAAAGTTCAATCAAAACAACAAGAGTTGGCTGAGAGACCATGGTCTGAAATCAGACAAATGCGTGTTCTGAGAAGTGGATGCAAGGAAGTTACGAGACGCGGCCGAGTCTTGTGTGAATGTGGTACCTGACCAACTATGGTCAACTGAAAAACCCTTTTAGTTAGGTATAAATAAAGATGTCTATACGCAATAAATGCTACTAGAGATCTTATACATACACTGCTGTCTGTGTCTGGTTTATCGAGTGGTTTGAGAGAAAGATAAATGAACCCCAAGGTATAGAAGTACTCGGAAATTCTCCAACACATCCTTTAACTGCGGGCCAGGGGGTAATATATGGGGGGGAGACATTATTGAGGAAGAAAAAAAAAAGTTGGCTCCTGATTTTTTGGGCTAGCTCCTCGATCCAAACCACATCTGTCGAACCCTAAGGATTTTGAAAATGAAATGGGAATTGGCACCAGTAATAGACAAATTAGAGTTCATCACCTAACAATACTGTGCTGTTTCCATTTTTATAAACCAATATTAACATGCCTTTATAAAGCATAATTGTGTTATGATAAACAGGGATGCATTTTGGAACGTATCTGTACACAAAAATATGTAGTAGTCATCTGAATTTAAATGATTTGCACTGTATTTTTTGTTTTGCTAAAATTAAGTTTTCTTCAATTTAGGAAAGACGAGCCCTGGAGAGACGGATATCTGAAATGGAAGAAGAACTTAAAGTAAGCATAACAATGTATTCTATTTTTTTAACTTGAAAGTAAAACAAAGTTTGGGAGGTTGCTTTTTATTGTTTTTTTGGGTGTCCTGTTTTTATTTGTAAGACAAACTGTGCTGGGAAACAGAATAGCCAGTTATGTAGAAGTCTTCTTTGTATAAAAAATAAATAAAAATATATATATATATATATATATATATATATATATATATATATATATATATATATATATATATATATATATATATAGACAAACCATTAAAAAAAGTTTGGTGTTTTTTTTCTCCTTTTTGTAAGGAGTGACAAACTGTTTTTCCCTATTCTCATGTTGCTGATCCCTGCTGTGATCAAACAGAGGCGGTCATCGGAAGTCCCAGCAAGGTCTGGGCCAACCATCTGGGAATTTGTTCATTTTTTGGTGTCTGCATTGACCCCGTGGGCAGAGATTTCCCGATCCCCTGTTTGGGCATTCATCATTTTTGAATTGCAACTAGTGCTCACACAGAGCACAAATACACTTGTCCTCTCAGCACAGAACTGTTGGACTGCCTGATCTCCCATGTCCCAGCTGGTACATAATACATAGGGTGTACTGTTACATTCCAAGGGTTGTTTGGTCCTACTTCCCTTAGGACCTAATATATTTTATGAGCTGAAAATATTTTGTCTATACATGAAAAAGTCAAGAAAACACTAGGACAAATATTTGATGGTTTGTGAATGGAGGTTTTTCCCCCTTCATATGCAAAACTACATGTGCTAGAGATTTTATTTTAAAAAAAATCATATTAAAGTTTACTTAGTTTTGAATCCATATGCTCCCCAAAACACTATACACTGTAACGTGAAGAGTAGAAACGTTTCTCATGTTTCACCTTCATCATCAACTTCAATCAGGCCCAGACCGGCCATCTGGCAAGCAAATGAGGGCCACTTACCTTTGCTGTAAGAGTGTAGAGTAGCGTGCTTCCATATATATATATATATATATATATATATATATATATATATATATATATATATATATATATACACGTTATTTAACGGCCACTGCCATGGCTGCTTTACTTCTCATTTACATTTTTTTTCTTTTCACTGAGACTGGCTCTTTTTAAAGTGTAGTCTTTAATTGAACTTGGTTGCATAAATTTAATATTTATGCAGACTCTTCCAGTATTTTAAGGGCAATAATGTGTTTAACTAGGGTGACTGTTTCAGTAGTTGGTATTCTGTAGGTTATTTGGTTATTAAAATAAGGTCATTGTTGCAATGGCTCTACTCTTCTATGAATAAAACATTTTCAATTAGCTCTTCTCAGGTGCTTTAGCAATTCACTATGAATGGGAAACCATGTGAGGTGCCCTGTGAGCATTTATTCCATAATCCTGCCTCCTAATTATTTCAGTCTGGTTTTCACCTATACGTACCATAAATTCTTATAAGTATACATGGTACAATATGCATGCCACGTTTGGAACTACATTTGGAAACTTTAGGACATGTTATTTTGTACTTGTGTATAATATGCACCCTTCTAAGTATCCTACAGGGCAAAATGTGAAAATTGCGAGCCTTTACAGTGTATGTAAAACAATATTAGTTAAAAATACTAAACATTAAGCATTCTAATATTTGTAATAAAATTGAATACAAGTACAATTATTTTGAACATTCTTACCAAAGTGCCACTTTACATGGGCTCTTACATTTTCCAAATGACATATATCTAACTTTTATATTAGTTTGGAGTGAAAGTATTTTTTTTTGTCTGTTAAGCTTTTAAGATGATGACTGTTTTATTCCTCTTTCGTGTCCCGATCCTTGCAGAATCTACATCAAGTAAAGCAGATACAAACTTTGAGACAGTTAAATGAACGACTGGTGGCTGAGAATAGGGCTTTGACCAGAGTTGTGGGCAAGCTCTCAGAGTCCTGTAGACAACTACAGTCTGTGGACTTATAATTTCCTCTCCGTTTCTCATCCTATCCTAGCCAGGCAGGTGCTCCGTTTCTAGCAAGTGCCTTGGTATGAAATTTGCTATTACTGCATAATATGACCTGGGGATTTGCTTGTTAAAGTGTGGCTTTGCATGCAGTGCTTAACATTTTGTCCCCAGTGCACATGCCCATGCTAGATTTGTGCTGCAGCAAAAATATCTTATAGAATTTGGTTTTATACAATTTGCGGTGCTGTGTAATTGAGCCTAAAATGCTTTATAGGTAGTAATAGCTTCCTTTAGGTTCTTATCCAACATTGGGCTTTTACTGGTTAATAGTTTTATGTGCATCTTCTTACAGGTCTCAGGGCAGGCAGGGTTCATACTATGTACCTGTAATTCCAGGACTAAAAATCAGGTCCCAGTGGTTTTGGAGGTGTTGGTTTAGGTTAAGGTGATCCTAGCAGCAAAAGTGTTCTAGCAAAATAATGTTAAAAATTACCTTTGGTAGAAGCTGGACATCTCCTTTGTAGTCTGTTATAAACCACACGCTGATGGCCAGTGGAAGAAAAGCTCTCTCATTAAAACCAACGACAACACTTTCTAAATGGTGTTGGTATTTTGCAGGTGTAATGGAAGAGAATATCTAGCTTGCACATTCTGGTACGCTGTTCTCGGCACCCATCATTGTGTAAGCTGTCGGGATGTAAAAATGTATGTATGGTGTAGGCCAGTCACTTAGATAATGAATCCTATGGTAGTCTGCATAGCGAAACAGGTCTGTTGACTATGACAACATCTGCATGTGTCTTCCTAAGGGTACTAAGCTTGTTAAATAGAGGAAGCCGTGCAAGTCGCCCATAGTCTTTGTAGTAGCGTGGATATTAAATTCACTTATAAAACTGCCTTCGCTAAGTTGCATGTTAGAATGAAGTCTAATCTGTATCTGTGTGGAACAAAAGTGCTTTTTATACTGGTACAATAGCAAGTGTCCATGGAAAGAACATATTACGGTTCTGGTGATAGGTCATCAAATGCGCTGGGTATAGGCCATTTATACTACTTTTATAATACTGTTCATGTATCATTGAGTGAATGTTAAATTTTGAGGTTGTTTTGGTATGTTCATTTTTTCCGTGGTCAGAAACCACTATAAAGCCTAGATCTTTGTGTGTTACAAGCATAGTAAGAGCCTTGATGTAAAGCTTTGCATGTTGTGGATTTTTACTTTAAATCAGTCTGAAATAACTAAAGGACACAATTTGCTTGACATAAGTGCAAACATAAAATCGACAAATCATATGTACAAGTAAAGTCTATGCTGAATGTATATAAGGGAATAATATCCCATGGTTGCCTTTTACGGACAGGATTTCGTATATATATCTTAACACACTTAGTTGCTTTGGTTTATAGAATACATTACGGTATACATATACAGTATAAATACATTGGCTTTGAAACCTGTATGCCATGAAGACTGATTCGCTGGCTCTGCAAAGTGCCGCTGTCATTGTTGAGGCTTTAATATTTGTAAAGTTTGCACCTAATGGGTCACTGAGCTAATTATTTCAGAGACAATTGTGTTTTATGCACACAAAAAAGGGGTTAAGCCAGGTTTGATCTCCAAGAATAGTAATAAACTCTGTATACCTTCAGTAATGTCATTCTACCAACTAATAAGCGTGTACAGGTGAGTTGTTAATGCAGGCCGGGATGTTATTGCGAAACCTTGCTATGTCTCTAATGTTCCTCTCTTATTCGCTCAGATGCTACCTGACCTGAAAGCAGACAACCAGAGGCTAAAAGATGAAAACGGGGCCTTAATCAGAGTTATCAGCAAACTTTCCAAATAATCCAAGGTCTACGGCAGCAGCGACTTGACATTGCACATCTGTAACTCCGGGGGAACACCACGTGGCGCTCACTGGACTTTGAGGGAATGTACCTTGGCAACGCTAACAATCCTGCCAAACTCCCTCTTACCTGTAACTTCCCCCCTCGTTTTTGTACAAAGAAAAGAAAAACATTGTTTTGTATTAAAGCGCAGCTGCTGAGAAGTGAAACGACTATGAATTCTTGTTTACAGTTACAACGTGCAAGGAAAATGTTCAAGGCAGACGCCTCCAATATTTAACCAGTAAGCCTTAGCTGTACATAAACCTTTTGCAATCAAAATGCTTTCTGCTACCACGGAAGAGAGTTACAACACCGTATTTTTTTTGTTTTTGTGCCACAGACTTCCATTTCTTCCCTCCCACGTTCTTTTTACTTTTTATGTATTTTTTGTTGTTGATATTTTAACTCTAAAATGCGTGCCAGTGTTTTTCTTAATGCGCTGCAGATGCCGCTTGTTGCTTGCTGTAACACCAGCTCCCCTAGGCTATCCGTGGCTGCTCTGGTAATTAACTATAGGCGGCTGTCTTCATTGTGCAATATGCATTTATTTCCTATACAAGAAGCTAGCACCATGTTTTCCTTCCCGTTATCACGTTTTAAGATCCTTTGCAGAATGCTATATTCTTCACCCTCTTTTTTTTTTAGCAGGTACTGACTGTTTGTGTGTGTGTATATATTTGTGTGCGTGTGTATATTACTATATATATAGATATCCCAGATGATATCTAAGTATAAGTATATATGCTGGACCTGTATTATTTCCAGACCACTGTGTGGCATGCTCAAAATGTCCCTCTCTGCAACGTCTGTTACTCCTATATAGTGATCTTAATAAAGCTCAGTAATTTTATGGTATATTGTCTTTTTTATGGAGGCGTAACTTTAGAGCTATTATTGTAAGGTATTCCAATTTGTTTTCATTTTAAGTCACAGATTATTAAATGTATGTAACTGTTTTCACTACATTTCATGTTTCTTTTGAGTGCTGTCCATATGATTTGTGCTAGCCAGGTTGGTGTCACTAAGCTTACCCCCTAACGCACTCTTTAACAGCATATGCACTGTTGCCATGTCAGAAGGCATGTAATGTAATACACCACCATATCCGTTTTCTACATTTCAGTGGCATTTTTTTGCTGAAATTAACAACTATTCTAAATATGTATGTGTATACGGCTAAGTGAGCATTGTTTTTGTTAGACGGCTTTTTTTTATATATATATTTTCACTGATCCATGAAAGACGATGGCTTATTACTGGCACATAAACTATCTAATCCATTGAAAACCGCTCAACAGATTAAAAATGTAAATTGTAAAGCTTGCTCCAGCTTATTGTATTGTTGATTATATTGTATACTATATTAAATGTGAATTTGTACCCCTTTCATTTACAGAAAAAGGTCATTGTGATCAACTGCCTATTTTTAATTTGTGGGTTTTCCTTTTTGGCAATCCAAACTTGCTGTTGTCTTTTTGGTTTCTAAGTTTTCTGGAGATACATGGTCTTGCTCGTACTGCCAAGCTCAGGATTCTTGATATATATATATATTTTTAAGGTACAGCGGCATTTGTGGGAGTTACTGTGTTTATTTTGATATGTATGCGGCATGTTAAGAAGTTGCATCAAATAATGCAAAGTCAAAACTGTTCAACAGACCGTTGCAAAATTCTGGTTCTGCAACATATGTGATGCAAGTTAAATTTTGTGGATTATATTTGGCAAAAATTGAGGTGTCTGTGGGGTATGATTAAATATTTCTAATTTAGTATTTTATATCTAGGTTATTTATTTATCAGAAACAGATTGGTTACTGTGCTACATAGGGTTTTATTGGTAGTACAGAGCAGGCTTTGTATCTGCATGAAACTAGTTAAAAACCTAATCTTTCCATGGAAGAAATGTATTTTGACATATACGAATAAAAATGAATAAAACTTTGTTCCGTGTGTGCATCACCACATCAACAGCTACTTGTAAGGCTCTTAAACTTCTGAAAATGTTAGAAATACGAAACGTTTTAGAAAGGCTTACCTGCACACATGGTCTTTGCACGCGTTCAATTAATTTGGGTGAAACTTCAGGTATTTTCACTGCTTGTGATATAAAGTAGTACAAAAACTTTGGATTTGACACCAACTTAAAATGGAAATTCTAAGGAATGGCTAATTTGCAGAATATTTGGTTAAATTAAAAAAAAAGGGATATAGCAATATTAGTAGAGGAGGAACATTTTATCAATGGTTTTATATCTTTTATCTCGCCTACTTCAGCCATCATATACATAAAATATAGCGGTTACCCATTTAAATTAAAATGTTCTTCTCCCTGCAAGTGATTCCAGACTCCTTTCTTCTCTCCCCAAACATCACTCCTTGTTTTGTCTTGTTAAAACAAATCTCCGGCTTCCCAGTGCATGTCTGATATACTTTCCACCAAGACCCCTGCATGCATACATTGCAGCAATTTAATGGCTACTTCATGCAGGGCAGAGTGTGTGCACGGCTGTGGAACCGCAGCTTCTTCTAATGGTTATTACTTTACCCCTTTTTTTCTCCGTTCCGTTCTATTAAATTACTTAGAAAATAAGAGGTTTGGTTAAAATCTTTTGGATAACATTTTTGAAACCCTTGCTTATGAAGGGGTCAAGCACCGCTTACACCACAGGCACCATTACACTTTTGCCAAATAAACAAAGTTTTTGATGTTTTGCTGTTATATTACTACACTGTAGGAATAAAGAATAAAAAGATAGATAAAACATTGAGTTCTCTGGCATGTTAAGCAAATAAACCTTAGCAAATCTAAGTGGAACTGCGCCTTTCATTGGGGAGTAACCAACAAAAAAATGCAGTAAAACAATCCTGAATTCAGTGTCGTACCAACATTGTGTTCCATAAAAATCTTTACACATTCGGTCTTCGAAACTTTGGGAATGGTTTATTAGAATAGTGTTGAACTGGTATCAAAGGGAACTCAAGAGAGGAAGCAACTTATCCTTGCTGTCCTTGGCCACAGTTACCATAGAGAGACTTTTTTTTTTTTTTTCCCCACCTGCACAAGTTTCTGCACTTTGTGGGGTTTTTTGTGTGAAGGAACTGGGTCCTGTAGCTCCAAGCGGGAAGAAACTGTCTTTCTACTTCAGCTCCTTGCTGGAGACCGTGTTCTACCCTGCATATAACTGTGGGGAGTAGTTGAGGGATACATTTTATAATAGCAGCCATGGACGGAGGCCAATACGCATTGTTCCACTGGCACTATTAGTTGTTTTGAACATATACTGTGGGCCAACTACTCGGAGCACCTGTTAAACAAAACAAAAAAACGTTTCTTCTTAGCAGTTTGGCTGAGATAATGGGGCTACTTGTGAGAGAGGGAAAGTTTGAGCCCAGGATGGCCTGAACCCATGAGGTGTATTGGAGCGTCCAGAAAAAGGCCATGATTTGAAGACATGCCACAATGTAGTACTCTTGGACTCTTAGCACTGTTTTATTGTGCCGTTACCTCTAATCTTTTAGGCCAATCTTCTGGCTAGAAAGGAAATGCGCGTTTCCATTTGCCAATGCAGCCTCCGAAGATTAAGATTGGGGAGGTCCAGGTTACATTTTGGGCCTTACTTGATACTTGGGCACTTTGCTGTGGACTGAAAAAGGTGGTGGTGTCGAATCACTGAACCTTGGTGCTTTACAAATTTTCTTTTTTTTTTTTTTTTAAAAAGCTTGTAATGTTGCAGAGTGCTAGTTGGCCTAGTTTCCAGTATAGTGTAGAGAAGCATGGAGAACACTCATAATTGTCCTTAATCTACTAACTTTTTGTTGTACCTTGAGGTTTTTCCTGCTATTTAACAGCTTGGTTATTCTCCGCCCTGGTGCTAAAAATCTAGCCTGTTGCTGCCCAAGTGTTCTTTGGTCAGGCAACATAACGTATGTATTACAAGAGTTCGTTGGCTGGATGGAATCCAAAATGCAAGTGATGTTCTTGCAGCTATTGTTACTCCCAGTTCTACTACCAGGAACGCATGCATTGGGAACCATGACAAAGGCTACTAGGAGGAACAGTCAGCAACCTCAGAGATAGTGTTCCTGCTCTATGAGGGCTGTCTTTTTCATAAAAAAGAGTTTTTGTGCGGTAGAATATATCCGAACCGGCATGGGTGGGCATTTGCCTTCCAGGCTGGGCCTAATTTTCAAGTAGGGCTAGCCTTAGACCCAATTCACACCGGCCCACTCAGAGGGGGGACTCAGCAGAGTTACATTACATGGAGTTACATGACCCTGTGCACAAAGTGCCTTGAAAAAGGGTTAAAGGCGAGTGATTGTGTTCATTACAGTGTGGGGCAGTCTTAACATGCCCCCAGTGCCAAAAGTACCAGCCTTCCCTTTTTTATTTATTTAAATAATTAGGCAGGAGTAAGTAATTGAAATGTTTTCAACTACCTTTGGGCATTTTTGCTTGCTGAATGATCTTGTGGTTCCTGTGTGGTATACCTAATTTGATCCAGAATGCATACAGGCTGCTCCACAATTCATCCCTTTCTGAATAAGTCTTAATTCTAAAGTTCACATTCCACCATTATCTTTAGAACATACTAGCACAGCTACGTAATCAAACATTGCTTACCTTTTGTTTCTCCAAAACCAAATTGTTATCTAGTAATTTTAGGTTGCTCAAGAATACATCCAACAGATATGGTGATGTTTAGGGCTTTGGGTCTGTGAAAGCAGAGAAGATATTTTGCAGTACCGAAGACAGACAACATTGGTTTTCCATTACTCTACTGACATGAGATTAAGTTTACTATCATCATCAGGTTCTTCAGATTAGAGGAATTTGCAGTGTGTTATCTCCACAACCAATTTAGCCATCTCCTAGATGTTCTACGTCAAGGGAGAATATGTTACTGTGAGTGTGCCAAATTTCAGACTTGTCTATACGTGTTTAATTTTTTCCAAGTGGTCACAAAGTACCTTCTGGATCAGACCAGTTTTTTTGAACCTCACCCATATTCAGTGGAACGCACATTTGACCAATTAGTTTGTAGTCACTGTGCCAACCTGTTTCTTCCTACGTCTACGCTTTCTAGAACCTTGATTGTGTGTGATGGTCTCCGCTAAACCAGGCTTCATGTTTTTATAAAAAGTCATGGTATAACCCATTTCTACCGATTCCTGTTAGTGGGCCAAAACTTTTGGCTTCAAATAGTTAAAACGATGACGAATCAAAAGAAACCAATCCCTGTCACAACTGTATAATTTGTAAGAGTACCTATAGTAGATGGATTGATCATCGTTCCCAATACAAAACCCACTCCTAGTGATTGTGTTACGTGTGCGTGTTTCAGGCTAAACATCAGCTCTCGATGCAGATGATTTGTCTGAAATTAGTAGCATTGCTGTTGCTCAACACTTTGGTTCTCTAGTGGGTGGTTTTAAGCATAAAAGCGCATAGAAAAAAAACTCCCATATATTATAAACTCAGGTAATGTGTGTTATTGCGCTAATATAGTAAATATTATTTAATAAAGGGAGAGTTTTCTGGAGAGTTGTGGTCTTAATTCTCTCACTTCGCTATTCATGGTAAAGGGCCAACATTGGCAACTTTCTCCAGCAAGAAAGGCTGAGCTAGACCTGCATATTGTATAATTCAATTTAAGAAATCTCCCTTTTAACTATACATTATAGGGTGCTGGTAAAGCTCTTTCTACAGCAGAAGATCCCTGGAGTTGGCTTTTCCTAATGAATTGATAAGAGAAGGAGCTGAAACACAACTCTTCTGCAAATATTACCTTTACCAGGAATGCTTACACTAAGTCAGGGAGGTTGGCAGATGGTCTTCATTAGAGTGAGCACTCAGTACAAAGTAACAAGACTATAACTAATGGTGCCCGCAATTTTAATTAATATATAAGTAAGGTGCACAATATTCTTGGTCTGTGTCCTACAGGCTATACACAGTGCTAGTTACTATAGGAGCTGCACTCAAATGTTAATACCACACGTTTAATACAAAATCACAAAAATATTTCTTCTATTGTATTAGAGATACACTGACATTAGTGTATAACCTACTAAAGTTCCACAAACAAACTAGACTGTAAGCTCGTTTGAGCAGGGCCCTTCTCACCTATTGTCTCTGTTAGTCAATTTGTTATGTTACATACTACTTGTTATGTCCTGTCTACCCATTGTACAGCGCTACGGAATTTGATGGCGCTATATAAAACAATAAATAATAAATGCCTCTGCAGACAGCAGGAAATTTAACTGAATTCATTGGAGCAAAAAAATGATTGTGACATTTTTAATGCTAAACACCACGTCTTAGTTTTATCTTTTGCCCTGTTCTTGCATTGATTCTAGAAATGTGTCTAAATGGGCTTTATACATAAAAATATGCTGTCTCTGCAACGTTTTGTAATCTGGTAGTCTAATTCTCTATCCCTTGAATTCATATAATGGCCGAGAGAATTCTAGTGCATCTAGAAAGTTGTCAAACTTTTGCAAACTTTTTTTACACAACGCACAGGATACTAAAGAATCCTAAACTAAAATTAGATTTGTAAAAAAAGTATTAATTTTGGCCCAATCAAGGAAGCAAGCAAGAAAAAAAACTTCATGGATTTTAATTACTCTATACATGACACATCCCTGGAAAGCTTTTAGTTGTTTAAGTAGTTTTGTAGACAAGGTCAATATGCGACATCAACTGTCCCTACTGGGCCCACAGTGATGTGTCCTATTTATGAGTCAGCTTCTATTGGATTTAATTTTTTTTTTTATACACGTTATGGCATTATTGTCACTCCTTAATATTGCTGTGTTTCTTAAAAAATAGTAACCATAGTAATTAAAGTGAGCTAAAAAATGTAAATACATTTTAGAAATCATTGGACATTGTTCTGTGATTCTATTTGGTTTTATGATTAATGGCCAAAGCAAGTAAGTGTTGTATAACATCCAGCAGATGGCGCTGAGTGTTTTGATCATTGATTTGGCAAATTAAGTGAACAGATAATTAAGTGCACAGATAATTAAGAACATGTGTTCCTATCATAAATAGTATGTAAACTAATAGGTGGAAAAATAGCTTAAGTTATAGAAATAAAGAAAAGGAAACTGTCACATTTGACATAAAACAATAACTTAGTTCACACTGAAATTCACTGTCAGCTGGGTTTACAGGAGGGCAGGCATCTTCTGGCCTGGGTGGCATGTAAAGCAGGGGAGGGGGGAATTAGTGTAAAGCCATCCCTCATAACACTAACACACTCACTCACTCACTCACTCACCCACCCACCCACACAGAGTGTGCTTCAGAGCAGATTACATGAGGTTTTGCATTGCTGGGTCACATAATGTTGTGTTACGTGACCCCGCTGAGGCCCACCTCCACGAACAGACTGGTCTGAATAGGGCCTCAGGACAGTTATGTTTGGAGAATTAGTTCTGGCCCAGGGGCACTTGGGACTGCTCAGCCCACCCGTGCTTGTGTTATTGTTACACAAGGTGGGCTAGAATAACTCAAAACAAAAAAATATACACATTATATATATATTATAAATTATAATATTTAATTTATATATATTATTTTTTTTTTACGTAGGGATCAGTTCTCAACTGGACATCGGTAAATGCACAGTAGGCTGGGGGCTCTTCCCACATTAATGTCATTTATTAGCTGCTAACCTTGAGCTTCTAGGGACAACTTTAACCCCCACTATCATTTGTAGGTACATTTCTACAAAAACCATTAAATAGCAATTGCAGACAGTTTTCCATAGAAAAACACGTCGCCAGTAAAATTACTTAAAAAAAGTAATAGCCTACGAGCTTGTGTACGAATAAATACTTAAGATGTTTTGGAAAACATTTCTCCCGGATACCATAAGAAAAATTAAGTTTCCCTTAACTTGGATATAGAAGGAAGTAAGAAATTATATTCCTTTTCTCTTAGGAGATACTGACCTCCCATGAGAACCATAAGATTGTGTCTTTGGCATATCTCTATTTTTTCCAAAGCTTATTGTGTGAATAGTTTTACTTAAAATTTCAAATGATACTCTTCAAGTTGGTGTGGGAATTGTGAGAGATTTTGTTTTCCACAAAGCTTTTTTTCACAGAGCAACTCTTTGGAGACACAGAAAGAAGTAATACAGTCTCCACACAATACCCAACATTTTTTTTTTATTTATTTACATTTTATTGGGTTGCAGAAAGCATACAATAACACACTTATTGCCTAAAGTATAGCATAAATTATCACTTGCAGTACAAATGTAGGAATCATATACTCATTACCTGAGATCAATAATCCTTACTTTTTCATGATGCATATTGTGGAAGAAAAACAAAAATGAAAACAAATTACGTAATTATCCAATAATAATGCTAGCCTTAAAAGAAAGGAACCAATAAAGTTTACGAATTTACGCAAGGTCAATTTTGTTGGGTTGTTTGGTCTGTTTAATTCCACAAAAGCATTCACATCTATCGGGACAAGCATCCTGCAGGGGTTCATCTACTACATATTTGGAAAGCGTAGCGAGGTCCAAAAGGGCATTTCTAGGTTACTAGAGTAAGAAAACAAGACCTTTAATGTAAGTATATTTCCTGCACATCCGGTGTAGTACTCATTGAAGCCAATGGCTGCCCACTGCATGTATCTTAGTGAATATATAGTTTGGGTGAGTGTTCTAAGGGAGAAAGAGGTAAATTACTGTTAGAGAAAACCATAATGAAAATACCGAAAACTCTCATACTGTAAACTAAGCCTTCATCCTTATAATTGTCCCTGGAAGAGCAGGTGAAGTTTTCCTCGCCTATCATTCTTTAATTCCAAACAGAAGACAAGATTATTACTCACACAACTGATGGGGTGTATTTCTGTAACCCCCCCCCCCCCACATCCTCTAAATGTATAGCAGTAAAAAGTGTTTAATAGTTCTAAAAACTGTACATTTATATGCTTCCAATGAAATTACTCATAGGCCACTTGGACATCAGTTTAAAAAGATATGCCTAAAATTGTATGTAAAGGAAACGACATTTTGACTAAAACGTAATTTATGGATTGTGGACTGTGCACTAAAATTACAAAATACAGGGATCTAAACTATGCATTTTGTTGCTCAAGAATTGCAATACCTTTTAATTTAATGAGACTTTATGCATGCATTAGTAGTCTAGTAGTAGCACCCTCTAACTAGGTAAGAATCTTACCTTTTATTTCTTGAGTTGCACACTGGAAAGAATGTAAATAGATTTTAAAAACATACCAAAAAGGAAGCAATTGCTGTCCTTGTTCATGAATACTGCCCGGTAAGAATAACAGCAAATGGTCCATGCTAGCTGAATGGAGCGAATTCCTCAGCACAGAGCACATTAATGGAGCTAAACTTTTTTCTTTATGCTGTCTGGATGGATTCAAAGGAATCCGCACAGCAACTCTTGGGACTATTTAGAGGCAGTCACCTGGCAACTGGGAATATTCTCTTCCCTTCAAAATTATGACCTTTACTTAATTACTAATCCAATGGTTGTCATAGTTTTGAGTTCTAGAACCCAGTAAGATGGGAACTAAACTGAAAGAAGAGACCATAGGAAAAGACTAAAACAAAATGATGTACTGAAACAACACTCGGTTATCCAATGCTTCAGCTGTGGTAATACAACCTTTCTAAACTAATTAACAACAAGGCCACTGGGTGCAAGAATGTCTTTCTTTGGAGGGTAGTTACAAGCACCTGTTTTTATAGGCATGATACTATGTTAAATCCCTCCATCAAGGATGTAACAATATGAGATCTTGCTTATTTTAAAAAGGTGATAATGCTACACTTTGAGCACTATATGGGATAGACGCACAAGATTTAAGCTTCCAGTTTGTCTACTGCATGCCATAGCGACTTTAAAGGCAAAAAACCCTTTGATCCAATCTTTAATCATTGCTTGAACATTTGCATTTCTTAAATTACCTGGAATGAGAAAGCTATTGCAAATATTACATTTTGCACTGAATAAATCAAGTAATTATGTAATGTTGGTGTACAACTTTTTGTACAAAGGATTTAAATGAATTTTCCCCTAATAAAGTTATTCACCACCTATTTGTTGAATTATTGTCATACCTGGTAACTTCTGGGCTCCGGCTTCCCGGAGCCTTCCCTTGCCGGACACGGCCAGGACTGCCGACGTCGGTGGCGGTCCCACTGAGGTCAGCGGGCACCACCGCCATTTTAAAAAAAAACCCTCCCGTGACCCGGAGGATTCGGGTCTTGACCCGGAGAACCTGGAGTTCCCAGGTATGATTATTGTGCTCATTTTGTGGAAATTTTTAATATAAAGAACCACTTTTCCTCCTAGGGCTGCCATATCGGTCATTTTTCACATATCATATCTAAGGTTTACATGTGGCTGACCACCATCTAGAAAGTGCTTCCCAGTATTATGAGGGATGCATAAACTTGATTAAGTAATTTATCTCCTTCTGTGAGTGTATACATCCCATATACTGCAGGGCAGAATTATAGGTGGTCCGCATCTTGTAGAAATGAGATGTCTCCAGGAAAAAATATACTAAGATGTATTGTCAGCTGTATTATCATGTAAATTGAATTATTATATTGCATTTTCATTTTATAGCACCAGCAGGTTCTGTAGTGTTATTACAACATTAATAATAAACACAATTACACAACAGCATTAAAACACACTAAGGTACAGGGCAGCCATCAGAAATTTTGGGGCCCAGTACAGCTTTAAAACCAAGAGCCCCCATGCCCCTCCCATTGTCCCGCCTACTGCTCCACCCAATCCCCATCATACAATTCTCCACGCTTTATGAGAGCAAGGGCAAGCCTGATAAAATATATAATAAGTAGCCAATAAGTGGCAAGATTGTATATCACATGGCAGTGTCGGGTTGAACGCATTCCCTTGAAAACCAACTAGTGAGGTGAAAATGGATATTTGCTCCCTGTGTATTTGCAAGGGGAGAAGCATATAAGATAAGACATCTATCAGCTATCACATGCATTACCCTTTGAATTAATCAATTTAATGATGCTAAAAGATGAGTAGATGACATATCCACTGTTCTTTTCTATTTCAACTCAAAAGGTTAAACACGTAAAAAGAGCACAGAAATGTTTAGGAAGCTTACACTGCAGCTGTAGCAACAAAGCCAACAACATCCAATTGTGTCACATGAATGCAGGCTTAAATAGGTTTTCCTAATAAAATGTTAATGGGGTAATGCTTTCATGATCAAATAGTTATTTCTCTGAAGTTATTTGGTATTCCAGAGCAGAATTCAGCACACTAGATGGAACAACATCTTTAAGGAAAAAACAAAACATAACTTTATGGTTTTGGTTTTTTTTGCACCCTTAGGAAAGAACATCATGATGGATCCCAGTAACAACTCAATGTCGTAGGCATCCAGCTATATCACTTACATGACGGGGCCAACCATGCCAACTGAGAATGCTCAAAGATTTCGTATGTTGTAAAACCTCTGTGTTTCACGCTTGATTCTTTATAAGCTTGAAAATAAGGCTCTATAGAATAATAATGGAATTTTACGGATGTAAACTTTGTGATAAGTGTCCCCCGAGGGATCCAGAGTAGCCAGCACAAAGGAAAATCATTTGTGAATGTGTTTCATTAACATTCCCTAAGAAAAGAAAAAAAAAAAAGATGGTTACAGCAGGAAACGCAAATGATCATCTTGGAAATTTTCGGATTACCAAAGAAGTAAAACCGGATAGATTGCTTTTGTGTGTTTGGGAGCAGAAGTCAGTGGCGGAATTTAATTTATCCCTCATGTTCTTCACTGCCTAAAAAAAACTATGTTGACATTCACTGGCCATTGATTATATATATATATATATATATAATGTCAGTACTATGCCACCACTATATGTTAAAACAAACATTGCATTAATTACTTCAGTGCTTTACTTAGAAAGATAAAAAATAAATAAATAAATAACCTATTACTCATAAGCTTTATTTGGTTAACGTATATATACTAGATGATTACATCTGTGGCAAGACAGACCAGGACAGACCTTGCTTATAAGAAAAATATGTCACAAATTACAAGAAAGCGGTGAGCCAATATCACTAGTGGCCCCACTGGTTGTCTGCTGGAGACTTTTTTTTTGGGGGGGGGGGGTACGCAAAATGTGCAGGCCAAGTAGGTTCATTATTACAATACAGAATTGCATGAAAATGAATTAAGGTAACACAGAAAGTTGGTGTAAACAGAATGTAGTGTGTTCTCTTTCAATGGATATGGCTGGAAAAAGAGGGGTGAAAGCTAAATATGGCTCAATATATTTCATACTAGATTTAGATTTTACTCTTAATAAGGGGTCTCCCTTAAAATGGAGATAGAATTTGATTAATGTGCCAATATACACCAAAATGTGAGTTTAAGGTTAATCGACATACTAATATATTTAGAGGAATTCTCTTTGGCCTCGTAATGATTTCATTATTGTTTGGTTTAAAAAGTTTAGCCTTTTATTCCAAATATTACTGTCACTATTTTGATATATATATATATATATATATATATATATATATATATATATATATAGTTTACTTTTAGCGATCCATCTTTAATCATCAGGGAAGTCACTGTAATATGGACAGCAGCTAAGATATGATTTTTGTTGTTATTTTTGTCAAAATATTTTATATTGCAGGTTAGCACCAAATGTTACACATTCGGAATAGTACGAGATATTCGTTTATAGCAAACATAGCAGCCAGTGCTACGATTGGATCCCCTCCTAGCGGATCCCCGACCAGACCACCTATTTGAACACCTCGTAGGTCTGCGAGCTGTAAAAGTCAGAAAGACAGCAGGCATCAAAACCTCATTTTTCCTTTTTTCCCGTGTTCATGTTTCATATAATGCCTCAAGGATTCACAGATATACAAGGATCAGTGTCTAGGCATTGTTGCCTTTGAACGCATCTTCCGATCTTACAACGTATTTGGAAAAAAGAGATATAAGCTAGCAGTCTGTTCCAACCTTTTCACTGCTCATTTTATGTGCTACAATTTTCTACATTTTGGCAAATAAGGAGTATTGTAGAATATAGAGGATTGATAATGTCACTTTGTGCGCTTTGTGAATGCTATGGTTAGTGTCAAAGCTACAATATGCATTCATTTTCAGGGTTTTTGGTAATCTAAGTTTTTTTGGTCTGTCCTTGTTCTTATGATAAACTTGAGTCCTCAGACTTTTTTCAACTCACTAACTTCACTATGCATTATGAAAGG
Organism: Spea hammondii; assembly: GCA_029215755.1. Lineage (NCBI taxonomy): Eukaryota > Metazoa > Chordata > Amphibia > Anura > Pelobatidae > Spea > Spea hammondii. Next base: position 51,600,041 of record JARDYJ010000004.1, on the reverse strand, counting down.
TAAGCATCAACGGCTTTCACCTCCAAGCCTAGCCCTGAATACTGAACAGGTAATCGCCACATATTCTGTGCATTATACATGATCAGCGGCTTTATATTAGACTTATTCATTACGAGGATGCCAGGATTGGTCCTTTATGAAGTCGATGAGTTGAAGCCACCATTCTCCAGAAAACTCCTGCATTAACTAGGAAACCTTCTTCTCATATTCCTCCGTAGCTTTTAGTTTAGCCCGTTTCACCCTGTCTGGTTTACTCTACCTTTCGGTGTTTGATATTGTTAAATAATTTGTGGCTGGGAGTTTCTAAGTTGCCTGAGGTTGGAGCAGAAGTTTTGTGTACCTTCACACTAGGCCTATGAATATTTTAGGCCTTGGTTATATAATCCTAAGGTTACCTTTCCTTAACGGGACTATTTAAGGTCTTATATTAATTGCAGTCCTTCACTCGTTATATAGCATTAATTACTATTTAGTCCATAATATTGTTTTTAGTCCATAATATTGTTTGTGTTACCCTCCGCCATCAGAGTATTCCCACTCCCACAGAAGGTCCCTGTGGTTTCAGTTCCACTTCTTTCTCACTCTTTCCCAAAGTTTCCCTCTATAGTTGTTGATTGTCATGCTGGTTTGCACTTGTATACCAGGCTGTGCACCAGTGGGGGAGTATCGCATATATTTTCGTTTTCTAGCCCTCTATGTATATGTATTGATCCTGTTAGTAGCCCAACAGCGAAGACTTTTTGAGCTTGGCCGAACATTGTTTTAACTAAACAACGAGGCCAGGGATAACCTTTGTCATGTTCTTTAGTGATATTGTAAATACTTTTGGAGGGAGCATTTTGTAGATAATTTGACGTGGCCCTAGAAGCGATAAGTCTCACCACATACTCAATTTTGCCCCATGTATAATTTCTAAAAGACAGCCATAATGCATTTTCCAATGTATTCTCCCCGCCTGTTGCTGACATCCCTCTAGACACTGTCTATGGCGCAGGGCAACCTGGACACTGGGCTTAGTATATTTTCACATAGCTGTTGCTTTAAGTGCAGGTAGGAATGTTGAGTTGTCATAGCAGTGGAAAATTTTAAGGTGTTTTTGTTTAAAACATAAATAAGAGACATATTTAAGTTATTATTATTTATTGTTTTATATACCGCCGTAGCGCTGTACAAAGAGTGCATAACATTGCTAATTATTGTATGTTTTCATATCCAGCAGCATTCTGTGATACAACGTGTTGCAGAGGCGCGTATTTTTTATTTCTCATAAACGCGAAGGCTATGATTATTACCTTTCTACCTGCGCGAAACAGGCTTTCGGCAATTTCCGTACGAACTCGGAGCTTTAGCGTCACCGCCCTTCACTTAGCTGCGGTTCGGGATTATCCGGAATCTCTCGAGTAACTTCGGCTTCTTCCGGGAAAGCGAATTGAACGATCAGGCGAGTTAGTTAGTGAGGTGAGCGAACGATTATCTCGCCGCACCTTGTCCTGGGTACGCTGACCTGCTGTGACGGACTGTTCCACCCCCGCTGCACAGGTAATAGTCCCGCTCGTCCCCAGCATAAATATACAGACCCGGGACAGCCTAATTAACTTTTTCAGGGGGAGGGGGGATAGTATGAAATATTAAAGAAACATCTCCGGCTTCTTTGAAGCTGATGGGGGCTACTTAGCTTTCATGTCCTTTGCGGCAATCAACATGAAACTGACTGGAAGGTGTCCGGACTAGCTGCCACTGCTAGCCTGCAGGCTGGCTGACTTATCGATAGCGCTTCATAACAAGGGGAAATTGGAACATTTAACTTGATTGTCATGTTATTGCTTGTTCGCCCTGCAAGAGATAGGTTGCCTTTAACGTAGGGATAGTATGCCCCCAGGGAGGAGGTTGTGCCCCTGCAATGTGTGTTGAGTAGCCCTTTGGCTCTGTGGGAAGGGTGGTTGTTGCCCTGGTAGTCTGGGCTTGGCAGCATGTCTCAGCCTGTGCCTGTTGCTGCCCTGCAGCTCTGACTGGCAGCTCTCTGGCAATATGTGGGCTGGGCAGGGTGAATACACCAGGAAAAGTTTTCCTGCTTCTCTTTTCCCCCTGCTTTGAATTTCCTCTCTTCTATGGAACATCACTGAGAGTTCTTTGTGTCATTAGAACCAACCTAACGGACCCGCATAAGTGTTTTGTGAATGTCCGGTAAGGGCTGTGGATTGTAATAAAGCGGTGTGAAGATCTGTAAACTGAAGAATTTTTTATCATCGTTGCGTTTTTGCTTTTTCTGATGCGTCAAAAGTTTTTTGTTTTTTTTTTGAAGGACAGGCAGGATTGAACCCCCCCCCCACCCCTTGTACGTTTTTCATATGTTTATAATCATTTTTCTTTTAGCAAACAGACAAACGAGAGACTTCAGGAGAGCGCATGTTTGTTAGAATGCTGCTCATGCAAGTCTGAGCCAAGCTGTCTCAAGTGTTTAAGAAGTGTTGTCAGTATGTCTGCAGAGAACTAGAGAGCTGTCTCTATTGCTGTTAAGAGATTAGCGTAGCATGAGAAACTAAGGTACCATCAGACTTTGTGGCACCGATAAAATGTCATTGTGAATGTGTGGGTTAAGGATCTTGCAGGAACGTCGTTTTGTGTGAGATACGGCTCATGATAAATACTGTGCATCAAGTATGTGGTTTGTTTTAATATGCAATGCTATTTTTCAGATCCCGTTGAGGACTTTGGCTTTGTATGTTTCCATTTATGTCCAGAGCCACTGGAGAACATCCTTGTGCCTGATACAGACTTTGAGCGAACATGGCAAGTGGTGGCTTTAGGTCGCACACTCCATCTACCTCCAATACCACTGATTTCTTGGAGGAATGGAAAGCAAAGAGGGAGAAGATGAGAGCCAAGATGTATGCAGCTGAGGCCGCAGCAGCAGCAGCGGCGGGTGGAGGAGGTGGTGAAATTATCAACAAGACTAGCAACGAGTTGAACAATAATACCAGCAACAATACTATGGCCAGTAACATCCAAGCATCCGTTTCCTCATCTGCTTTTAAAACTCCAGCAAACAGGAGGGCCGAGGAGGACCAAACAGTCACTCCAGCAGTTAATCAACAAAAGAAAGTGCCAGGCCCAGCTCAAGATGGTACTACACTTGCAGGGACCACACAGGATGAAAGCCCTCCACCAACTTCTCAGGATGCTCCAGCAAAGACAAAAGAAAAGGCAAAGGGTTCCAGTGGCCCAAGTGCCAGGAAGGGTAAAGGGCAGATTGAGAAAAGGAAACTCAGGGAAAAAAGAAGATCTACAGGAGTGGTCAATATCCCTTCAGCAGAAGTAAGTGAGGGAAGACAGTATATGTTACCCATTATATGGTTCCTGACGTTTAACCTTTGCTAAATGCCCTACCACAGTTGTCCTGTTTTAGAGGTCTCTCTTCAGACGTTTAAGAGACAAGTGACACACTCTTAAAATGCTGTTGAAAAACTGTCAATTTTCAGCTACTGACCCTTTTCTAGCTGTGTTTTGCTTCTCTTTTTTAGCTACCTCCATTACTTAAGAGAATTTGAAACTCACTTAGAACTATTCTGTTACATTTGCCTTGGGGTATTGACATGTCAGGTTGTTGAAGAATCTCTGTTTCGGTCTGTGTGCATAGCTCACAGCGGGCTTTCCCGTAATAAGCTTTGGTTAAAAAAATGCACATTTGATATCTCTGGAATTATAATTGGCCGACCTATCACATTTGGAGATCAGCAGACCACCTTTGCAGCCACGATAATTCTAGATTAATTTAATCCTCAAATTGGAACATGCCTGTCCCTCTTGGCTGCGAGCAACTGATTACAAGTATATTATTGCATTTTTTATTTATTATTTAGCATATATAGTTTGTTCTCTTTAATGATTCTACAATGTTAATAAACGCTAAAGGTCCAGTTTGAAAAGCACATCTAAAAATGGTGCAGCGTGTTTCTCTAGCATTATGTAACCGTGACGTTTCGTCAAACAATTCATTCAGAAGTGTATTCACTAACGTGGGAGTTTGAGGGAAAATTGAACGTTTGAACTCCCTGACTTTTTTTCCTCCCAAGAGCCTGCCCTGGTAAGATACTCCTGCAAGATTGGCTGAGCTAGCCTTGTAAAACACTGGTTCAAATATTTGTTAGTGTTTTATTCTGAGTCAAAATTTCTTTAGTTCGCAATTCTAAGCTACTGCTACTTTTTATATAAAAATATTAACTCTGGGCTTTATTCACTATTAAAAACATTGTCGAGAATTTGAAGGCGAATTCAAACTCCCTCACTTCATAATTTGTTATTAAGGGCCAACATTGGCAGGTTTAAAAGGCTGAGCTGGCCCTGTATAACACAAAGTACAGTGGGTGAAGAATCTTTGAAGAAATTATATATTCGCTATACATTTAGGGGGGGCAGCCAAGCGCTTCATGTAGCAGAGGCTCATTGGGGTTGGCCCTTCATAATGCATAGTGAAGTCAAACTCCACTCTCCCTTAGTGAGTACACCACTTCATGGAAAGGTAGCCACTCAACATGTAAAATATGCTGCCAAATATTCCCAACACCCAATTGTATTGGTGATGAGTGGAGACCATTCACACGTGTTTTGCGTTGTGTGCCTGAAACAGTACGTTACGATGCACAGGTTAGGAGGGAAGTCAACGTTATTACCGTCCGACCCTTTTACTTCAGTTTAAATGCTGAAGGTACGGTGAGAAGGTTGTACCGCTTCCTTTATTTGAAAAGCAGGCATGCTAGGGTCCCGGATGCTACATCTGATCTCCATCTGTTTCAGATGAAACTAGTGTTGGTATGTTAAACTCACCACATGAAGAGAAAGCCTTTTTAGTTGAAGGGGTGAGGGCCGAGTTACCGTACTAGGGCTTTGTCCCTCCATATTGACATCCAGGGTTAAAGTGCAATTATGGACCAAAGCGGTAAAAGTCGTGAGGAACATTCCAGTGGTTGCTATGGTGATTTACCGGTTAGGTGGCTAGTTTCTATAAAGCAACCTGTTTAGTTGTGTCTGATTAATCCTAATGAGTCCATATTCATCTCTGGTGAAATGAATACTTTGTTTTATGAGGATGTTCCGTTTCAAAACAACCCCATGAAAAAAAAAAATCTTTCTTAGAAAATAGATTAGAGAATGGATTTCTAATGGACTTACTGTGCTGTAATCTTTCTGGTGGTCGGACATTAAGCAAGCTTGAACAGTGGCTTATTTTCTATGGAATACACCTTGGGTAGCATTTGGGGAAATTGTTCCGTCTGGATATGAAAGATTGCTAAATATCGCTCATTGAATCATGGTCTTAAAGTGGAAGGAGGTGATAGTGAGCTATAGCGAGCATGTCTTTGTTCCGAACCATTGCTAAATTGTGGATTTTAGAAACAATGTGAGAAATAGGATGGTTTTAGCTTAATTTTAAGGTAAACATCTGATAACCATTGACATCACCCTGCTTAGGGTATTACACATCTGTGGCTCAGCTGAAACTATGAGGTCTAGTCATTAAAGAGAGAGTTGGCAGTTAAGTTGTGGTTTAATTTTATTATGAAGGGTCAACACTGGCAATATTCTCCTGCTGACCTGGCCTTGGATAGCAAGGAGTTAGATAAGACAAAATTCCTACTTTGAACAAATCCCTATGATGTTTATCCCAAAGCTTCTTACAAATTATGTAAACAATTTTAGGGACCTATCGCTCCAGAAGGCATGTTGGCTTGTTTTGTATGCCCGGGCCAGGGCCTGGCTTGGTTTAGCTCAGCTCATGGCATGTATATGTAACTCTCTGTACATATACACCTCTGGCCCATTGGGCGTGTTCCTTATGCTTGCACTTTTATATTATTTCACAATGTTGGAGAAGTACATGAGTAGAATGCAGAACATTATAATTTCAACTTATTTGAAAACATTGTTCACATGAAGTTATTGATTTATTTAGTGCCTTCGTATTTCTGCAGTGCTTTACAATGAGTAAACAGGGTGTAAGTAGCGGACTTACAGAAGCAAAAGGCGATGAGGGCCCTGCTCAAACAGTTTACAATCTAGAATAAGTACATAGGCATTTAGCGATTTGACTTTAAGCAGTGTGCTTAGTACTGCTCTTTTGTTATTTGCTATTATTGTTATTTTTTGTGCCCATTATATTACACATATTCTCTCATTTTTAATCTTCCCTTTCTATAATAACTAAAATTTTCAGGATGACATGACAATCTGATTACTTTCCATCAATCTTAAACCGTGTATTCTTGTTTTAACCCAATTACATTGTTCCCTTAATCCGTAACTGAGAGAATGTGTTTTGGTGTTTTCTCGGTATCCTATATCCCGTGGCATCTTTTGCGACTTTGGAATATAATTGTGGTACGATTCCCTTAATAACAAAATACTCGTTACAAAATTATTGGGATTGTTCTCATGAAAGCAACGGCCTTTCTAGCTTGATCTGTTTTTTTTCTTTCTTTCTTTTATCCCAAATTAGCTTCACTTTGCCCTTTTTCGTGATCACATGCTTCATTGTGCAATCCACTTATAAAGGACAGTCTGTGGCAGCATAAGAAATGCCTTCTAATTGCTGCATAGAAGTGGCTAAAGCTGCAAGTGGTTCGTTCATTTATATTTATCTTTTTTTTTTTTCTTCTTCATTATTTTTATTTATTTAGTTCCTAACAAAAGGTTAATGATTATTAAGAGTTTGACAAGTATATGTTTTTAGTGTTAATCTAGATGAAATGTTGATCTGAAATACGTTTGCAGATCGAGTGCATCAGTTTGGCAGCATCAAATCATCCACGCTTCTTTCTTCTTTTTTCTTCACCATTGTACTGAGCTATGACAAAAGGCCAACCACCGCATGACCATTTAATTCTTTTAACACGATACATGACATAAGAGCAGGGGTGGGCAATTAATTTTCCCATGGGGCCACATGAGAAATTGGAATGGTTTTAGAGGGCCAGACCTCTACAAACTACAAACTCCGAAGCCTTGTCCATTTTGTTAACTTATGTGCTGTTTAATAAAGTTATTCAAGCCTACGTCATTGGTAGAGGTGCTTGAATAAGTAAGGCCTGAATAACTATTAGCACAGCACAGAAGTGAACAAAATGAACAAGGCTTCGGAGTGCATACCGTATTTTTCGCTCTATAAGACGCACCTGCTGATAAGACGCACCTAGATTTTAGAGGAGAAAAAAAAGGAAAAAATATTTTGAGCTAAAAAATGGGCTAAAATATTTATTACAATAACTGAATAAGCTATGAACACAGTAAGACACACGCAGTAAGACACACACAGACACAGTAAGACACACACAGACACAGTAAGACACAGTGAGACAGACACAGTAAGACACACACAGACACAGTGAGACACACACAGACACAGTAAGATACACACAGACACAGTGAGACACACACAGACACAGTAAGACACACACAGACACAGTGAGACACACACAGACACAGTGAGACACACACAGACACAGTAAGACACACACAGACACAGTGAGACACACACAGACACAGTAAGACACACACAGACACAGTGAGACACACACAGACACAGTAAGATACACACACACACAGTAAGACACACACACACACACACAGTAAGACACACACACACAGTAAGACCTCCCTCCCTACCCCCCCTTCTCAGTATCTCCCCTCTAACTCCCTAACCCCCCCTTCTCAGTATCTCCCCTCTAACTCCCTAACCCCCCCTTCTCAGTATCTCCCCTCTAACTCCCTAACCCCCCCTTCTCAGGATCTCCCCCCCCCGCCCCGGTCACTTACCTTAAACTCCTGTGTTGGAAGCGTGAGGCGTTTGTCTCGGGTGCCGGCGCTTCACTGCTGATCGCCGGCGTCTGACGTCATATGCCGGCGCCCAGCGTAAAGCGCCGGCACCCGAGACAAACGCTTCCAACACAGGAGTTTAAGGTAAGTGACCGGGGCGGGGGGGGACACCGGACTCATTGGTGAGTCACCAGGACACTCTTTGCGGGCCGGTCCGAGCTATTCAGCGGGCCGGATGTGGCCCGCGGGCCGTGCTTTGCCCAGGTCTGCATAAGAGGTACTTGTTTTTCAACACTACTGATGTTTATTACTGACTGCCCCCATGCATTCTTCTTTTGATAGCTAATTATTACAAAGAATTCCACAGACTCCTGTCATTTTTGCATAATGTTTCATTAACCATTGAAATTGCCCTGTTCTGTTACAGATGTACTTGTTTTGCTACTGGAATGTACGTGTTGGGCTCGTAACACGGGTAGATTCCTGTTGCAGCTGTAAAGGATGATGCCTTTAACCGCTCCTTTGTATATACAGCACAATTGTCAGAGCACGCATGTTGGGCCGTCCCTTCCCTCAGGCAATCCTGTGTAGATTAAACAGTTTGTCACGCTTGGACACCAAGCAAAGTGAGAATGTCAAAGATCTTTGTTAGCTGCTGAATGCGGGAAGGCTGCCCTGGTATGATGTCATGCAACAATTCCAAAGACTTCAAAGATGGCCGTTTGAGCGGGGTGGGCGCTATGTGCTCGGCAGACTTTCTGAAAACATAAAGTGGGGCGGCTGAACAAATGGCCGCTCTGATTTGGCCTTTAACTCATTTAATTCTCTTTCCATAATTACATTGTTACAGTGTTAGTCATTTTCTACCTGCGTTTTTCTGATGGACTGTAAAATTCGTTACATACTTTAGGTTGACAAACAAGTATAGAAAATAATTCTGGCTTGGCCTGCTGCCAGACTACATCATACGTAGTTTTATTCTTTTTGTGCTGAGAAACCTGAATGAATTTGGGCGGTATGGGTATCCTACTATAAGCTTTCTTTCGGATTTTGTATTTGTACTGGTCGCAGCCAGTGCCGGACTCTCCTGTAGGAACGTACTGAGAGTTCGGTGTCTGGCAAATGCTCTTGCTGTGTCGGCAAGTTTAAAACTTTGGAACTGTTCTCACTGCCTTTATAATGTGTTTTTTTTTTTTGTTTTTTTTTTTTTATGAGCCTTGCTAATCAAGAAGATAAAGTGCGGAAAATGTAATGAACATTTAAAGTATAATAAAGATATAGTATAAAAAAACCCTTGTGATTATATATTAATATTTTTTTATTAAAGCATAAGAATGAGAGATGATATAGAAGACTTAAGTAAGTTGGCAAGGTTCCGCAAATCTTTGGGGCGACCTTACCAATTAGAGCAAAGTTAATTATGAAAAGTTGCTGAAACTGGTTTATGCCTCATGGGCTTCAAGAACAGCTGTTTTAATTGTTGCTTTGTGTACTATTTAATGCTTCGACAAGTACCGGTATATCGCAGGCACCCAGTGTCTGGCTAATATATATACATACTTTACTGTCTCTTGAGAAGTCCCATATTGAAAATATTGTTAACATTAATCACAGTGATGTATACAGCACCTTGAAGAAAAAGTGGGTTTTATGCTATTTTGTTCCAATAACTTCCCTTTACTTACAGACCTGGAGGCCATCATTATGGGCAGTCATGTGACATTTGGGGAGGCTTTACCTGGTCAATCGCCACACTGAGCTGATTCTTTATATCAGTGTTAATGAAGACTTGTTTATCTAATAAGGCTCTTTTTGCTCTACATAAAGAAATAAGCAGATGAAAACTATTCAAAAAAACCATTTAAAAAAACCCACTATATATTTCCAAACGTTTTTATATTCTGGGGTACTTGTAAAAGGTGGGGGTTCCACTTCAAGTCCCATTGAGAAAATATTTTCTCCTTTAGCATAAAATAGTTCTGTATACTAATGTAGCCTTAAAGAAAACGTGGTTTTATTTCATATGGTTCCGGTATACTGGAGGCTGCCATTGTTGTCAATCCTAATATCTTTGGGGACTTTTCATGTTGAGGCAGAGTCCAGCTTCACAGTGAGTGACATTGAACCACTCTGCTATTTACTACAGATAGTATAATAAAAAAATCACAGTGTTTAGGCTAAGATAACAGGGCTTGGGGATGTGCAAATATTGTATTATCTAACATTTAGAACCATTTTAACATGAAAAACAATACAATGTTTTTGTAAACTTAGTTTTTATGTGTTTTAAGTAATGGTTGAGTTGCATGTGGAATACCTAACTGTTCTAAGTTTCTAGTAAATAAAAAAGTAATGTCCCCCTCTGAGACATCATCAGCTCACCCTTATATGCAAATGACTTCTTGCAGTACAGTCTATTTATTTTGTATATAAGACAAGGTGCAACTATTTTTCTTCCTTGTATATAAACACAATAACTAAAATTGAACCCCCGAGGGATAACGCATGTGTTGATTAATGTTAACGTCACCTTTGGCTTGCGTAGTCTGAACAGATGGTTCTGTGTTTGTTCCTACAGTAGAGCCTTCAGTTGATTTCTGTATGCGATACACATCCTTGCTGTCAAGGAGTACGCAGTGCGATCCGTAATAAGGTGGTGGTTCAGTAAACATCACGCCCTTCCATAGTCATACACTGTGATATTTACAAGTGATAGGACTCCGAGAAGTCAAATAGTAATTTCAGACTCCAATTACTCATTTTTCTGTTGATGAGATAACTTCTCTGAACGTGGAGTTGTTGTAGTGCCACATTTTAGTACACCCTATCATTTTTACTGGAGAAGTATTCTGTAGGTGTAATTGGGCTACTGGCATTGAAGTCTCTGCAATATGCAAACGATTGGAGAATATGCATTTATTTATTATAGATTTCCCCCTTCTTTAACCGGCTGGATTGTGTCCATTTATATGACATCACTCTTGAGTTTGATATGGAGATCAATAAAGTTCATTGTTCATATACAGTTACCGTATTGGCTCGGGTATAGGCCGCCCCCGTATATAGGCCGCACCCTAAAAGTTTGGTGCTTTTTTAAAGAAAAGGTTTTTTTCTTTAAAAAAGCACCAAAAAAACATGCTGCCACTCTGTCTCCCCCCCCCCCCGAGATATGCTGCACGTCTGCACGATGCGCTTAGACAACCTCCCGTGTGGCCCCCCCCCGTGAAAGTGCTGGCAGGGGAGGGTGTCTGAGCGTATCGGAGAGTAGGATACGGGTCCCCTGCACCGCTGCGGGGGATCTGTATCCTAACCCCGCTGCCTGCCCGGCGCCCGGGACGTGCGTCGGGCGCTAGACCCCGAATATAGGCCTAGGGCTAGACCCCGAATATAGGGGGAAAAAAGTACGGCCTATATTCGAGCCAATACGTTATTTAAAGAAATATTAAACAGTTCTAGCTGGATGTGTCAATAGCCATTACATTTTATATTGATCATATAGATCCTGATGCAGTGGATCGATGCAGACTAGTAATTTTTTTTTCTGTTTGTGTAGCCATGAATATTATGTCATGTTTGCTATATTTGAGTGTGTTAAGTCATACTCATTATTATACATCTACATAAATTTTGTTACATTTTGTTTGTCTAATGCAGAAATTAAAGTATATATTTTCTTTTTGGAAGTTGATATGTATATATTATCAAACAGTTCCAAAAAAAACCCCCAAGTCTGTGGATGGCAATCAATGGGTTAATACGCTGTAACCAAAAGGAACTAATGTCATTGAATGTGTATGTCTGATTAGAGTTTGATCGGTGTCCACAGACAAAGCGACAAGATTGAGATATTTTATGAAAGAAGAATTCTTATTCTCTATTCCCTATATGTAGTTATTTTTGTAAGATGGTAACACAATGGCAAGATAGAAAACCAAGTATTTTTCAGCTGCTTATGTGAAAAATAATTCATGCTGGCTCACTTTGTGGATTAAGTGGTCAGATAAGAAGAGGTGTTTGATGAGCATGACTGAACACTTATTTTACGTGTCAATCTCTGGAAAACCAGACACAATTTCCAGGAGAGCTGTCTCATTCCCCTTCAGCGAATGTTCTGCTGACCTCTGATAATACTTTACTTTTCTTAGGTAATTGTGTCCTGTGTTAACTTGCATTCGCATCACAATAGGGAGGTTAAGGGAAATATATAGCACTAAGCAATGGGTCTGGCACCTTCCCTTACAATGACATATCCATCCATGGGAGCTTTAGATAGGTTGACCATGGGTGTCATGAATAAAATAGCCCCTATGGAACATGAAAACAATTTACGTTCCTCGCGTTTATTCAGTGTTATTGCACTGTGTTAACCACTCTTCAATCCTCACTCGCCGACAAATGACCTTCCTTACTGGCCATCTCCTCAAAGCCAGAGATAGACCACAGGCTAGACAAGGAGTTTGCTTACAAAAGTTTAGATGGTCCCAAAATGGACGGGACTGCAAAAGGCTTCAGGCAAGCATGAGACAGGGTAAAAGACAGAATAGTTAAAGTAAACCTTTCCCACATTTGTAAATGTGAGAACTAGCTGAAAAGTACACCCTGATAACACACAACACACCATTTCACGTATGATTGAAACACTCTGGATGGATGCTCTGATTTCCTCCTGATTAGGGTATCTTGTTGTTTTGGGGGTGTTTTGGTTGCCCGCAGAACTTAGCTCTCATAGTCGTTCTCATTCTGTCGCTTTTGGAACCAACACAGTGAAATCTCATTCTGTGACAAAGTAGAAAGGATTGTGGGTGCACATGTGTGCCGCCAACCAAGTGGCCATATTTGTTGTTGTTTTTATCTCTATGAAATCGTAGCCCATTGGCTAACAAGATGTATAGGAGAACCCCCCCCCTGCAATCTGTTACCTGATTTTTCAATGACAAGTGCACTTTAGAAGTCTAGGTGACTCCGCATCATATTCTGAACCACATACAGCTTATGGCTTTAACAGCCAAGCATATGTTAGCTGTAATTCAGGGATCTACATATTTCTGCACATAATGAAAGGGTACACTATCTGCCTGTAACCAGGCCCATCAACCTCTGCCAGAGGATGGCACATATTCTAATCTCCACTTTCTGGATTTATTTGTGGTTTTCAAAGACAAAGGTATACAGTCTGTGAAGTTGGGTAGCTTTTCATTCTCTGTACTTTTTCTTCCCCTTTTTCTATGCTTTTTGCCATGTGATTTAGCAGATTAGGATGGCGTACTGTATATGGTGACCTTTACTGGAATTATAATGCCTTGCATTCCTGGGCCCGCACCTGTGTTTGTCTAGCCTGTTCATAAACATTACATGTAAGTGTCTGGTTTCCCTGTGCAGCTAGAAAACACTCTGGCACATAGCTTTTTGTTTCTTCTTTTTATCGGACCACCTCCAAACATTCCTAAGGAGCAGCGGAATTGCAGTATCGCATGATATACTGCAATAACTTGCTACAACGGAGATAATATTACTTAACTCCTGCAGTGCCAACACTCTGAGCCTTTATTTACTTTGTAATAGAGTGCTATTTATAGACTCTAAGCATTATTAATCAAAATACTGTATGGGAAGGTTGATATTATGCCAAGCCATAAGCAAAGCTCGCTGGGTTGAGCCCTTCATTATGCATAATGCTATCGGGAAGTTGATTAAGCAGTAATCAAGTATTGCAAACCTATAAAACATCTGTGTTAGAGTTGTCCCTCTTTGGCGGTTTAAGCTGTTAGGCGGTGTGCATTGGTTGACAACTAACATCATGCTACTCATGATTACAATCGTGAGCATGAATAATGGAAAACATTAAAGCCTTGGTAGTTCTGTTGTGTGCTACACTAAATAGCAGGGGGAGAAAAGCGATTGACTACTGTAGCAGCTAATGAGTAGTACAGGTCGACACATCAAGTATTTGGAACCAAAACTATTTTGGTAGTTCCTTGTGTTGAGCCAATCAGAATCCTGCTCGTGGTCATAATGCTTCATGTAAAATTGTCAAGTTATGAGAATTACAAGCATTATGACATGAAGTGCACCAGAGATATAGTACTGTTAAAATAAGGATTGATAATCTAGTAATGCTAGATGAGAAAGTAGTTCTAGTAGACAATCACTCTGTCCTACCATTCCACCTAGAAACACTTCATTTGATGGTAGAGAAGAATCATTCGGTCCATCTACTTTTTTCCGCTTGTAAAGACTTGGACCTTAATCAGCCCTGGGTTTCTGCCTCATACATGTTTTAAATTCCTTTAATGTATTAACATTGAGCAAAAAAATCTACAATCCTCTCTCTAAAGTAGAGCTTTGTTATATTGTATCTAAGCCTCTGACCCTCTTCTGTCTTTGGAAACATATGTAATTATGCTAGGAAAACAAAGGAATGGTCTAAAATAGGGAAGGCCTTACACCTTTTGGGACTGGGGAAGGTTTTGGTCCCCGCAATCCACTCGGTGTCAACCCTCCACACATTCACTCACAATTTTTGCTTTACCTTCCATGAGGTGAAGGCTACACAATCTCCCACAGCAGGCCATCCCAGTGCGAAGGATCAGCCTGGGTTGTCTCTCCTTTTTGGGGTCTAACTACCCCCCCCCCAGGGCAATTCCGAGCCTGCTCCTCGTATGCAACTTGCAAGGTTACTTTACGCATATCTTCAGTTCAGTGTAAAGTATTAACAGTCTGTTGGTCTGTACAGCTACAACATAGGCTGCGAAGAGGGCTTACCACGTCATGTTGCTCATTAGACTCTGCCCAGTGAACAGCAGACTATAAAATAAGGCCCATTAGGAATGTGTAAATGCAGATTGATAGGAAATAACCCATGAAACTTCTAAACGGAATAAACGAACCGTTAAGTTTCATGAAAGCAAAACTAATAGGTGTGTGTGTGTGTGTGTAACCATGTAAAATGCCATGTCTTCTGCTGTTAAAGGTGAACCGTAGAATCTCATAACTTACAAGGCTTGTATGAGAAGTGACGATTATGAAGCAATAGTCTTTGTTGCCACTATGGCTGTTTCTTCAGGCATTAGGGATGTTGTATTCACCAAGTACAATTTGTTTAGCTAAAACAAAATAGTTGGTTTCTCTTAGAAATTCCGCTTTCTCAGCATTGGCTGTCTGCATCCTGGCAGGTAGCCCCATCAGTTATTATGTGCATAAACTCCCAATGCGTTCTTCCCTAACAGCAAAGTTAGGATTTAACCATGGCCAAAATGCACCGCCAATCCTTTTCCTCAGAAACAAGCTCCAGAGCAAGGAGACATTGGTGAGATCAAGAGATTTAATGTAACGGCACAGCCATGCCAAAAAATAATGTCCGTGACGGTGCTGCTTATCATTTTTGCCTACCCGTTGTATTTGCTATGATTATTTTTTCTGCTCCCGCAGACCTCATGTTTTTTTTTTTATTTAAATAACTGAATATGGGGCCTTTTAATTAATCACACTGAAACGTAGGACATATAATCAGCAAAGTAGGAAACTATGTCTTGGTGCCCTGTTTTGTTCTTCTTCCCACCCTCTTGTTTTGATATCCAAGTATAAATAACCCTGGGTGGCTAAATGGTTGCAAGTGAAATGCGTTGTCTGCCCAGTGAAACATGAAAAGATCAACGTGTAAACAGTATGGAGGAGCATTGTCACTGCGTTGTGTATCCCTCGCTTGGTTGTTTTACTGGAAATTAATTTCAGTCCATCTGTCTCCATGCCTCGGACAACTCACACTATTTCCTGTTTTACACCTCTTCTAAAATATCACCTTGCAAATATTTAGAAAGATGCAGAGCGAGCAGTCAATAGGAGAAGTGGTGCATGCTGACGTTACCCTGTGAGCATGAGAGACTGCTAATTAAAGTGCGGATGTACTATTAGATTATCCTAGTTGCTGAACCGTGTGGGAAATGTTGGCCAACCGTGATCTGTTCATTCATGTGAGATACGTTTCAGCAGACAGGTCTGCTTTAACAGGTGGAGGGTATTGTTCATTCTTCCACGGTGGGTAATCCCCTTCATTTTTAAAGCACCTTAGGCCTTCAGTGAGTTATATTTTTCAGAATGTATGTGTTACTTTTCATCCAGCTGACCAACTTCACTAAGTTCTGGAGTCTATAATAGGGGAGATAAGTTGTTGGGTTTAAGCTAGGTAGCTCGGGTACTGCGTGGCTAGGAATTACTTGTCGATTGTTATTATTATTTTTGGTAAATATATAAAATATACCCATAGCAAAACCCCTTTTTCCTGCTTTTAGACTTATTACAAGGAAACAAATGGCATTCTTTATCATAGGCGACTCTTTTGCTCATTTATCACTTTTCAAGGCTGCCCCCAAGAGCATACTTATCATTCCAAGCATTTGTTTTTATCTGCTTAATATGGACATAACTTATCCAAAATAGTAAAATGTTCTTCCTCTTTGCATTTCATCACGTAACTTTACATAGCTGCTAACGCATCATATTGTTTGTTTCTTTATTTTTTTTTTACGGCAATGACCCTTGGCTCATAAATTCTCTCCAGTTTAGGCTTGTACACAAGAGACACCTCAGCGGACGATCCTGCCGGTGTCGAGTACTTTCTACACTGATAAATAAAACATGGAAACGTTGTAACCTGAAGTCATTGTAGTTTATTTAACTTTAAAATTTACTTTCTTTTAAAAAAAATTCCCTTGGGTAGTGTCCGATCCCTGTATCTGACCGGATTTATGGCCAAGTATTTTGCTCCATCCCAGCAAAACACAAAACAAAAAATCCCCAATAAAATATAATTTAACCCTTTCAGTATTAAAAAGATGAACCCCACACTGTACTTGTACATGTGAAAATATAGACAAGCTATGACGTAAATTACAAGAGAACTGCAGTAAAAATTGCTTCCACCTTCTCGTAATTATTTTGTAACTTATAGCTTTATAAAATAGCACAGGATACACAGGTTTTTTTCCCCCATTAGTCTGTATTATTCATGATTAGGTTCATGAATAATAAACTTGCATCTCTGTTCTCCTGTGATCCTAGCTTTTGACAATGTGAGGTGTTTTCTGTGTTTCTCTCTTGGCTAAATACAGTTGTACAATGTTTATTGTTTAATATTTTTTGCGGTGTTATCATATAATTATCGTATTTGCTCGATTATAAGATAAGGTTTTTTCCAGAGCAAATGCTCTGAAAAATACCCCTCGTCTTATAATTGGGGTCGTCTTATAATCAGACCTCAACTAGGTCTGACTATGAGACTACGATCCAGATCCCCCGCAGCGATGCAGGGGACCTGGATCCTCCTGTGTTATGCCCCCTCCCCTCCACAACTTACCGGAGCTTCTGAGTCCCCGGTGCTTAGTCCGGGCAGCATGTAGAGCTCTACGCGATTCGTGTAGACAACTTCTGCTGCAGCCGGGAGGAGGTGAGGTTAGCAGCAGGGGTTGTCTCCGTCCATCGGGGCGGCCGGGGAACTCTGACAGCCGGGGAAGGTCTGCGCGATGGACGCAGACAACCCCCGCTGCTAACCGGAACTTCTTCCCGGCTCTACACGCTGCCCAGACAACACACCGGGGACTCACCGGTAAGTTTGGAGGAGGGAGGGAGTGTTAAATGGGGGCATAAGGCATTTCTGTAGGCAGAGTGCTCTATGAAATGCCTTTTAACCCCCTTAATGCCACTCTGCCTCCAGAAATGCCTTTTAACCCTCTATACGCCACTCTGCCTCCTGAAATGCCTTATACCTCCCTATAGCCACTCTGCCCCATAATATGCCTTTTAACCCCCTAAATGCCAGAGTGGCATATAGGGGTATAAGGCAATTCTGGAGGCAGAGTGGCACATAGGGGGTTAAAAGGAATATCATGGGGCACAGTGGCATATAGGGGGTATAAGGCATTTCTGGAGCCGAGTGCCAAGCCTGGGGGCAGATGTTCATAACTGGGGGGGGGCAGGTTGAAAAAAAAGGAAATAAAAACAAAATATTTTTCTCAATCATAGCTTTTATTAAAAAAAAATTGTTCACATAGTTTACATGAATTAACATTTACTGGTAAAACTTTTTTCCTATAGGGTCATCTTATATTCAGGCTTTTTTCTTTTTTTCATAAATTTAATATTCAGATTTTAAGGGGTCGTCTTATAATCAGGGTCATCTTGTAATCGAGCAAATACGGTAGTTTTTTTTTTTATGTACCAGATCCCGCAGGGCAAAGACAATACAGATGTTTGAGTGGGCAGAGGTTGTCAATGGCCCTGGTTGTAGACCTTGCAGGCTAGTTGTTGTGTTTTGTTGTATTTTCAAGAAAATATCCATATGACTTTTGGGGTAAAATGTATTGTTTACTCTGCCCTCTTCATTTCTCAATTTGTATACCAATGTGTATATTGGTAGATATGTACATGCATGTAACATACATTATTATTATTTTATGTCCTTAGCAGAGCGTTCCAAAGAACTGTTCTACACGACAGTAGCAAAATATCTTCAGATATATCGATTCAAATCAAATTAATATATTTTTTATTCCACGGTTATGTTTCAACTGATTTTCTTTGTTACCCCTCCTTTAGTTTTATTACATATTGTGAAACCTCCTTCTATGAGTGGGGCTTTGCTAAGCCCTCTTAGTTGTGTTAACAGGATTGACTTTGTCACTTTTTGTGACACAATGCTGTTCACCATTGTTGAACAAACTATGGTTGTCTAGCTGTATAACCCTTAGAACCGAGGGTAACTGAAGTCATAGTTGGACAGTGCCTTTAAAACAAGTTAACATATTACTCCAGATACTAATGTGGATTATTATGTGTCCTTGATGATACACGTTCGCAACAATCCACCATCACTCAATAGTACATACACAATAACCACCAGTGATCTTCCGTTCTCCACAGCTGCACTCCTATGGAGAGCAGCAAGGGAGAGCTCAGGCAAGTGGGGTTTAAGGCATAAGGGGAAATAAAGGCAAGCCAGTCTTTATGGGTTTGCAAACTATGTGTGTCCCTGGTGACATTTAATGCTGGTCTTGGCAATTCAGGGGTTTTCATAGCACCGGCTCTCAATCTCTTCTACTGCCTCTGTTATAGAACATTGAGCAGTGATAGAAGGAATCTAATGTTAATGATGAACAATAGCAAAGGTAATCTCTTCAACTAGGTTATTGCCTAATTCTGTGACTGGATCACATAAAAATCTACTGAAAGTAGTTTTGCTATCACTTTGGACAGAGTCAGCCTTTAATCTGAATATACCCCGGTCATTTTGATTGCACATCTGTTTCGCTACTCTTACTTTTGTGAATGACAGCAGCTTCTGTTCTGATGTAGCAGATCATTAAAACAGACGGAATAGGGAATTTATGTTGAAATACAGACGCCTATTAAAACTGCCCACAAAAATCAAACCACATGTTTTTCCATGTAGGTAATGAGTTCTTGCTTATTGAAAAACTCAAGGTTTTGAACGTTCCTCCTAGCAAGGTATGCTGAGGGTGGTGAAAGCAGGCAGACACCGGACCACACTATTTACTTCCTAATATGATGTGTGTTAAGGTGTAAATGTCACGGAACACAACATGAACATCATGACACGCTTAATGTAATAGAATATGAAAATTCTACAAGGAAATGGAAACGTTTTCTTTCTTTCTTTCTTTCTTTAGAATGTGGGAGTTTTTGCCCTCTTCTATGATATCCTTTTCCCTGATGTCGGAGGGGTTAACACATTTAATTAAGCAGTCACGTGGCAACTCCTATTCACGTCAGGGTTTTGTCTTAAAGAAGTAGTTTGCATTAAGACATTAGCTGTGTCTGGGGTGTTAAAAGAGTGTTGCACAACATTAGATACTTAAGAATGTGTTGAGCAATCTTTAAGCCGCCAAATGTTTTTGATGAAATAAAAACCTATGCCATTGTTCAGCTGCTTATATCAGGAGAACTTTATTGGAAGCACATATTGAACTTGTTTGCATCACCATTGTGTGCAACACAAAGTTCCTATAAGCACATTTTTGTTAAGACAAGTGAATTTAAATCTAGAGTGTGGTCTACAAATCTGCAGGTTTTTTTTTTTACCTAAAGTTTTCTTGTCAGGCTACCTTTTTGATGTGCTACAGAATGTGACGACACATCAGGAGACCTCTGCTCTAATGGTCCAGAAGGTTTTCAGTGATTATCTACCTCAGGAAAGCCTTAACTTAACCAAAGTATATAAAAGGTCATGAAAGTTTTTTTTTTTTTTTTTGTTTTTTTTTTCCCCCCCAGTTTATACTTACCAATACATCGAGGCTACCAACGCCCCTTCCCTTTTGCCCATCTTGTGCCATCTGGCCTCGCTTTATACCTCTTAAGCCCAGATAGGCTTTACCGATTTTTCTCCACTCCAACTACCCCCGGGAATCCGCTGTCTGAGATCTTTAACGGCTTTATATCATTTACAATTATTAACAGAACATAAACTTCAACTTATATTCTCTCCATCTGACTTTATCTTAACAGGTTCTTACCCGCCCAACTATGAGTCAACTGATTAATGTAAGATCATGAAAGTTTAAATTACAGATTCACTGAGAAGAAACATGTAACTTCGTCAAAGACCAAACCGTTCTTTGGGGTGTATCAATTAAATTACAAAGTAGCTAAAATTTGAGACTTCCATCAGGTGACTCGTGTGACCCTCAAGTTGAGTCCATTGACTTTTATTGCCTCTGCAGTTGAACTCAAATAATCTCAACTTGATCTGCTTCTTCCTGAGGCCGTTAAGTTATACCGGTCATTAGACAATTGATCAGTGAACCCAGCAAGGCCTCATATATCAGGAATCTCCACAATGTCCATCTGGCAAGCCCCCTGTTTACTGGAAATTGCTTTATTTATGAAGACTGAACGTGTTGAATGGTTAATGGTGTTTTTTGTGTGTTATTTGGTCTTTAGGTAGTAGATCCCTAAGCAAGTTAACCATACAGCGTATTTCTTTAAGTAAGGTCATTTCTGGTTCTATAAGTCCAGATGGGTTGTTAGGCTACTGG
Organism: Spea hammondii; assembly: GCA_029215755.1. Classification (NCBI taxonomy): domain Eukaryota; kingdom Metazoa; phylum Chordata; class Amphibia; order Anura; family Pelobatidae; genus Spea; species Spea hammondii. The sequence continues at coordinate 51,579,186 of JARDYJ010000004.1, read as the reverse complement.
GTACCCAGCGGGATATCCTAACGGTGTCTCTGGACACAATTCTCATTTTGTTACCACATCCACAACATTACAGTTTGTTGCAAAACAAAAACCTGAACGTATATTGAAATGAATCATGAGCGTTAGAGCTGGAGAGCTACCTTTGTTGTTATTACTGTTACACGTTTATCATCGTATGTTATGATTTATAGTGACAACATGAATAAGCTAAAAAGAGTCATGTCTGTTATAACTGGAATAAAATACCATGTAAAAAAGGTTTCTTATCATGACATCATGCAGGTTAATACTTCCTGTCTCATGTCTTTAATATCCAAAAAAAGATTCTTAATACATGCTTACATAATTTTACAACTCCGTGTCTGTGCTGACAGGGCAATTTAAATGTGGGTCGCTCCTTCATCTTTATAAAAGTTTTGCTCTTCTGGCTGAATGTGTAAGCTGTGTATATATAATATATATTATACATACACACACGATGAGTACCTCAAGCTATTCAGCTGATTTTCATGTGAGCTGAGGGAAGAATAGTTTAGCTTTTCTCCGTTTACAGGTTGTCGAGTGTGTCTTGCATTCCGAAAGTCAAAGAAGATTTAAGTCTTACTCAAATCTGAACGACATGTAAGGGGGCCCTCTAATACTTTAATGTGCATAGATGAAATACATGTGCGTTCTGAAGAATACCGCTGGTTAATAAACTTTGGTCATTCCTCCTAGTCCTTTAATTTTACAGAAACAGTCATACCAAGTGAATTAACCCCCTAAGCACCACCTTGGTGCAAAACATAAATGTTGGAACACATTAGGAGACTGCCTGTTTGGATTACTAATACCTAGGAAAAAATCTGCCTGTTTGTATTCTATATCCTATGAAACAGTTGCCCGCTGCCTAGAATGTGTCTTCCTTCTTCGCAGTGCCTTTCCGAAGCAAGCAGAACCAATCAAGATCCACAAAGCGGAAAGCATGGGCATCATGGGAAATAATAATCTTGCAAACCCTGAGAACAGGGAATGAAGATGTCCCAGTGGTATATAGCCAAAGTATATTGAGCTGCTGGTGCCAAATTTTAGCCAGGGTTTCATTCAGGGTTTTTAGCAAATAAAATTTGACATTTCAAAAAATATATTTTGGTTATAATTTGGTGGACCCGTATGAGTAGAACTGTATTTATTAGATCATTTTGTTATTTCTATTGTGTGTAGCAGACTGGGGTTTGGAATGAATAACTGGCAGTTAAGCTTGAATAGTCACAATACACACCTGTAACTGAAGCATGAGATGTAGGTGTTGTATTTATTGCAATTGTGCAATATTAACATACTGTTATATCGATGATACGTGTGTGCCAAATACAGCAGGCTTAAGTGTTCTTAGATTTTTGCGCCACAAACAAAACTGACTGTAAAATATATCGTAGCTTTTTTTCTGCTGCTTTAACCAAACAAGATCCTTGGTTCTGGCTAGGACACTTTTTTATTGTGCAACTGGAAATAAAATGGGCTAGCCAGGTTTAATGTTAATATTTAATGTTTTCCACATGACAGTGGAATCTTTCCACGGACAAGTACAGTGCCCTCCACAGGTATTGGCACCCTTGGTGAAGATGAACAAAGAAGGCTGTGAAAAATTCTTTGTCTAACCTCATGGATATCAAACAATTGCAAACACATCACAAGTTTGTCCAAAAAAAACATAAAAATTGTTAAATATGCGCGTGGCAAAATTTGTGGTACCCTTTTAGTCCATAATTTGTTCTACCTCCCTTTCCCAAGACAACGGGAGTCTTCTTCTATAATGTGTGATGAGGTTGGAGAGTGTATGGCAAGGGATCTGAGACAATTCCTTCATACAGAATCTCTCCAGATCCTTCAAAGTATTGAGGTCGACGCTGGTGGACTCTGCTCTTCAGTTCATCCCACGGGTTTTTTATGGGGTTGAAGTCAGGGGACTGGAATGGCTATCGTAGGAATGGTCATCTGACCATAGAACTTGATCCAATTTTAAGTTCCAGTAGTGTCTGGCAAACTGATGACTGTTTTTGTGGATGAGAGTATAGGGTTTTTTCTTTAAACCCTTCCATACAACTTGTGGTGATGTAGGTGACATCAGATTGTAGTTTTGGAGACTTTCTTATCCCAAGATGCAACTAACTTCTGCAATTCTCCAGCTGTGATCCTTTTTTGGTTAGACTTGTGGACCTGGGAATTTTCAATGCATTTGCTATTTTCTTATAGCCATTTCCCGTTCTGTAAAGCTCAACAACCTTTTGACGTACATCACAGCTTCATCCCTTGGCCTTCCCCATTATGATGAATGACTAAGGGAATTTGGCCTATAATATTTATACCTCTGTGAAACAGGAAGACATGGCTGAACAATTTCCTGTTCCTAGTCACCCAGGGGTACTAAAAATTTAAAATATCACTGGAAATATACTTTAACTATATTTTTATCATATGAATTGATAGGGGTGTTAATAATTGTGACACACATATATTAAACATATTTTTTTCTTATAAACCTGTGTTGTGTTTGGTATTCATGAGAGCAGAGTATTTTTGGGTATAGTTTGAAGAAAAGATCAAAAGGTTAAACAATAAAAACACATTTTCACAGTTTTCTTTGCTCGTATTTACCAAGGGCTCCAATATTCGTGGAGGGCACTGTAAATTAGGTCATATTCATTAAATTTGCAAATGTGTATGTTGAAAAGCAATATGAAACAATTTCAGTGCACTAAAGATATTTTATAACACCCTTTTAAATATACTACTTGAGTGGTCATAACTTGTTCTCATGACAGTAGTCCTTGTAGCATATCTAGGGTTGTGGAGAAGGGACAGGACTTTAGAGGACGTTAAGACTTGAAATTAGTTTACATACTAGTTTTGTTCCTTTTGGAACTAATCTTGCATATTAAACACATATTTACAACAATTCTGCTGACTGAAAACCATAGGGTACATCATTTTTCACTGTAAAAACCAAAATGATTAAAAAGTTCTGTTATCCAAATGTATTGTGTTTTGGAAATACGCTACCAGAAGAAGAGAGAGAGAGAGACATAGTTCAAATCCTCTGATGCTTAACATGATTTAAATTAGAACAGCTTGTTCTTTGTGCAGGAATGTCTTAATTTTCCTGGGTGTTTAGCTACACAAAGCCCTCCAGGTGGTTGCAGGAATACCCAGTTAGATATCATGTTAGTTTTTTTTCACATAGCCGGTGGCTTCCCTGCACTTAGATTGGGATTCACTTGGAGAAGCTGTAAGAGCTTTGTGGACAAGTCTACATTGTCACCATTTGAGGCTATTTATACAGGTTTATGCATCATACCTCATGTGTGACACAATCAGGACTCTGTTGTGACGTCCAAGTGGCTTCCTGGTCACGATCACTAGCTTTTCATTTAGGATTGTGGGTAGCATTTACGTCTAACGTAGAAAGAAATTATAAAGTTATTACTTAAGGCTTTTTGCAACATGCATGTTATTTACAACAATTGCACGGTAGCAAAGCGGGAAAAAAACATATATTGAGTAATCCCTTTTAAACATAACCGGTAAGAATAACCATATCTGCTTGTTTTTTGACAGGTCATGAACTAATTGTTCAAGTGAATTTGTTTGTGGAAGTATTCTAGCTGGTTAATCTTTCTCCAAGAGCAACCAGCATCTATTAATCATTGTAATATGCAAACATTTTGTTATGTTAAACATAAGATATCATAAATAGCAGTAACTTGGTAACACATTTTGACATTTCTAAATGATATTTTGGTAATAATGAGGAATATCCCTTTATATAATTTCTGGAAAGAGTATTGTTATGCTAGATTGAATAAAGGAATGCAAAGTCTTTACTCATCACTTGGCAACTTTCTTGTTAGGATTGTAATTTCTTTTCTGCAATAAAAGCTTAGCTGTCTGATCGCTTTCCGCATTTCGGTGGTAAGTGGATGATAAATCTTGACCTGTTCACGCTTAAAATTGGGTTTAGGTATGAAAGGCTATGGAGGTGTGCGTGTGTTGGAGGGCCAACACAAGTTAAATACCAGAGGGTGATGTTTCCAAAAGTAAGAACCTGATTACTCTGGTCTAGTGTGCGATCTGAGTAATAGATGATAGAAGAACATCTGCCACAAGCACAACAAACATTTCTGAGATCCATGTTTTTATGTTGTTGTTAAGGATCTCTCAGGCTATGGACATAAATACCGGTGTTATTGCTGTTTTTACCCCTTCTCTTCTTTGTGTCGTAGGTTGTAAGCCCATGATTGTACTGCGGTGCAAACAGTCTTAACAACTAGGTGTAACTACATAACATGCAAATTTTATGCAAAGGCTCTTAGTTAAAGTTGAACTCATCACAAATTGTTTTATTACTAGTAAAAACTAAAAATAACTTTTAGTTCTTCAATAAGTAATGTTTTCTTACAGCAGCATGTTAGTCATCTGTATGTGTTCGGTTAAGTGTAATCTAATAGAAAAACACCCCGCCTAATAATCATTATTTTTTTTGGTAAACAATATAATCAGAAGGCAGCATGGAAATTAACATCTATGGAAGAAAGGATTTCATTATACAAACAGGACTTATTGTTTATTGATTTATATAGCACCAGCATATTCTACAGAGCAGTACAATGGGTACACAGGGCATAACAAGCAGTGTATACCATAACAATTTGGACTCACAGAAACAAAAGGTAAGGAGGATCCTGCTTAAATACACTTACAATATAGAAGACTTCATTAGCATTGCCGTAAAGAATCAGATCAGGGAGCAGGGAAATTATCTTTTCTACGGGATTTTCCCTTTAAAGATGCACTTCCCTCATACTTTTACATCCTTGCGTTATTTTCCTATGGTTGTAAGGAATATGTATGCGATACATGTAGTGTATTTCTCTGTTTATGTGAATGCTCATCCGTGGCCTTAAAAACTTAGACATCAGAGTGTGCCATTGCAAAGTGCAAAATCATCTTACATAATTAGTGGGGGGGGGGGGCGATGGGACCTCTTTCTTATTATTTGTGGAAATGCAAAAAAAATGGTACAACATCGTTCCCTTAAAACAAGAAAAAAAAAAAACAAAACACAGAAACTAGGTAAGTAACATGCACTTACTGCTTCATACTTACAAAACAGTTGCAGTTTTTCACAAACAGAATAGTATAACTATAGCTAGCATTAATATATTGTATGCGTTTAGCTGGGATGCTTCCTTTCGTGAACATCAAATTCTCCATGTACAAGAACACCTTTTGGTTGAAAGAATGGTGAACTGACCTCACAGCATTCCATGCATTTTTTTAAAGAAATCCCTTTATTCTCAATACAAATTAGTGAGCTGAATGAATGCACAATTTCATTTTGAGTTCATTTGAGGTGAGAAGCATTGGGTTGAAGAAAGGAGTCTGTGACGAAGCTTGGAACACTAGCCTCTGCGTTTTCCTAAATGGAACAAATGTTGATGTGAATTGTCATTCATTATGTCCATTGTAATTGGTATTTGCTAGTACCGTGTTTCCCCGAAAGTAAGACAGCGTCTTACTTTCTTTTTATCCCTAAAAGCCCCACTATGTCTTACTTTCGGGGTATGTCTTATATTGGGAAAAAATTGTCGAATTTAATGCTTTCCTACCTTTCCTTTCTTCTTTCAGCTTCTTTTCCTCCTCTTCGCTCCTCTTCTTCAGTTCTTGTCTCCTTCCGGGTCAGAGGGCACGGACAGCGGTGGGCGCGGCTTCAGCTGTTGCCGCGCAGATCACAAGGGAGCGGTATCGGAGGTCATTAACAGACCTCCGGCTCCCTTGAGTGATTTTAAGCCGGGTTGAACCCGGCTTAAAATCACTCAAGGGAGCCGGAGGTCTTTAACAGATACCGCTCCCTTGCGAGCCTGCTCCTCCAGCGGCGGACATTACTGTCCGTCTCTGGAGGGGTGCCGGGTGCCGCAGGTTGGCACCCCCTGGAGCGTGGCGCCCTGTGCGGTCGCACACCCCAAAGGTCGGCCCTGCTCTAAGGGGCCGGCCTTAGGGGTCTGCGGCCGCACAGGGTTTAAATAAAAACATCGGGGGTTTTTTTCAACTTTATTTAACATCCTCCATGTTAAATAAAGTTAAAAAAACTTTATTTAACATCCTCCATGTTAAATAAAGTTTTTTTTAACTTTATTTAACATGGAGGATGTTAAATAAAGTTAAAAAAAAACCCCGATGTTTTAATTTAAATCCTGTGCGGCCGCAGACACGTAAGGCCGGCCTTGGTGGGGACTTCCCGGCCCCTTAGAGTGGCGGACCCGGTCGCAGGTGCGGCGGGCCTAAGGGGCAGGCGCCCCTTATGCCCTGCGTTAATGCGGCCGTAGGCTGACCCCTCTGAAACTCCCGATACGTCTTACAATCGGGGGTGTCTTACTATCGGGGAAACACGGTAGTTCTAGTTTGGACCAGTGATGTCTTGCCAAATAACAATTGCAAGTTTGCCGTTCCATGGTTGAGAAGACAACTCATTGAAGTTCGCTTTCTTCCAGGTTGCATGGCAGCATAATGTTCTTAAATAAGAATGGAAAAAGATGCATAAATAGTAACAATAAAGTATTTTCATGTTTCACAAAAGTACTTACCAAAGGGTGGTGAGAATTAGGTGAACGCTCACTGATTTAACTAAATTTTATAGAGGGCCAGACAAGGTCATCCTACAGCAGAAGCTGTTAAATTTACTTTCCGCCCCTTGCAATAGTGCATTTGCCCCCTTTCTCTACTCAGCTTCCCCCTTTCCCTGTGCCAAGCAGGAGATGTGTTCAGACAAGAGATACGCTTACCCCCTTTATATGTTTATGCCCTTTTCCCACACCCCAGCTATTTTATTATTATTATTATTATTATTATTATTATTATTTTATATTAACGTACTCACAAATGACTTTAATATACATTGTGACTTGGTGAGACTGGGGCATTATACAGTATCTTTTAGTAAACTAAACTGTAAAATGTACAATTGCTTAAATTAACTGTATAAAAAAAATCAGACTTGGAAGTGTTTTTTTCTTCTATTTCTTACATATTCCTTATGTGTCTATAGGGCAGTGACAAATGGATAGCATGCTATTGAAAGTTAAACATTTATACTACCTTTAATAGATGGTTTGTGTAATGTTGGAATTCATAGCTGGAAGGAGCCAAGATGTTCTCAAGTCTTTCTGTTAAAGATGTTATCTACAGAAGGCAGCAATCTTGGTTTGCACAGGGTACAAATACCGTATTTGCTCGATTATAAGACGACCCCCCCCCAAAATCTGAATATTAATTTAGGAAAAAAAAGAAAAAGCCTGATTATAAGACAACCCTATAGGAAAAAAGTTTTACTAGTAAATATTCATGTACACTATTTTTTTGTTTTTAATTTCCTTTTATTTACCAACCTGCCCCCAGTTATGCTCATCTGCCCCCAGGCATGCCTTATACCCTCCTATATGCCACTCTGCCCCATGTTATGCCTTTTAACCCCCTATATGCCACTCTGGCATATAGGGGGTTAAAAGGCATATAATGGGACAGAGTGGCATATAGGGGGACACTTACCTACCCACCGAGACACTTACCTACCCACTCTGACACTTAGATACCCAGACACTAATATACTCACTCAAGCACTTCACTCACCACGATGCCTCAGCAGGCGCTTGCTGCAGCTCCCATGGGATTACGGCATGACGCTGTGTGACCCCGCTAGGCCCCGCCTCCTCCAGAAAATTGAAGAGGTCTACTGGATCTGCTCTGGGACGGCACAGTGCCGCCGGCTCCCGGTCCTGCTTCTGGAGCAATCTCCCCAACCGGCTCTGCTTCCCCGCAGTGGGCGGGCTATCCCGGGAGTACGAAGGTATGCGCGTATGCAACCTCGGCTGCTGCCAGCATTTTCGCCGGCGCTCGGTGATAGACGCCGGCAGCAGCTGAGGTTACCATACAGGAGGATCCAGGTCCCCTGCAGCGATGCGGGGGATCTGGATCTTAGTCTAATAATCAGACCTCATTTGAGGTCTGATTAGAAGACGACCCCGATTACCAGACGAGGGGTATTTTTCAGAGCATTTGCTCTGAAAAAAACCTTGTCTTATAATCGAGCAAATACGGTAATTTAGTATCCATGTAGTTTCAGTATCCCCATAAGCACCCAATCCTCCAAAATGGCATACTGATGGAAACGAATACACAACTTCTTCTGATATGTGTTACTTTTATACTGCATGTCTGCAAGATGGGGATTATATCTGAATGTATTGTAGCATAACTAACCTTCCGTAAAAAACAACGTGTACCATAAATGCTTTACAACATCTGACATATCAAATGCTGTGAACTGTAGCTCTGTAGCCCAGTTGTGATCTAACGTTTCATGCCACTGATAGGACACACAGCTAGTTATGTAGGGTTTTGCCACCAGCTGCCACTGAGCTAAGTGTGCCAAAGTTTAAGTAGTAGTTTAAGTGGAAGGGGACATAAATACATGTAAATAGTCTAATATAAGAAGGCTTTCATATTTATAGGGAATACAAGATAGTTCTGATTAAACAAAGCTTCTATGTTCACAAATAAACATTTTGCTAGTTGTATAGGTTTATCCATTACGTACATATGTGATTATATAAAACCCTATATTTTTCATTATTATTATATCAATGAAACTCATCCAGAAAGCCAAGATCGGACTCAGATTTCACAGCATTTTGATATTAAAGAGTTGTATGCAGTAGATGCATTCTTGTAAAATATGTATGTATATCTATATACCAAATACATTTTGCTAATCATATATGGCGTTTTGTCTTTGCGGATAACAAAAGTCACATAACTTGCTTGTTTTGGGGGACACTGCATCCCATTCTCATTTGTATCCAAGAGGTTCCTCTGCCTCTCCGCATGGTTCTTTGTCAGGTTATTGAAAGCCAACTGGTAAGGGCTTTGGCTAATATGTACTGGCCCTGTGTTAACAGCCACCTTAATTACCAAATTAGATCATAAGTCAGGAGAAACTTCTTAAACTGTCTTTGTAGATGGCCTTTGCATACAGATGGAATATGAATCCTTGCACAGAATCTATGTCCTGATGTGAAAAAAACATAAGTATTGTCTGGAAGGGTCTCCCGAATGCCATACATTTCCAAAACATATTGAAGAACTTACTTGTTGTTCCCGTTGCTTGACCTTGTGTATAGTGGCGTTAAGATTGTAACTGATTTGTGGAAAGTAATTCAGGCCAGCTTTTACTAGCATGTTTCTTCATCTGCTCTCCTTGTTACTAACGAAAGTCTATTTTTCCCCAATAAAAAATGAAAGAAAGCCTGAGTAAATCTACTTAATTATCTGGCCATTGCAAGCGGCAGAATTAGAGAGCTTCAAACTGAAAGGGCCAATTGATTCCTAGGTAAATAAGATCAGTTTCACTAATTACTCTTGGCAGTCGTCTTTGTAACAAGACTACTTAATTACCACTATACATGCAAGAACCAGCTGAATTTTATATATAAGGACCACAATTTATTTTATTTTTTTTGAGTGGAAGAGGGAAATTTTAGCTACACAAAGGCAACATGTACTAATAATATAACAATACAATGTTTACGTCTTCTTTGGAAGTAAACAAGAATAATTACGGATGTGGTTCTTCCGAATGCTTTGAGATAAACACTAACCTAGCAGACATAATTTAGGAGGCCCCACGCAGTAGAGTAGGACTTGGCATTTCCGAGAGCACTGGTTTGACTATCCAAGCGGAAAGCATACACAAAACGTACGTGGCTTTTGGTAACATAGCTGTTACATTCCAGTACTGTTTTGATGAACAATGTGTTTCCGCGCCAGCCAGGATGATGTCATTGCTTAACCTATTGCCATTTCTTGAAATTGATGTTCATAGGTGCAGTTTTAGGACACATGTTTTGAAAGGACCTTAAAGCATTACCACCGTTAACTTGTTCTTAACAGCATTGGGCGTATTCAACCAGCAGTGGGTATAAACCCCCGATACCGCCGTGTAGAGAGCACACTGGGAGATCTGGCACACTAACAGAGGTTTCAAATCTTTAATATTTTTCACTTTTGCAAAACCCCTTTAGCATATATCAAATTAAATGTCGTCTGCCCGAAACAGGATTCATGTATAAACAGATCCAGGGAAGGACTAGATTTGAAACTGCGGTTTCAAAAAGAATGTGAGCTATTGCTAAGGCTGCGATTTTCTGTTCTTTCCATTGAATGGCGAATAATCGCCAAAGCCCTTTGTGGGATACTTTTATTGTTCTGAATAAAATGGCAATAATAATTTATAATTTGTGGCGTATGCCTCTGCCATACTGTGAAAGTCTTTAAAGGATTTGGTATTTATCAGAGCATGTCTGGAAATTTATATTTGACAACTAGTATTCCTAAAGACAGCAAATTGTGCATGCACACAATGTCATATTGCATATCTGGTGTGGGTGTGTGTGTGTGTGTGTATATATGTATGTGTATATATATATATATATATATATATATATATATATATATATATATATATACTCCCTAAAAGAACTAGGAGCCTATTACAGTGGCAGGGGATTACATTGAAATACAAATGTATATAATAGATTAACATACAAGTCAAATGTAAACCAGGAGTTTGCTTTTTCTTCTTGTGTTGAATGGATTTCCTGCATCCTTTACAAAGGAATGTGGTGCAAATCATAACTAAAGCACCATGCAATGTAAAATATCCCCTTGACGTAGATAAGAACAGTTTTAATAATCAAGTCTACCAGTCTTTTGCCTTATAAGGCTCCTATTTAACATCCAGATCCGAGGACTGTTCTTCAAATAAACATTTAAGGAATGCGTCTTTCTTTTCTGTTTTGCCTTTACTTAAAAAGCTTAATGATTTACCATAATTCACCATTATGAAGATTAGTGCGTCTGTTACAGTTTGTACCTTGTGCACATTACATCTGTTGTTGTATCCTATACGTCAGAGTTTGGTCAATGCTGCTTTGACTGCCATCCCCTTACAGTCATGGCTTAGGGTAATAGCTGCTGTAGGCCAGCAATGACTTCTTGAGGTGCCCGGTTTATATGTAAGATACAGTTGAATGATACAGATATATCATCTTGTCAAGCTGCGTGTAAGCCATGCCAGACCCAGTATTTGTCTACAACATGAGAAAATGCTGTACAGATGATTGCAAGCTCCATGATACTAAGATAGTGAAGACATCTCAGTTGGCTTTGCTCTAGCTTGAGAGAGAGCGTGTGTTGAATTCCTATTAGAACAGTATGGCTCTTTCTGCGGTTGTGTTCTTGTTACTAAGGGAGACTGTGGTGTAGTTGTCACCAGGAATTTAATGTAGTCGGCATGGATTTTCAGCTTCAGTCTATGTAAATGAGAAAGATCAGATACACCATGATGAGTGCTAATTAGGCATTGTGAAATCATGCCTAATACACCCATTGATATGCATATTAGCTAGGCATGAGCCATTGAATCTCTTTAACCCACTATTCGTTAAAGGGACAAGCCTTTAATTATTTGTCTAGATTTAATACTTTTCAAATGTTATTGATAAGTGAGCATAACATCAGAAAGCCTGCATACAGTACCGGTGGCAATAATGTGCTAACGTCTAATGGATTTAAAAGCTTGAGACTAAAGAACGATTCATGAGACTGCTACCTCCTATGTGCATGTGTTATCATCATATGTCCTGTGTAGACTTCTAAAAAGGTTATTATTACATTACTTCATTAACCAGGTAAATAAGTCATTTAGCCTGTGATTGTTATGAAGCACGGAACCGGCACATTCCTAAAGCAGATGCCATGGTTCTCAAACGTTGTCATTATCAAAGTATTTTCCAAAGACTAACAGCTTGCAAAATCCTAACTTTCAGATAATATACCGGTGTGTGTGTGTTTTATATTTATATATATATATATATATATATATATATATATATATATATAATTTTTTATTTTTTTTTATTTATTTTTTTATTGCAGTGAAACAAAGAATAACAAACCTAAAATTCTTGGTTAATCATGCTTGCCTTTTGTAGTGTTACAATAGTTGATTGGTTCCAAAGGACATTAGTCTCAGACAGTATTATGATGTAGGACATGAAAAATAGACCTGCTACGTAAAGTTTATTTTGGCAAAGTGTAGAGATTCCTGGACTTACTGTGAAGTCTCTGTGAAATGCACATCCCGTGTGACCTAAGATGTCAGTGACTTGAGAAACTTGCAGGAGGTCACCACATGTTTACAGAAGAACCACTGGCTCTGCAGACTGCTGAGACATTTTTCTTGATTTTAATGTGTAATTATTCTGTTCCAAGTGACTGGGCAAATTAACCCCTTTTGTGCACTTCAGTTTCTGAAGTAGTGAAAAAACAGCGGCCCTCTTGCAAGCCATTGTATGGATACTTTACAGCCAGAATGTGGAGACAATGTTTGCTAATTTACATCTTAAACAAAAGGACAATCACGATGGGACCAAAGGGAGATTATGTGGAACTTCTGTTTATCTTCTATGTATACATGGCTGTATGTTTCTAAAAGAAACTGGTTTGGATACGTCATGAATTGTAGGTCTAACAGGTTGCAATACATTTGTGTTTACTCGTTCACCTATTTGTAACAGGATTGGGTAGCCAAGTTGGTTCTAGATCTCAATTTTAGATATTTATCTTCCCTTTTTTTTTTTTTTTGTCCCTTTAAAATATTCCATACTATTCAATGGTAGTCTTAGCTCATACATAACCCCCTCACTGTTTATAGATGGCTAAGATTAATACAACTGATTTCCTATCAAATCTAAAGCAGTAGTTTTCATGTTAGGAAATCTGGGAGCACAAAAGCAGAAGTGCTCTGACTATATCTGATCTGATCAATCCCTTTCTAAGCATGTACTGCCTTGCTGCAGTCTATACTTTGCAACACCTTTTTCCTTTTTGAGCATTGTGGCCACCATTGATTTGGTACCTAAAACCTGATAATATATAATACAGCTAAAAAACAAAACAAAAAAGTTTTACTGTGATCTTACTATGATCAAGTAAAAGCCCCATCTTTAAATAATATTTCCAACACTTTTAATGCCTAAAAGATTAACCTGAGTCATAAATTTTTATATATTATATCATTTTTATATGTAACATAGCATTAGTAAATGTCAGTGAAATATCCTTTCTATGGTATCATGCCCAGTATAGCACCGACGCTGCAGTGTAGTGCAATTAACATGTGTATGACGTTGAACTGGTGATGTTTTGGCCAAGTCTGCCGGATAAACCTTTTGTCGTGGGCATTCATACCTTTTTTTTTTTTCTTCACGTTTTCTTAAAAACTATTCTGCTACTCATATTATCGTATTGTTTTACTCCAGATGGTTTTCTAAAACACTGATAAGTTGAAGATTGTGTGTGAAATCATTACAATTAATGCTGCCGCGGTTCTGTGTTCAATTCACAGCACAGCTTAGAATAGTAGTATTAATGGCCCAAAAAATATAACTCAACACGACCTTCTATGAAAGAGTAGCTATTACTGGTTTAAGAAATCTGTGGATCTCTTGTCATGTCCGTTGGTCTTCATGCATCTCCTTTGCTCGCGCAATCCAGTTAGTTTCTGAATCATTGTGCTCTAGCATACGCAATTCAGAGACTGAACTACAATTGCTTCGGCCTGCTAAAATGTGGCCTTTATGGTAGACGTCATGGAAAGGCATGTGAAAGAAAAACATTTATATATTGGGAGGCTACGCTACAATCACTTAATTCCGTGGAATTTTCCTTTATTTACTCTTGTGGTTTAAGATGGGTTTTTTTTATTATTATTATTATTTTCCGTATCAGTAGATCAGGAAATGCTCAGAGATTTGGTTTCTGTGAATGTTTTGTTACCTGGGAATCATCACCTAATGGTTGACAAATAACTTGTGTTTTTTTGTGTTAAAATACCTTAAGGAACCCTATTCACACAGGTGTGCATGTGACAACAAATTTATTTCATAATATTGGCAAACACTATTTGTATGTTAGTCATATCTGTTTAGCAACGAACTGACGGAGCAACTACTGTATGAAAAATATTATTTCCCCCTAATCTGTCCCTCAGAAGTATTAGGTGTACGAAAAGAAAACATGATTCAAAGTTTATTCTTTGCTCTAACATTTGAAATAGGCAACATGTTTTATTTCTATTAAAAATGTTTTCTTATTCATATGGTACTTTTTTTCTCTCCCAATCTAAATACTTTTAGCTTCCTGGAACTATGTACTGTGGTTGTTTTATGATACAGTGGTAACATTCATTAGAATGTCCATTATATAACAAAATAGCTATATTTTGGCACCATAATGCGTAATTTAACGTTCTTTATTTTTTTTTTTATCTGCACAGAGTCCTGATGAATATGATGATGATGAAGCAGGGCAGAAAGAACAAAAAAGAGAAAATGCACTTACCCAGCAAAACACTGTACAGAATGAGTCTTTTAACATCGACCCAAGTGATTCCTATTTGCAACAGGTGAGACCATTCACATTGTGTTCAACCAATTTTATGAGTCCTCTATTAATAGATGTGAGTTAATAGGTCACACACACACACACACACACGGCCACACACACACACACACATACATGGCCATGTAAAAATCCATGGCTTGCTCCTATTTCTCGGTTAGTATGGTCATGCTTTACAAGCACCGTTCCTAATATTATTTAGAGGCCAAGCTCATTTCAAAATGTGGTGGGATTGTTTTTGTGTTGGACTCAGAACTATCTCAGAAAAACTGTTACTTATAATAAACTATGACTACCACATTGTCCTACTATTTCCAAGCATTTTGGTTGTGTTATATATATATATATATATATATATATATATATATATATATATATATATATATATATATATATATATATATATATGTATATATATATATGTATGTATATGATAGATATGTATATATATATGTATGTATATACAGTGGGTAACCAGAGTAAAATATAGTATTCAGACTTATTATTCTGATTTATTTTTTGTCTCAATTATATGTACTTTTTTGTAAACCTGTTAGCTGTACTTACTGAGTGATTTTAATTCTCAACAAGGGCAAAAGGTTAGACAGAGTTTTCCTTATTGTTCTTCTTTAAAGTATTAATGATTTGGGGATTCAAATAATTGTGAAATATGTGAGTCTTATTTTGTTTTGCTGCGATTACTGACTTGATTAGACCTTAAGAGCGCACAATGAATCCCTTCAGCTTTTCCTTTTTGTGCACAAGCCAACAAAACTTTGGAGGTCGTTCTAGGGTTTTATTAGAATACAAAATAGATTAGTTAGTTAGCTTTGATGCTGAGGCAATAATCACAATCCAATATCTCTGGAGCCTAAAACAAAATATGTATATGCACCGTTGCTGAAAGAACGTTTCAAACTTAGGAAGGGTGTGCTTTTTTCTGTCCGTACAGTTGGTTGTGACGAGTGCAACAGGTTTCCTTAAAAGTTTTTTTTGTTTTTTTCTTTCTGTAAGCATTTTGAGATGAGAACTTTCTTTTTCTGTTTTACTGACACTTTTGTGTAGACACTTATCAATGTGTTCTACGTAACAGCGGAATGAATCGTGTTGTTACCGTTACAAACACCAATCCAAGTATGGTTTCATTAATACCTGTTTCTACAGAGTCTGTATTTTTTTAATGAAACCTCATTAAAACTAATTTGCTGAGATTTTTCTTGAGCTCAGTTAACATTTGTGTAAATGTGACAGTGACTTCAATTGATGAAATTCCACAAACCTGATGTAGCACGTGATTATCAGGTAGTAAACAAAAGACATGCCTTCTGCCAATCTCCCCTGCCAAGAACACGCAGGCTAACTGTCTACATTAGCATTATATATATATATATATATATATATATATATATATATATATATATATATATATACTGTATATTGTAATACTCCTGGAGCCTGCAATCTTCAACATATTCATAATGAAATCAACACAGACGGCAGAAAATATAAACTCTTTCACTTGATCTGTAATTTCTGCTTAGTATGCTTATATTGGGAAGACTACTTTATGCAAACTGTTTAAAGCTGATATATGTCCATACATTTTGTCATCCATTGTGTGAAACAATCCTAGATTCTAGAACAAGTGAGAGTGAATGAAGAACTTTTAGTTTGTGAATTGTATTGAAGATGTTTGACGTTTAGGGACTATCTGCCTCATGGAAGGAGAATCTGTTGAAAAAGATTGTTTCAATAGTTGAGCAGAAATTGGTGCTAGAATGCCTGAACTGGAAGCATTGGAACCAGTGGGGATCTCTAATGACCCTTCCCCCACTGGCATGATCTGATAAGGAACACAGCGCTGTAGAGCTTTGCTTCCTGATCACTGTTTGATCAGTACACCGTGAGATCCTAGAAAATGGTAGTAAGTTTGAAATAAGGGGACCCCAGTAACATGTGTATATTTATTGAATATTTTCATCTTGAAAAATTTAAATCACCAATTAACCTAGTGCAGGGGTGTCCAAGTTTTTTCTGCAGTGGGCCACATCATCAGAATTGTATACGTGCGTGGGCCGCTGATTAAAATAAAGTAAATTACACAAAACCTTTACTTTTCCTCTCACTGATTTCTGGGATTTCTGGGCCTACAAATTCAGGATTCTGGATAAGTAAAAATAAAATAGTTCTATTTATTTTAGGGAAGCACTAAAAAGACAATTCTGGACCAAAACCGAAAATTCAGGGTTCACTTAGCCGAAACTGAAAGTGATGACCCCCCCCCCCCCCACACTTTTAAATAAAAGTAAGTTACACACCAAAATTGTACAAAAAAATTATGATTGTTAACAGCAATCTCAGGCATACCCAGATTCCAGCATGTACTGGTTGGCTGGGCATTGTATTTTTTGTCCAATTTTAGTGTGTAACCACGCTTTTATTAAAAGTAACACACCAAAATTGGACAAAAAAAATCAACAAACACACTCTTTTTATACCCAGGCAACCAGTGAATGCTGGAACCTAGGCATGATGGGACTGTGATTGCTGTTAGCAGATTGCTGTTAGCTGTTAGCAATCACACTCCTATCATCCCAAGTCAGCCAATACGTGCTGGTACAGGGTGGCTGTAAGTGCAGACCCCATACTGCTGGCAGCATCAATACACAAGGGGGGCAGCTAGCCAGGTTTCAACATGTACTGGCTGACTTGGCATGATAGGAGTGTGATTGCTAAGAGCAATCACAGTCCCATCATGCCTAGGTTCCAGCACTTACACATCCATGCTATCACACACACACAGATTCATTCCCTCAATCAGGCATACTCATTCAAACACCCTCCCCCACCCCCTTACCTGCACTACAGCTCTCTCAATGCCGCTCACAGACTTCAGCAGGGGGCGTGGCCTCCCTCGTTCTCCCCACAGAGGAGGCAGGACTGGAGCAGAGAATAGACCCTCCGACAAGTAAGCAGCAGGGCTCTTGTGATCCTGGCTACCGATCTCACGCGGGCCGCACCTCGGGCCGCATTTTGGACTCCCCTGACCTAGTGGATAGAACTGTTCAGTTTATGTTTAACACGCATGCTTTACTTTTTAGTGCTTTAGGATCATACTACAGGTGCTTGTTAAGGTACTTTGATTCTGTTGACTTGCCGTGGTTTTATGCGCAAAACTCATTTGGCAGGCTCTTCATTACCTTTCAAATTGGTCTCTGTAGGTGAGCCTGGTAGATCATGCTTTTGGTGATTACTTGAAATGTTTAATTTTTTTCTTTCAGTGTCGTGTGTTTGGAGTATGCTAGGCAGTTGCTTAGACACAATTACTGCTGTTCAATTAGTTAAATTGATACGCCTAGTTGTGTGTGCCTTACTTTACAGCATGCAGTATGTGGTACTCTCCCAGTTTAGGGAGATAAACACTTCTGCTTATCACAGCTCTGATGTGATCTGCTTAGTGTCGTTTGCTATGTCATGATGTCAGATCCTGGAAGTAAGAGATAAAGGAACAGAACATAAGGAAACAGGGCAGAGATAACTGGAGTCCCCTTAGCTGCTTTCGTTCCCACGCACATAACAAATAGAATGGGCCAGAACATCTTCCCTGATTATATGTAATATATGACAAATAATGCATTTTCATATGTATAAAAAATACATACATTTGGCTTTCATGATCGGTCCCCCTTCGTTTAGTGATTGATTTTGTTTCTGATTTGGGTGATAAGAAATGTAATTCTAGAATCATCAGAAGTAAACCAAGTTACTGAATTGTGCTGGTATGGGGGACACACTTTCCATTATACCAACTTAGCATTCAGCAAAATTGCTCTTTCCAAGGTGCATCAGATTTCTGTGGTGGGAATTTTCATGATTCAGCAACTAACTCTCACAAGTAGCTCATTTGGAATATGTTATTATGGTTAATGTGGGTTTATGGTTTCATGTATTCTATATTTCCATATTAATATTTATCAGTTTACATGCTGATGTAGAAATAGTTTAGCTGCTGGCCATGGAAAGATGAGTGTTTTAAAAGCTTATTTAAATCATAGACGGTATAATCGTAAAGGTGAAATTGCTGGGAGCATTCCAAGATGAATCCGTTTCTGTTGGATGCGGTGTAAATTTGTAAAGATAGGTGTTGTGTTGAAATGTCTTTCTTTAGATGAGATGATTACCTGCCATATAGAGAGAAATAAAAATAAAGATTTGAAAACCTATGTAGATTTGTTTGAGCATGACAGAATTTTATAGGAGCCAGATTCTTTTCAGAAGCCTTTGCAAACAATTTAAAGTTAACTAACTTCAACACACATTAAAACAAACCAGCAGAGAAGAAAATGAGTGCCCCGATCTTGTGAGCTTACAATCTATTGTACCCATATAGGTCCTTGTTAAACTGGATAGAAAGGCTACCACACTTAAATGTTGAGAGCCAAGGCTATATGTCACTTGAGATTTGTCTACCTATGTCTTCATGCATATACCTGGGTAGAAATCTATTGCTATATATAGCAGGTGTAGCCAATCGAGCTAGCCAGACTCTCCAGCTGTTATCTCCCATGATCTTGAACTAGTATCTCGTATTGTGTAAGGTAGCTAAGAAACATGGCGGATTGGTAATATTTCTTTATTATAGTTATCATGAGAGAGCTTTAGGTGCCTTCTTCCCTCTGTAAGGATACCAGCTCAGCTCCATGTAGCAATAGAAGTCCCTGCAGCCAACATCACAATTATATCCTGCTTTCCAGCTTACTCTGCTACAGCGCTTTGCAGTAAGCAACTTCCAAAGGTATGCTTTCATCAAGAACAAAGGTGTTCTACCAGGTTAAGCAAATCAATCTGGTGTACATTATTCTGCGTTCAGTGCAAATAACATTGAAAAGATTAAGTTGCCAATCAAAAGCCTTTTAACTTGTCAATTACTTTCCCATGTTATACACCTTCACCTATAGACTATAATTGTGTGAAAAAAATTGTTGAGGCAAACTGAAACGTGGGCAGTTTACTCATCAAAAAGGTTTCTAATACTTTCTTTTTGGATTTTGCCATATAGGCAATAATATTAGAGGGGTCATTGATCAAAATAACTGTGTTTCAAGAGCCTCTAAATCTGATTATTAATAAAAGTATGGGAATAAAAGAAATTTTTGATAATCTGTCCTTCGGTTTGTATTTGAGCGTATGCAGGAGAACGCAAAGTTATGCAGGTCAGGCGATTTAGTTTCCGTGCTGCTAATCTATTGCAGATAAATGTTTGGCTGCTCTCAAACTTGAGATGTAAGCCTGCCCCAACTATCTATGTTGTTTTGCCTTATAAAGTTATGGGAAACAAGTAAAGCATGACTTCATGTTTAGGTATTCTTATAACTTATTTTTATTTGTGTGTTTTTGTTTAGGAGACAATCAGGACTGTGCCAAACAGATATAAAAGGTAAGATCCTACTATGAAAAAAGGAGAACATAGGAGGCTATAGTACTCCTTAAATATATCCATTGGACGTAACCTAAAACCATATGGATTGTTAAGTGTGCGCGAGCATGGATGTGTACGTGTGCATGGATGTGTGTTTACATACGTGTGCCGGAGTGTATGTTGGAAGGGGGGGCAAGGGGCAAAGAACAGACAAGTTGTTTGGGAGCAATGATGGCACAGGCCAGTTGTAAAAGTGGGGGGCCCCAGGGCAATTTTTGGACCAGGGCCCTGTGGTTATGTCTCACATGCATTACATCCAGATGGTAATGGCAGGGACACAAAGCTCAGTGCAGTCTTCTCAGGGATTAAGTGAATGGTTCACTGGCTTGGATAAAAATCAGTGTATTTTATGTGTTCAATTAATGTTCTAGATTAATCATAGATATAATTAGGGCTGCAACTAACGATTATTTTAATAATCGATTAGTTGGCCGATTATTTTTTCGATTAATCGGATAAAAAAATGTAATTTTTTTTTCAATTTAAAATAATGTAATAAAAAACGTACAATTTACACTTTCATCTCTTTATCACAATGGCCTCTCTCTATTCACCTTCTTATTTTACTGACATAATAATAAAAGCTACAAGAACCCAAACACAGTGTTTCTCAGACTAGGTTTTAATACAAAGTTATTAGTAAATATTAATTCATATGTTAACTATTTTTCATATTTAATAAAAACTATGAGAAAAAAGCCTTGTTTAAATTGTTTTTATTTACCAAACTGCCCCCGGTTATGCACATCTGACCCCCAGCTTGCCACTCTGCCCCCATATATGCCTTATACCTCTTATATGCCAGAGATAGGCTACTGAGCCCCCTGATATACCTTTTACCCCCAGATATGTTTTATGCCCCCCTGATATGCCTAATATCGATATGCCTCATACCCCCTATATGCCCTGAAATTCATAATACCCCCCCATACACCACTATAACTCACCCATACACCACTCTGGCTCCTCCCCCTCCCATACACCACTCTGGCTCCTCCCCCTCCCATACACCACTCTAGCTCCTCCCCCTCCCATACACCACTCTGCCTCCTCCCTCTCCCATACATCACTTTGGCTCCTCCCCCTCCCATACTCCACTCTGCCTCCTCCCCCCTCCCATACACCACTCTGCCTCCTCCCCCTCCCATACATAACTTTGCCTCCTCCCCTCCCATATACCACTTTGCCCCCTCCCATACTCCACTCTGGCTCCTCCCCCTCCCATACACCACTCTGCCTCCTCCCCCTCCCATACACCACTCTGCCTCCTCCCCCTCCCATACATCACTCTGGCTCCTCCCCCTCCCATACATCACTTTGCCTCCTCCCCCCTCCCATACTCCACTCTGCCTCCTCCCCCCTCCCATACACCGCTCTGCCTCTCTACCCGGCTCCGTTACTGACAGGAACTTTCTCTGCAGCTTCATAGAAGCCTCAGCGTAAGTGAAGGTGAGTAACGGAGGCTGTCTGTGCGATGCAGACCCCCACCGGCTGACAGAGAGGATGATCCTCTGTCAGCTGGTGGGGGTCTGTACGATGCGCACAGACAGCCTCCGTTACTGCCCTTCACTTACGCTGAGGCTTCTATGAAGTCAGTAACGGAGCCGGGTAGAGAGGCAGAGTGATGTATGGGAGGGGGAGGAGTCAGAGGGGTGTATGGGAGGGGGAGAGAGACGGAAGTGAGAGACCGGCCGACAGTGAGGGGAATCCAGGTCCCCTGCAGCGTTGCGGGGGATCTGGATTCTAGTGTTATAATCCGATCTCTGTTTGAGGTCGGATTATAATTTTTATAATCGATAAAAATCGATTTGATTAATGAAAATCGTTGACAACGATTTTCATTATCTATTTTATCGATTAGTTGTTTCAGCCCTAGATATAATCTGCTTGCCCTACATGTAGACAGCAGGTGATTTACTAGCTCTTTTTAGCTACAACTTATCTAGTCAATGTTGCACAAGCTAAAGCGGATCAGTTATCGGGAATTTACCACCATTTCTTTACTTCCATCCTCTTTCTGAAATGCATTCCATTAACGGTGGCAACCTCTCCCATATTTAACAATATTTAAAAGCAGCGTGAGGTCTAGCAATATTTTGGATCACTAGAGTGCTTTAAAGGGGTAAGACACTGTTCAGGGAAAAAAAATGTTTAACCAAAGGTTAAAGAAGTAGGTGTTATGGCATTAAATCTATTTTTTACTATTTTTTATTTTTTTTATATACAAGTGAACATTTCTCAACCAGTATATTCTGTTCTTTTCAGTTTTATTGGCACAAACTATTTTTTAAGAATACTACTTTGGATATATTTAGCAAATACCAGAGCAAGAAAATGAACAATACTAACTAAATATGGTAAAACAGAGTTTCTTAAGTTCCTCCTGCCTTGATGTGTCTGGACGTCCCTCAATTATTGCGTTAGAACAGCGTTTATATACAACATTGCCTGCCAACTTGTGCTTTTGATTAGCACACAGCTAGCATTCTGTACATGTATTCCCTAAACCTACAAACATTGTGTTTATATATTTGCTAAACAGACAAATGTTGTATTTAAATGGTGTTTTACATTTTGTTGTAATATTTTTCTTGCTGTGTTTTTCTGTAGTTTGCTTGCTTGAGGCATTATAAATTGCAAAAGCGATGTTTTTTTGAGGCTGACTTCTTCAGTCACGTATTTCACTTTTTTTAAGCATATAGAATAATATTCAGGAATGTGCGTGACATGTGCCAGCCACAGATTTTATTTTCAACATCTGTACGAGCAGATTTCAAATATGAACACACAGGCTTCCTAGAAATAAAGTATATGATTAAACAATACAATTGTTAATCAGTCTTGTGGTCTGCAGTATTGCGTAGCTAAAGCTTGAGAATGCTTGAAAGCTCAGTATAATCTTAACGGAGTATCTCATTCATACAGAATTAAATATTTTTTTTACAGAACAGGCATGAAATGCTGAGGCACAGTTCCTAGTAGCAGGCCATACTTTAGTGGATATGTCGCCATTGCTTTGTTCATTTAATTGTGTATCATCGATCATTTTTTAAGACCTTTGATAATGCAGTTTCATATGATAGGTGCTGTGGTGGCACTACAGTAATAAAAAGAACGCCTATTCGCCCATAATACAAAGAAACAGTCCAAGAAAAAAAGGTCCAAGGGCACTCTCCTTGTTGAAAGACAACCCCATCATGCAACACTTAATTGCCAATTACTAACTCTCCTAAAAGTTCAATAATTTACATATGTAAAACCCTGTTGCCAAACCCTGCTCCCCTACCTTTAGAAGGAGTCTTCACCCAGGTCAAACCGACAGTTCCTAGTGTGTGTGTGTGTTTTCCTGGTAATTTAACAATTGGCTTCTGTTTTATGACACCTTTATGTGAAGCCAAGTATTTGACTGGCCATGCTATATACACAGTATTTCATGGAGAAACTTTTATGATGAGAATAGCCAAAGACACTCTGTGAAAAGTCCAAACTGTAGTTTCCATCGTAGTCTTTTAACAAATTCTAGAAACAGATTTGAGCCACCCCATGTATGCGCTTTGGGATGCCTTTCTGTGGCACTGCTGCTTATTTCTACCAAAAGTAAGCTTCTGGTGCCTCTCTGGTGCTTCAGTCATCTGCATTTTAAAGGAATTTGGAGGAAATGGTTTTTTGAGTGGAGTTTTAAACTCATCAACACAGTTAGATTTTCATTGTTTACATATTTAAGATAGTTGTTGAGTTGAAAGGTGGAGAAGGGGTAAATTATATCGCTGCCAAGATACCTGGCTATATAATCACCAATTAGAGATTGTATATTGCCTTTTGTGATAATACTAATTGTATAATAATTAGATCTAGGTGATATATTAAACCCTTTATAAAACATATAAAGCCAGGCTCTCATCAAGCTCCTTGTAGCTTTAATTTGGTGACATTATTAGTATATTAGGCAAACGAGTGTATATGAAATGGATTGATAAACTAAACAGTGCACTCTGTCTTTAACTGTATGAAGGTTTGTTAGACTAAAATGAATTATGATGGTGGATTAGGATATAGGACTGTGGTGAAGTTGAGACTTGGATAGTTGCTCTTCTGCCCAGTCTCACGCGGTTCACAGTAGATGTCTCCATTTACAAGTATATTAAATGTATGTGCTTTTTTCTACTAACTGTCCTTTCATATAAAACAGGTTAAGCTTTTTCCGATTTCTTTCCAAGCGGGTGCTAGCTAGAGATGGGTGAAACGTTGAAAAGCAGGCAATTTATTCTGCTTCCGTGGTAACTCCTGACAGCAAACAGAACCTCCTCACATCGCTTCCTATGCTAATGTCACCAGAAATCAGAAATTTAAGGGTTTTTTTTGCTATGGAATATCAAGACATGGAAAGTGCCATCTATTTTCAGGGAAGAGGTTTTTCCCCCCCGGCGTTGGTAGCTATATGGCTAGTAATACTAGTCACTCGTTATCTTTTCTTAGTAGAGATTATAGAAAAGATGTGTTGAATTCATGATTGTATGTTAAGATGTAAACGGGATTTTATTTATTCACCACCTGTACTGTTTTTGTTTTTTTCCCGTAGCAACACTTCCCCTGATGATGACGCCACAAATCGGTGTTCTCGATCAGACCGGTCAATGTATAATCGCTACAGTAAAGATACAAATGTGTCCGTAAACTCTGGGCAAGGGAGCTTGGAAAAGAAAATTGAGGAACTAGAAAGGGTAACTTATCACTCTTTTCTGTGTTTATAGCAAACGTCTGATAAACCGTTTTACTAACTGATTTTTGTTTTTTGTAGGAATTAGCAAAAGAGAAACAAGAAAATCTAAAGTTACTGAAGATAATGCAAGACAAAGAAGACTTAATTATGAAAATGAAAGAGGAAATTGACTTGCTAAACAGAGTAAGAATTGTATTATTTGTTACATAGGGTGAAAAAGACATGAATAAGTGTATAGTGATAGTTGAGTATTCCATACACAATGTTTTCTTTAAGAGTTGTGTAAAGTATGAAGAGTTAAATATGTATAAACAGAACAATTTAGTATTTTTTTTTTCTAAGTTGTGGTTTGCAGACTGTGTAGCAATCAATAGCTTTTCATTTGGCAAATTATCAACGACTTTTCCTATTTTGTTCCAAAGGATTTGGATGATCTAGAAGATGAAAATAAACAGCTAAAGCAAGAAAATAAGACCCTTCTAAAGGTTGTTGGCCAGCTAACAAGATAGAAGATCTACTGAATCCTCATCAGCAAAACACACTACTGATTTATTTTTATTACTATTATTGTTTTTGGGCTGGCAGGGTAGATGAGATGATCTAGTTTTAAGGAGGACTTTGATGAAGAGGCATCTTGAATTATTTATCTTGAGTATTTGAGTGGACTAAAATGTTAGGAGGTAACATTTTGCACCAACTTTTTGATGACAGGAATTTTTTATAACTGCAAACAGTATTGCCTGTAATAAAAAAATCCATGTATCAATTATTATTGGGGAAGTCTTAGAAAAACAAACCCAAAGCAGCGGCGGATATGTGAAATACTAGTATATAATTTATTTTGCCTCACTAATGTATGGATAATGAGCAAGGGAAGACCACTAGCAACGTTATACACTGCACACGCAAGAATCAAAGTTCAGTCAACATAGCAAGATAAGAACAGCCATTAGACGAAGTTGCTACCAAGCATTTTAGATCTCCGTCAGGAAAGATCCGAGAGGACAAAAGGCAAGGAAAGCAAAAATGTAAACAGAGTCAATAGAACCGGATGTTTAATGTCTGGAGTGAATAGGTCGCTGCATACAGTTAGAGGCCTTCAAGGATGTTTTCAGATCCTTCAAGTTGACACGGAAAAGCCTAACAATTTATATACTATACTAAAACATGTATAATACAATTTACCCCCATTTTAGTGCACATGAACAGTGGGAGTGTATTGTACACACGCTCACAAAATGAGATGTAGAAATGCCAGTGCGCATGATTCTTGATTTGCTCACCCATACTTTAGTACTTTAGTATGGGTGAGCAAATGTTCTTTTCCCTGTTACTGCAAAGAAGATACATTAATTGGAGCTTCCAGTTCGGCTTAACTGTCTATCAGGCTTATTTTGCACACTGTTTGTTTACTTGTCTATTCATAGGTTTTGTTTACAAATTACTTCTCGTATTAAATTGTTAGTGACAACTTAGAAGCTTTGGGATTTGACCCTCTGATGAACGTGTAAGTTGGTGCAGATTTGGATACAGTGTATAGAAAAGAACCCTTAACAATGTTGTTCACCAAGTTTGACAAACTGTTGGTACATAACAACTAGTCAGGTTAAGGACTTTTTGTGTGAAACCACAAGAACTAGAAGCAGAGCAAAAATGTACCTGACATAGGAGTCCCCCTAAGAAATGGCAAGTAAGAGGAATTGAGTATTTTTTCTTGTTTTTACCTTGTTTACCTTTAAATGTCTCACTGGAAGCCATAGAGCCGAATCAAAGCAAGATGTGTTTTTTTTTGTGTTGCCATTAATATTTTACAAGTTTGTGAGTAAGCACCGGAAAATCCTTTTGATCTTTGAAAGCTGCATCCATCAAAGATTGCAGGCCTAAGGTGACAGTTTGTACCATATCACCTGGGGTGGTCCCAGAACCTTGGAAACTCCCCTGTCCCCAGGCAACATTATGCAGACAACGCGGAAAATCTCACAGTGTGAGTGAGAGTGTGTGTTAAAAATGTGTTTCCGTCTGTGTGTGGGAGAAGGCAGATGGGATAGATTGAGATTCAAGCCCTGTTACCTGGTTGCCCTTGAGACCTGTAAAGAATGAAGGCACAGTGCTTTCTGGCCAGTTTGGATGTGCCCTTGACCCATCTTTCTACTGAAGCCAAAACTAATACCACAACTGCCCCTAACCACCCTCTCACTTCCCCCACTCCTGTTGAGTATATGAAGAATAATGGCACGCACAGCACTTGAGGCAATGTGAGCTTATCAAAAGACCCATATGTTTTTCTCTTAGAAGAGTAACCTTTTTATGGTTAAATTAATCAGGGCAGCCAATTAAAGGCCCGTATTTATTATTAGTCATAAAAACATGACATGAAACAAAAAACAGTGCTCTCACAAGTAACAGATTTTTTTTTCAGGCAAAATAAGCTTATTCTCTTAAGGGTTACAAATTCTTTTTGCATCTTAATATATAAACATCTAAAAACAACTAATTTGGCAATAAACAAATTAAAGCCAATTCAGGTTGAATCCTCCACGTGGTTGGGTAATATTGCTTTTATTTACCTTTTTTTGTTGACTTCTGCAATGGAAACTGATATAACAACTTGAGATGCTGTAATAGTGAATATAATATGTTCAATAAAGTGAAGGAGGACAGGGTCCCCTTATATACACATCAATCACAGTGCAAATCCGTGGTGTGAAGATAGGATTCTCATTTGTGTTGTGCAATAGTGTAAACTAATATTGTATGTTTTAACCCCCCCCATTTGTTTATTACCGTTGCTGTAATTGGTTGACGTTTACATCTTGACATGTTTGTGTGAGGTATAGTACAGTGCTGGCAAAAAAAATGAGGTTGCTATTTTACCTTTTAGTATATGCACTTTTAAAAATACTATTTTTTTGTGCTTTTTATCTATTCAGATGATTCTAGCACAGTATTAATTATATAAATAGCCCTAATAATTCAAACTTGTTCCTGCAAAAAAAAAAACAAAACATGCCTCTGACATTTCAAAATTAATTCCAGGTGCTTTTGGTAGCTGGAAATAAACAAATTCATAAAGAATCCTTTTGGTCACCAGTGGCTTTGTCACTTAAAATATTTTTAAAGTTTTGCAGGGTTTTTTTTATTATTTTTTTTTATATCTCAACATATTAGAGAAACAGTCCTATTTCAAGGGATCACTCTAAATGGCTAATCAGGCCAGGCAAATTATTAAAAGACTATGCAGTGCTTCCATCTGGCTATTATTTTACAGTGACATCTATCGGACCCTTGCTTAGGTTTTTTTTGTTGTTTTTTTTGAGTGTGCGATAATAAAGTAATAAACATCACCATGTATTTTTCACAAAAATAGCCAGCATGCACCTTATTATGATTACCCTTTTAATGTGCAAAAAAATTCTTATTAAAAAACAAATAATTAAGGAAATCATTGTTTACTGCAAGAAATAATATTTGTAGTTGTGTACTTGATGCATTATGTTGGGTACATATAGCAAGTGTCATGGCTGACTAACCTTATAGGAACTATATCTTGTCAAGTATAGCCTTACAATCTAAATTTTTGCTGTGATTTTGTGTCACAAAAACATATATACTTTGACATGTTGTATGCAGTTCATCATTTATACAGAATCACGCTGGTTAAAAAGCAATCTAATTCTGCCACCTTTTGTGGGTATCTATGTACTTATGCATATGCCATCAAAAGCAGCCATCATGAACATTTGAGATATCATTTCTTATAGCATTGCAAAATCATTACAAATACAGGTACAATTAATTGAACACTTCAATTGTACATGATGAAAAGAATGGTAACAGCACTTTATGCTGATGGATAATGTATCAAGATTAATTTTACTTTTACATTGCTTTTCAATACTTCTCAGTGTTCCCCTAATGACTGAATATATCTAGTACCTTTTGTTAGATGTTTTGCAATAAGTGATGGCTATGAAATTATTACAGTTCACATGTGAACAGATCTATGTAGCAGAGATATCAGAGGATCATTAATATGGACCATAAAGCATTAATTTCTGAACACAGACGTTAAAAAATGCATACAATCACACATTTACAAAAAAAATGTCAATGTTATAATTGACATACTTACTACCTTTATAACTTGCTTATCAGCAATATTTCCAATGAATGTTTCTGTGTGTGTTTTTAGGATTTTTTTTCTTCTAGTATTTTGAACATATCACTTAATGAGAAAACACTAAACGCTGCATTGGTATTTCTTGAAAAAAAAAATCTGTTTTGTCTTCTACAGCTAGTGATTTAATTTTATATCAATTATGAATTTTTAGTTATACAGTAAATAGAATAATAATAAAACATTGCTGCTCTTAATTATTGAAGCTGTACATTGCTTTACCACAGAAGAGCTGTACTATAATGTGCAATTAAGACTAGTGTCCCCCATTTTAGGGCTGTAAAAGGGTCTTTGTATTCAAAAAGGTTGTGGACCACTTAGCTTGATGCTGTACATTACTCAGTCATCCAGACACTGTGCAGTTCAAAGCTTTAATCATAGATATTTTTTTCTGCGTGTAGCAATAATTTGAGTAGGTTTTAAAAATCTAACGGATGTATATTTCTGTCATTTGTTTTCTGTGTATGAACAGTTCTGAATCGGATACGTTTGGATAATGTTTCTTCCCATTCAGTATACTATTGCGTGTCTTTGCATCATATTTTTATTCTATAGATATGTGGCTTTCGTATATCTTTGCATTCATTAATCGTGAAAGTACCATAGAAAAATAACATTGCACAAGCTAATGCATGTACAAAGTTTACCTGTCACACATCAATAAACACTTAAACAATCAGTGTTTTGTTGTTTTTTTGTTTTGATCACCGTAACAACTTTTAGCATATGCTGCATAAACTATGACTTTATTTTAGCCTTTGCACTGGTGGTTCCTGACTCTTTTTTTTTTTTTTCTGAATTTTCACTCTCTTCTGCCTCTCTAGGCAGAAGAGCTGGATGTTTGGTGGAAGGGCATAGAGGTCTGCACCGGCGATTTTAAGTTACATGGTGACTTTGTAAGAATAAAGAGGGTTGTCGCTTCAAACATATAGTACATTTGCAGTTGCTCTGTCACTTTACAGATCTGTGGTCAGACCTCACGTAGAGTACTGTTTAAATGTTCTGGATCAGAAAAAGACATATATATATAGCTTGGAGGAAAGAAAAAAGTGGGGTGATGTGACATTTAAATACTAAAAGGGACACTCCAGCCATTATATGCACTTTAATGCACGTGATACTTGCATGGTCCCCTTAAAATTTCACATGGTCCATTTGGGAAAGCATAGCAGGATTGTGCAGAATTCCCCCTTAATGCATTTACCCATTTGCCCCCCAGCTGAATACCCTGCAGGAGATATATTCCGCCATATTGAAGGTAAAGTTTTCGTTAACATCTTTTTGTTTCGCTTCGTAACAAGAAGCCATAGTCTAAAACCGGAGAGTTCGAGGTTTAGACGTAACATATGGAAGTTCTACTTTACCAACAGGATGGTAGATTAATCGAACAGCTTGCCATCAAAAGTGGTAGAGGCTATTACAGTGAGGGAATAGAAACATACATCAGGTATTTATAAAACTCTCCTGAAACTAAGGCAAGATTAAGTAAGGATTAAGGTCAGAGTCGATACGTCAAGTAGATGGGCCGAACAGTTCTTATCTGCAATTCTTTATTTCTACATTTAACGGTGTATATGTAAAATAGAATCCTATTCCATGGGAGTGGTCATTTTAACTTTGAGATTAACGGATTTCAATGATTATTTCTTGTTATTTTCTTTGATAGTAGCCATTTTTTCTGGATACATTGTTAAAAGTAGATAAGTAAAAAGCAGAAATGGTATTTAATCTTAACAATTTTGGGAAGAGTACAGCACCACAACCATTTTTTCTTACCTAATTCTTGCCTTTCTTGTGACTTTTTTTTAAATAAAATCTTTCTTCAAATAATAGATTGAGGCCTCCTTGAATCACAGAAAACAGTTTTTTTCATAGTGTTTATAGATGTGGATTTTTGCAATATTACATTTGGTTTCTTGCATATTTCAAATAAATATAACATTTCACTTGAAGGAGTATTCTCTGTGATCTTTCTTTCATTGTTATTTATGTTATCTCATTTTTTCCTCAAAAGGAAATTGTGCAGACACCTAGGAAATATTTGATCTGCCCTTCAGTTCCAAATGACCCTGCTTTGGAGTAACTGCCAAATACAACATCTTTTTTTCCTGAGTTATCTGCGAAACCGTTGGTGCTCTAGTCTCCTTTTCAAGATTTAAAAAATTATTTTATAACAGTCTATTTTCTCACAGATTTGCAGACAGGCAACAGATTTATTTACTTTTCCAACCCTAGTAAAGTCCTGTAAAAAAAAAAAAAAAAAAAAAAAACCTGGTTAGCCTTATAATTTATAGTTGAGTTTCTGTCCATGTGAAATCCACCTCACCAAATGAACCAGTGGTGTAACGAAAAATGCTAGGCCCCCTTGTGAGAACTCCAGTGGAGGCTCCAAACTCCTCCCTTAAAGTGCTGTCTAATGGGCCGCTTGAATAGAAAATGACTTTATCTGACCCATGAGCCAGCGTGCACCTGCATCAGGTGGCCTGTTCAGCTTCAAGTGCTTGAAAAGTGGTTAAAAAAGTATGAATGAAACACTGAGGGGAGGAGTTTTGTGGCGCTTAAATTGGGTGGCCCCCAAGGAGAGGGCTAGCACTTTCTGGCCTGGAGACAAGTAAAGCTAAGTGGTATCATCACCCCCGCTCCCCATTAACTTACACCTGCACTAGCACACATTCTTGCACACACTCTCATGCTAACACATACACATTCATGTGTCATTTACATGTACTCACTCTCTCTCCCCCACTCCGTTACCCTCTTAGCCCTTTACCTTGACCGAGTACTTGCTTTAACATTGCATTATGAAACCTCGCTTGTTCTTGCCTCTGTAAGTGAGATGGCCTTTTCACTGAAAAATTTCACTCTGAGGGGTTCTCTGGGGGCCCCAGTTATGCCAGTGAAATTAAATATGCAAGGACAAGTTTACCCCTTTCTGCTGAAATCACTTGATAGTGTCCTATATATATATAATCATTGTACAGCGCTGTGGAATAGGATGGAACTATATAAAACAATAATATATATACATACATATATATGTAACATTAAGCATGTCACAGTATTAAACACTGTTCATTGGCAAGACTGTTTATAGTCTGGGTTCTATATTAAAACATTTAGTTGAAGGTGCAACTGTAATCTAACAGGATTCAAATAACTTTTTGAATCATAATTGTAAGAGGATACGGTCCTGATAAGCACCATGCATGTCAATAGGACCTAAATATAATGCTGTTTCTGCCTATATATACCAGTACCGTCTAGCTAATGTCCTTTATTAAATGTTCATGTTTTTGATATTCATTTGTATCCCTAGTTTTGTATTCATATCAACGGTCTGTCTTTGTACACTAGATAACCTTTTATGTGCTTGGAGGAATTCACACTGCCAGGTGAAAAGAACATGCAATGAAAGCATTCCATGAACATGAGTAGCTTAATCATAAAACAATAGTGTGGCATCTGTTTAAAACCACAACATTCTTACAGAGACAAGGGAAATACCAAGGCTCTGGTATTTGCATGCTTTTCCCAAATCACCCAGGTGTACACATTATAGCATACAGAAAGAATTACCTTTTACAATACTATTTCATAAAACAATGTTATCAGACATAGCAAGTGGAGTTTGGATGGAGTTAAAATATAAACTGTTCAATTATCAAATAACCAAGGTTATTGTTATTTAGTCATTGCCTTTACTTCTTAGTTTGTTGTCTTGTATTATTCTTGCAGCCACTTGGTCATGTATAACTGGGGAACAGGCAACTTTACAATAGGAAAATATTGAAATGTGTATTGGTTTTAGAGTTTTCACCCAAACTAGCAAACATCTCATATGCCTGAGTATATTCAATATTAAAAAATCACAGAGTGGAGATGTACTCACCAAAACAAAAATGTAAGACTGACGTGCATCTGGTGTGTAGTAACCATGAATGTCCCCAAGGAAGGATACATAAAAGGCAGAGACCATACACTCTGGAATTAGTTGAGGGAACAGTTATCAATGACATTAAAAATCATGGATGGGATTTTGACCACAAGTTGTCTTTGTCAAGGGCAAATAACAAACAAAGGAGGTCATTTGCAGATCTCCCATCAGGCTTTCAGGGGTTCTCCACTCCAGATGCACTTCAGTCTTTGTGTTACAAATGTTTTTTTTGTGTGTGCGCACATCTCTTCAAAAAAATATGTTTCCGTTAAATAATGACATGTACATATGACGATATGGTATAATTATACCTAAGAACTGCAGTGAGGTCGAATACAGACAAATGCTACCTTCTAACACATTTAATGCCTTGCTTAATGCTTAATAATAGGTTTGATCCAGAATCCTAGTATCTTTAACCTTTCTCAAAGTCTACCTGAGGAATGCCCAGGCCCTAGGAGAGGGGGATCTCTGGGTAGGTAACCTTGAGTAGTTCCCCAATATAGCTGTAACAAAACTTTAACTAAGTGGCATTATAAGCTAATTTTAACACAACAGTTTTGCAATGGCTTTCCATATGCTCCTCTAAATGCTTAGATGTTTACACTTAGATGAAGTATAACTGTGACTCTGGTCTACTATCACATTTGTATTGTTCATTAACCCCTTAAGGACAATGGGCGGTCCCTAAACCCATTGAAAACAATGCATTTTGAGCCCTTACATGTACGGGCAACAAGGTCTTATCATAGAACACCAATCTAAGACCAAAAAAATCCTACTGCACTGCATAATGTATATTTTTATCTATACTATTAAAATGGAAAGGATCCTGAAACAACTATATGTAGAGAAGAACTATGTGTCAGTATTGCTTGTTATAGGTTGTAGTTCACTAAAAACAGTTAAAACCATGACTCACAAATCCCAGCATAAAGCTTCATAATTACAGCATACAAAGCAAGGGGGAATCAGTATGCATTATTTTCATGTATTTCCCATGTTTCGCTGCTCATTGACTTTGGCAGGAATGACGAATGTGGTGCCCAATGGCACTTGAGCTGAGAAGTGCATGTTTGGCCTAGGATGTGAGGTTGAGATAAATAGAACAGCCACTTATCAGTCACAGAGGCTGAAAATCTAAGAAGTGGCCAAGGACTGATTAAGGTCTGAGTCTCTACATCTGGAAAAATAGGCAGACTAGATGGGCTGAATGGTTCTGTTGTTAATCTGTTGTTAATTTATAGGTTTCTATGTTTCTGTTCCCAAGCCCACCTGCTTTATTGTTAGAAAGTTGTACCATCCCTTTCAAAATTCTCACCTGCCATTGTCATAACATCAGCCATGTCTTCAGGTTCCCCATCTCTACCTCTTGGCCTTCAGAGCTTGTGACATCTCATTGTGGATGGTAAATGAGCGTATATTTTTTTAATAGATGTGAGCAGAGTGAAATGTCTATAAACAACATGTGCTTCTTATCCACTATGTTAACTACAATAATATACACAGCATTTATAATCAATGTACTGTATTTTCCGGCTGGGCGTATAAGACGACCCCCAACTTTTCCAGTTAAAATATAGAGTTTGGGCTATACTCGCCGTATAAGACTACCGCTCTACCCAGTATACAACAACCAGACAATCACGGCAAGCGATGTACCTTACCGGTGATTGGCTGGTTGTTGTATACAAAGCCTGCTTGGATTGGGTGGGTCAGCTCTCCCTAACATATGCCTGTCCACACACACATGTATAGACATACACTGCCCTCACACACCCCTTCCTTTACACACATATACACGTACACACCAGCTTACAAACACAGATTTACACATACACTGCCCTTACACACACCTGCCCATACACATACACTGCCCATACACAGACATATACATACATACACACCCCTGCCTTTACACACACACACATATACACATATATATACATATGCACACATATATATATATATATATATATATATGCACACACCAGCTAACAAACACACAAATACCTCCACTACTCTTACACACACCTGACCATACTCATACACTGACCTTACACACACATATATACACATACACTGCACTTACACCCCTTTCTCCCCATCTCTTACCTTTCTCATCTTCTAACTTCCATCCAGTTGTGGGAGCGCGAGGTCTGTCATTTCAGACCTCTGCTTTACTGCTCCCTCATCACTTCGCGCCGGCAATTGATGCCGAGCGCCGGGATATGACGTCATCCCAGTGCTCGGCATCAATAGCCGACGCGTAGTGATTAGGGAGCATGGAAGCCGAGGTCCGAAGTGCCAGACCTGGAGCTAGTTAGAGGGAGGTCGTGATCTCCCCAACCAGCCTGCTCATCGGGCGCCCGCTGATCAGGGCTAGTTGGGGAGATCACGATCTTGCACCTACCTAAGCTAATCAGTTTAAACTGTGTGCAGTATTACCATACCTGGGTTTGCTACCTGTAGCTCTCCTTTGCACTAGGTGGCTGGCTTTGTGTGGAGGTTGGGCTAGCTTGACATATTGGCAAGGCTAGCAATGTGATGGACGGGTTGACAACACATGGAGGTGGGGCTAGCCCAGATACCATAAAACTAGCTGGGACAAAGGAGAGTGGCTGTAGGTGCCAAACACCACTCACCTGTCTGGAGAAAGAGTAAAGTGATCAGGAGACTATGGGTCAAACCCATAGAGTTCCTAGGTAAGGGTTAACCAGACAAAGCGAAATGAATTATGTGTAAGCTCTACAGGGAGTTTCACATACAAATACTCTACAGAGGACAGAGCAGCTTTAGGAATTGTCTTTTTTATTCTTCCTTTAAATCATCATTGCAGTTCTCTCTATGCCACTATCCACTGCTTTTGTATTAAATAACAGGTTTTGTGGTATGCTATGGTAGATGTGTATGATTTAAATCTAGAAGATAAATTAATATGTGTAAGCACTCTCTGGCTTTGCAGACATGCTTTGATTTTTGTTTACACAATCCCATTACGAAAACAGTTTCATGTGGATTTGTCATTAAAACAAAAACACCCTGTGTTTATTCATCACCGGAAACAATGATTAAATAACTTTAATTACACCTTGAAGGTTTAACTCAAACCAATCTTGTTGATGGGATAAGAAAGAACCCCTCCTGTGTTAATAACCAAAACCAACCTAGAGTTGTGTTTTTTTAAATAGTAATCATAATTTGTTTATTAGGTTTGATGTATTGAATATTATA
This sequence comes from Spea hammondii, assembly GCA_029215755.1. NCBI lineage: Eukaryota > Metazoa > Chordata > Amphibia > Anura > Pelobatidae > Spea > Spea hammondii. The sequence continues at coordinate 51,543,086 of JARDYJ010000004.1, read as the reverse complement.
GACATGTTTTTGTGAAAATAAAAGCAAATATAGACTACATTTAATGGAAAGGTTGCATTAAGATGGCATTAAGAAGCTTTCTGCGATTGTATGTTAGATTTCAATTAGCATTTTTGTTTAAATTAAACTACTATTCAAATATCCTAGTGCTTTGTGCTACAGGTAGTTATCAATTTTCTATTAAATTCCCAAGACGTTAAAGTGATGAACTGTGATTAAAGGCTCCATGAATTAACTCATAAACATACTTGGGAACTTCCCAGGGGTGGTACCCGTAGCTCCCCTTCTCCTGAGAGTATAACACATTTTCCCACAAGGGTTGCCAGATCAGATCTTGTCATTTATAGTTACATTTAGGTTACAGAAAGAATAGAAAGAGCCTACATTTTACCCAGGTAATTCTCTCTATTTTGGTGGACATATTAAGCTATTCATAGACACCTTGTGGTAGTAGTAGTACCATAATCCAATTCGCCATATGATTTACCCCCAAAATCCAAACCAAATATTAAAAGTGATGAAAAAATGAAATCATTTTCTTAAAAGCTCCCACCCACTTAGTAAATCTAATACATGTGGTTGTACATATATGTAGGGTGCACACTCAGTCCACATAGGTGACAGTACTCAATATTATACAGTTTAGGCACTGGCGTGGGACAAGAATGTCTGGCTTGCAATCTCCTTTCTATTTTATCCCAAAGGTGTTTTATGGGGTTGAGGTCAGGGATATGTGAGGCCAGTCAAGTTCTTCTACACCAAACTCATCCAACTATGTCTTTATGGATCTTGCTTTGTGAACTGGGCACAGTCATGCTGGAAAAGAAAAGGGTCTTCCCCAAACTGCACCCACAAAGTTGGAAGCATAACATTGTCCAAAATGTCTTGGTATGCTGAAGGAAAGCCGTCCCAGAAGAGTGGAAGCTGTTATACCTGCAAAAGGGGCCCCAACTACATATTAATGTCTGTGTTTAGAATGCAATGTCATAAATGTCCTTGTTGGTGTAATGGTCCCAATACTTTTGTCCATATAGTATATATACGAGATGTAGCTCTCGCCTCAATCTTGTCATATCTGTCTAATCATTCTTTCCGTCATCTTCACCTTTTCCACATTTGTGTTGGTGTCCCTGTTGGATCAGTCCTTTGGCCCTCTGCTTTTTTCTCTTTACACTTTATCCCTTGGAAAAATAATCAACTTATATGGCTTCCATATCACCTATATGATCACGATACTCAAATCTACCTGTCTCTCTCTGATATTTCTTCTTATTTCACGTTACCAGCTGCTTGTCTGCTATTTCTACTTGGATTTCACAACACTACCTGCAACTCAATCTCTTGAAAACTGAACTCATTATCTTCTGCACCTCCCTCTCCACCCCAGTACCTGAAATCTCAGTCTTTATTAACAACATGACTATCTCTCCTACTAACTAGACCCCATGCCTTTCACCTTCATCCTTCACATTCAATCCCTCACCAGATCCTGAAGTTTCCATCTTAAAAAATCGGAAGAAATAATCATTTATATCCTGGGACTACAAAGCTGAGCCACCTTTCCCCATGCTATACCCATACGTAACGTTTTAACACATACATTGCTTATTTTATTCTGTTAACGAAGTACGTTGCTAGGTTCTAAAAACATCTGGGACTAAGGTCCATTAGCTATCTAGAAACCTAGAATCCAGGGACAGCCAGTGACATACATGCACACGTGGAGTATTCATTGCACAATGAATGCACATGGATATTCTGGGCTACCACTAACGCAGCCATTTGAAGAAGACAAAGGGGCTGGCAGCCAGGGCTTTAGCTTAGCATCAATACACATTTCTTTATTGACTGTATATTTCTGTGTATTCACATTCATTGCATCTTGTAATTTATTTGTTGTGTTTGAAGCTTTATTTTGGTTGCTTTATAGTGAAAACAAGCAAACAAACAAAATTCTTTCTACAGTTTGCTAAAGCAAAACACACTTTTTGGGGAATAATCAAGGAGAAAAATCCACTACAATAGCATTTGTAAGAGTTGGGGAATGTTCTAGATTGTGGAATACCAATTAGGAATGGAACTTCCTGAAATCAGAAGGCCATATGAACAAAAGAGGAGCTGCTACAAAAATGTATATTTTGACATATTTACTTTAAATCCTAATAATCATTATATAAATCAGATGTGAGTAAAATTTGGCCGGTCTGCTGAAATTTAAGTGTTCAGCCTGTCTTGCCTATTGATAGATTATCTTTCTTCTTACCGCATTTGCTCGATTATAAGACGACCCTGATTATAAGACGACCCCCCAAAATCTGAATATTAACTTAGGAAAAAAAGAAAAAGCCTGAATATAAGACGACCCTAAAGGAAAAAAGTTTTACCAGTAAATGTTAATTCATGTAAACTATTTTTTTAAATAAAAGCTATGATTGAGAAAAATATTTTTTTTGTTTTTATTTCCTTGTATTTTCCAACCTGTCCCCCAGTTACGCACATCTGCCCCCAGGCTTGCCACACCAATATGGCACTGTGGCCCATGATATGCCTTTTAACCCTCTATATGCCACTGTGCCCCATGGTATGCCTTTTGACCCCCTATGTGCCACTCTGCCTCCAGAAATGCCTTATACCCCTATATCCCATTCTGGCATTTAGGGGGTTAAAATGCATATTATGGGGCAGAGTGGCATATAGGGAGGTATAAGGCATTCCAGGAGGCAGTGGCATTAAGGGAGTTAAAAGGCATTGTATAGAGCACTCTATAAGGCATTTCAGGAGGCAGAGTGCTCTATTAAATGCCCCCTTAACGCCACTCTGCTTCCTGAAATGCCTTATAACTCCCTATATGCCACTCTGCCCCATAATATGCCTTTTAACCCCCTAAGTGCCAGAGTGGCATATAGGGGTATAAGGCATTCCAGAAATGCCCTATGTCCCCCATTTAACACACACACGCACACACACTTACCGGTGCTTCCAAATTCCTGCTGTATTGCCGGGGCAGCGGGTTGACGTCTCCTTCCGCTGCAGCCGGAAGGAGGTGGAGTTGGCAGCGGGGGGTTGTCTGCGTCCGTCGCGGATACCTTTCCCGGCTGTCAGAGATCAGAGTTCCGGCACCTGTGCGGGGAACTCTGATTTCTGACAGTCGGGGAAGGTATCCGCGACGGACGCAGACAACCCCCGCTGCTAGCCACACCTCCTTCCGGCTGCAGCGGACGTTGTCTACGCGGATCGCGTAGACGTCAACCCGCTGCCCCGGCAATACAGCAGGAAGCACCGGTAAGTAAGTGTGGGGGGGGGAGACAGGAGGATCCAGGTCCCCTGCAGCGGTGCGGGGGATCTGGATCTTAGTCTCATAATCAGACCTCTATTTGAGGTCTGATTAGAAGACGACCCCGATTAGAAGACGAGGGGTATTTTTCAGAGCATTTGCTCTGAAAAAAACCTCGTCTTATAATCGAGCAAATACGGTAATTTCCCTTTGTAGGGTCAACGCCCAATGAACTGTATACTTAGACACGTTGCATGCCTGCACAGACAAGGCAAGAGGCACACAGTACCCAACATATTTTTCAAAAGAGCTTCCTGTTAATTTATCAGATCCTATGCAAGAAACCTCTACACTTTCAGTATACAAGCAAGAAAATTATTTTACTTTCATTCCATGACACTGTTCAATTAAAATTTAATTTTATTAAATTCTTCTTTATTATTATAAAGAATTATTATTATTATTTATTGATTTATAGCGCAATCATACTCCACAGTGATGTACAATAAGATTTGCACCTCAGTTTTACTGTAACACCTTGAGGTGATCAAAAAGTTCTAATTCTGATTTTTTTAAAAAAATCAGTATCACCCCCTCTTTTTTTAAATGTTTTATTCAGCTAGAATCATTTAGGGAGTCTATAAAAGAAACATATATAGGAAAGAAATGAAAGTTTGAGAATAATAATGCTACACAATAATACTATATACAGCGGTAACCGGGGCTGGACTAGCAATGACGAGGCGGCCCTGGCACTTTAAGGCCGGTGGCTATCTGATTATGTAAATGCAATTGGATAGGCTCATGTAGCATGCAACTGGGCATATCCTCCCGGCAGCCACACGTTGCTGCAGACGATCTGCCACTAGAAAGGGTAGATTGGGTGTGTATGGGCACTGTCAGGCAGCGCCCCATTGGACATTTGCCTGGTATTCCAGGTTGTCAGTCCGGGCCTGTTGGTAACCAATCTTTACCCAAACATCAAAATTAAATAAATAAACCCCATCGTAAATTAAATAATCAAATGTTCCTTAAGTGTAAATTACAGGAATATGTTGCTTCGTGATTAATTGACTTTATAAGGATGCATACATTTTAGTTTTGTCATTGGTCATGGATGATTATTGAAAGCTACGTAAATTCATATCTTAATTTGTATACACATAATATATCACTATTAAAACAATGGCTTTTTTCAGTTATGCAGCTGTTGTTGAACGGGAATATACAGTATGGAAGCTCATTTTAAGCTCCTGTTTCCGTAAATTAAATTGTCGTGTTATATACTGCTTGCTATATTTCCCCATTGTACAGCCCTGCGTAATATGATGGCACAATATAAAATAATACATATTAATAATATGAGGACTATTCTAAGAAAACCTTTTTTTGATGTGAAGCTCCAGAAAGTCTGTTTGATCTTAAAAGTAAAGCATTTGTCATTATCCAGTAGCTGAAGTTAGATATGACAGACCGACTTTAAAATCTATCAAACTGATTCGAATTGGAGTCAAAGATCACCAAACAATTTTCAGAATGAGGAACAAAAATGTATATAAGCAGTAAGCAGGCTGGAAGAAGGCTAACACCATTCTTAGGTTGGGTACAATAAATCAACATTCAGTTTAGTCAGTAATGGAGTTTGAAATAGCAAAAATGTTAAATGAACCAGTAAGAATTACCCTAAAATATCACTTATTTAAGTTCAGGTGTCAATTACAAAAGAGCGTAACTGCTACATAAAGTCTTACTGCAGCCTTTGTTCCATATTAAATATGACTATTATCTATAGGTACATATTATTCTCCGGATTTTACCATGTGATATTTGGCAGTTTGGTTACTTGGGATGCAGGGCCATATTGAACAGTAAAAAGGTGTTTTAAAAGTAAAAGGGTGTCAAATGAGTACAAAGATGGTTTCAATGATAATATTTTGCAAAAAAAAATAGTTACTGCCATTCCAGTAGCATCCTGTTATTATGATATTTTAGCAAGGTAACATGATCTCTTTTTCTGACAATCTTTTGGATCTGTGGATATTTTGATCTTTATCTCTATCAAGCCCAGACTGGCTTGTACCAGTTCCCGCCAGTCACTTACCTTTAGAGCTGCTCATCCAGCCCCTTAGTGTGCAGGCATATGCTGCGACAATGTAACAGTGTAACACGCAGCCACGTGAATACAGCAGATGACCATATTTTCAGTCGGGGGGCTGCATTTATGCCCCAATATTTGTAGTTCTAATTTTGTCCAGAGAGGGGCAGTACACACATCTGCACTTTCTTTAACCCCTTAATGACAAAGCCCGTACATGTACGGGCTCAAAATGCATTGTTTTCAATGGGTTTAGGGACCACCCATAGTCCTTAAGGGGTTAATGCTTACAGTAGTACTCAACTCATACTTCATTTGTTATTAGATTAGCTTGCAATTAGCAGTGGCCTATTTTGTCCTAGGATAACAAGGCCTAGAACAGCCCACCTGGTGGGGACTCCATTGGGCCAATCATCCTATTGGACAAATGGCCTCCCTCGTGTACCACAACTCTCAATAAGCAATTTGAGAAAATTAGAGACTTTTCCTGGTCCTGGCCCAATTATACTCAAGAGGGCTATGCTGACTTATGTAGTAACTTTTCTGTGCCACCTCTGGAGGAGAGGACGAAGCAGAAGTCCAGAAAAGGAGAAGAGTAAACAATGCATGGATGATATAACTGTGCGGTATAAGCCTACATCTTTATGTGAATAATGAATAAACCAAGACATGACGTGCGTCTTTGTGACAACAAAGGAGCTTCTTGTGTAGCGTGCTATTTGGTTGGAGAAAGGCCTTCACTGTTCTTAGTAAGGAATATATTACTGTGTATGTCAGTATTATACCAACTATTGCAATGTAGTCGTATGCTGGTACAGCTGTAGCCCCTTAACCTTACTATCTGTTTACAGAGAGCTCCAAATTGAAACCATAAACTGTTATTGTTATATACATTTCTTAACACTACTGCAAATATTAGGGGAAGTGTAAAACTATGTAAGAAAAAACAGTAATGGAACATGACATTTTTCTTTATTAATCGGACATTTTTACTCCTGAATGTGTTTTGTTATCATAATCCAAGTCACACACGGCAGCTCTACTGCTGCCAATATTCCTTCCTATAATCCCTCTGTGCACCGTTTACTGATAAAATGGATCAGATGCATTTTGATATTTGTTATTTTGTACATGGCAAACAACTCTAAAAAAAGGCTTTGAATCCTTCATAATACACAAATTGTAGCTTGAGCTATGAAACATTACTGATAACCACAAATGAGAATTCCACTTACAGATAAAGTAGATGCAGTTCAATATTATATAAAATAATCACTTTATTGGCAAATGGAACTAGGGACAAAGGGAGACAGACCAGAGATCCATTACAGGTTATTTCAGCTGCATCTAATAACATCTAATGAAAATGGTTCTCTGCAAAAACAGTTTAACATTCAGATCTAGGTGCTAATTGAAGGTTTACATTACATTGTTTAGCTTTACTATAACTCAAAATGGTGTTGCTAGCAGTGGTGTATTCTTGGCAAGGCCAACTAGGCTCACGCCTTGGATGCCAGGTCTATACTGTAGAGGCAGCTTCCCCTCTGCCGCATGACAGGGATCGCCCAATCACAGTGTCCCTGTAACACCACTAGTCAATGGGCCAGTTAAAAGATAGATCCCTAATCTCCCCAACTGGCTCATTAACACTATGGAGGGCTGCGCCGAGTCAGTACAGTCCTCTATAGTTTCTTTCTGCGGATGGGGTAAAAAGTTTGGCCAAATACACAACTGGCTGAGTAATGGAACAGATCCTGGATACTGGGCTCATTAACGTGGATAATAAATAATCATGTTACTGTGGAGTTTTGCCCAGAGGTATTCTAGAAGACCTTTTTTCACATGTTTTTGCTCTACTTTCTTTTGTAGCCTTTGTGACTACTGTGAGTTTTAAATGCATATGTGTGCTAGTGTGCTTTATATACCATGAGCAATCAATTTGCAATCTTTAAACATGAATATCACCATGGTATGTTAAGTCTATTAAACTACACTTACCTAAAGCATCCCTTTATTTATAGTCTACTTCTGCCACCTAATGGACAATGATGTGTATTACACTTCACCTTAATTTAAGCATCTTACTATATCTGATCTTTGAAATTTTGTGGTGGGATACCTGCACCCTGTTTCTTGTTGTGTGATAGACTTTCTTTTTGTAAAATGTGATTTTGATTTGGCAGTAACGTAACTTCTATCCATTTATATTACCATAATACCTTATAAACAATTCTCATATTTAATTGTAGTTATAATTATAAATCATCAAATACTATCTTGCTAACCTATTAGATCATTATTTTATTATTACAAATGAATGTTATTATGGGTTGAAATTCAAATTTGTTTCTTCTGCTTTTACACCGTGTAGGAGACAAAGTAGTTGTATGTAAAGTAAAAACTTTTCACACATATATTTTCCTTTTCAAAAAAGGCCTTGCCCTTTCACAACATACTCTTTTGAATTATACCAAGTTAAATATACGTTAACTTGTAGGCCCCCTCTCATGTCTCGAATAACTCTAACATTTAGAAGCTGATTAAGTGAAGAATATTCAATAAGGATTTGATTGAAGGAGGTGTTGATATTGTCACAACCAAACCTATAGCCTTTATCTGTTATTCATCTTTATATGGGTTGGCTGAAAAGCAAACACGTCCAATAACGTCAGTCTTTTAGAGATATTATTAATTATTTTTTTTCCTGACGAAGGCAACCCAAATCCATATTTTCCTGGTGGTTCAAATTCATTAATGACTCCAAGGACAGTTTATTTAATCCTTGGATTAACAACAATTTCATTCAGAATCAGGATTCATGTATGCCCTCTCATTCAAAAAACTTTTAAAAGCACTTAAACAGCACATCTATTCATAACTTGTAATGAATTTCACAGACTAATAATCTTATCTACTCATATCTTGAGTGACAGACCTTTAGACTGAGGAGATATATTATCCTGTCTGTTTTTCTAATTATACAGAGCAGAAAATAAGACTTCTATCCTACAGTCAGACTCCCCGGAGGATGGATCAAATATTTGTCAGAAGGCTGTGCAACTGCAAGCTGTAATTCAGGAAGACTTAGAACATGGTTGGGGTCACCATGGATGTAAAACTAGATACATGAGCACAAATCAGTCCATCTATTTTATCTATTTTACACAAGAAAGCTTGATTCTTAACTTTATATATATATATATATATATATATATATATATATATATATATATATATAAAGTAAAGAATCAAGCTTTATTGATATATATATATATATATGTTCAATTATGAATGTATTATATTTCGGGAGTTTTGTAAAGGAAGAACACCATATAGCTCATTCAGGTTGTATTCAGTCCCAGAAATCGCTCACAATGGTGTTGTTGAATTCTGTTTTCCAGTTCAGATTGAAATTATGAAAAATCATAATCTTCATTTCCCTAAGTAAAGTTTAAATGCTAACCTTTCGTGTGCTGCTGCATAGTTTTATCTGTGGGAGGCATGTGCTTTTTCCAGTCAGATTAAGTTAGTGTCTTTTTAATTAAAACAAGGTATGTGGCTGCATTCCTGATTGTGAATCTTAATTGTAATCTGTTTTGTGTTCATGGATTTGTATACCACGTTAGCTTGGTTTTATTCATTGCGATGTATTCATAAGATCCCTAAAAAGAGCTTTCTTTTCCCTAAAAAAGGGAAAGGGAAAAGATCCCTAAAAAAGGGGTTAATGCATCAAAATGTGCCCAAACCTCAAGCAATTGAATTATAATTTTACACAACCCAGGTTTTTAGATGTCGATCTATTCAAACATGAACATTAAGCTATATTAAGCTATTTTCACATTAAATATTCTGGGATGTCATATGGAAAGTCCTCTTCTGTTTAAGTCTTCTCATTCAATAAGACAGCTGCATACTTTCTTTGCTATTACAAATTACGTGGCTTCTTTATACATATCTAAGAGGAAAAGATGCATCTGTTTCATCATTGAGTAGAATGGCTATTTTGTATTTTTCTTCACAGCTATAACATGCTATATTTCTTGACCTTTATTAATTGATAATCAGCATTCTGCTAATAACACAATTTTGACACCCGAGCAGCGCCATTTCAAATTATGACACATACACATTGGCAAGGGCATAAATATAATACCCGTAGCCGTCAGCAACAATACCTGAACAGGTCAGTGTATAGACAAAATAGTTACCTGGCACACAAACTTTGTATATAGATGTATATAGATGAATGCATGCTGTCCAAGCCATTTCATAAAGTGAATTTCACCATAATTGCAAATGATCATGTGTTTATCACCGGTCATCGTGGTATAATCTACATGTCTGGCTGTTTATTTTGTTGATACCCCTGAAATACTGGACACACATTTCATAGTGAAATTACCCTACCTCTTTACCTCTATGTCAACCTGTCTTCCTTTTGGTATTGGTGAACTCCTTGCTTGGTCAAACTTAACTAAATCTCTGAATTTTCTTTGTAGATAGATTTTTTTATTGTTTTGCTATCGTAAAGTTGAAACCATGGAATTGTTTTGACTTGAGGATAACACACAGTGCTGTATACAGTCATTTCTTTTAGTATACTATAACTATCTGTCTAGTATGCACACTCATGTACATGTACAAGCAGTCTTCAAAGTCGGGTGCATCCCGTGCAATAATATAGATATCTTTTCCAACAAGTGAAATGGAAAAGTAAGGAAAATACTTATTCTTCACATGTTTTACTGATCCTTATTGTAGGTAGCACCCCATTTATTCTATGTCTGGAAATAAAATCTTGAAAATAATCTACTGTTTTGGCAGTTTCTTTAGATGATTTCACATTTTGTTTTGCAGAATGATCACTGTGGGATATTCTATTCCTTAATACCATAATTAATATTCTCACTGAATATCTTTTCATTTCATTTCAAATTGCCAAATAATGACATCCAAAATAATGTCTACTGTGTAAGATGATTGCAACACTACACATTTAACATGTTCCCATCACTGGCCGAGCCAATGTCCACTTGAAGAGATTAAGCCGCTTCAATGAACAACCACATTTGCAGACTGTGTATAAAAATTGTTCCCATTAACGTGATAATTGACTTTTGGGTTGTTCCTGGCATCCAGTACAAAACGAACAAATGGCTTGTATCTCAAAATAGTGTGAATATGTGGCTCACTTATGTTCATGTTATGCAGAAAAGAAACACAAGATGTCAATTTTGTACAAAATAAGTCAGTGTTTTCATAACTAATACCTTGGACATGTCTGGTAACAAAAAGGTACAATAACAATTACCTGCAGATATCACGGGTACCAGGGATAGGCACGCACATTATTCATGGTGGATTTTATTAAAGATACTAGACTCTGTGATGGACACTATCAAGACACACACACATATACACTTGCCCTTATGCAAGCCTGGCCATACACATATATTCACACTTGCACTTATACACAAATATCCCAACATACATTTTCCCTTACAGACACACTTGCCGTAACATACAAACTTTCCTTCACACACAATTTTAAAATACAAAACACACATACTCATTACTCATATTTTCTTTTTCTTGTTTGTATCTCTCACTTTCTTTTCTTTGTCTCTCTCTCTTCCCTTTCCTTCTCTCCCTTCCCTTTCTTTCCTTCCCTCTCTCCTTACTATTTGCGATAATCATTTGTGGCCCTGTGGTGGAAATGTTAGGTCTGTTCATATTCTGGTGTTCAACATCAATAGCCGCTGCACCTCACACTCTCTTCATTTTGGTACAGTTAGAAAGAGACACGGATCCTGCCAGCACAGGCAGTGCAATGGACACCACAAATTGTAGTGATGAACACCACTGTCTGGGTACAGACACCTTGCTGACATCTCAGTGGTACCAGCTTGAAGATCCCACTTCTGCACCAAGTAGCCTTGTTGAAGCACTACCACTGGCAAATTCCAGCCTAGAGCAACTAGACCTACATATTCATGCTAACCCACAAAACACAGGCACATTCATGCTAACACATGCACACTTATACACTCTCACTCTAACATACATATATACTCACTCCCTTCCTTACTCTCTCATCCTCTCGCTACCACGCTCTCTCTTACCCTCTTACGCACACACTTTTACATACAAGCTCACATACATACATACCCACTCCCTCGCTTACCCTCTCAACCTCTCACTAACTCACTCTCACCTCTTTACTCCAGCTGTCTTTCTAGCTGCTTGATTTTACTGCAGGGTCATGTAACTTGGTTTGTTCCTGCCTCACCGGACCGTTCCAAAATTCTTCTTTGTGAACTGGGAAGGTGATGGATAAGTGGATCAGCCTCCCAGAAGAAGTATTAGAGGCTATAAAAAAGTGAAGGAATTTAAACATACATGGGATAGGCAGATGGCTCAAGAATTTAAGCCAATACTGAGGACTGATTAATGATTAAGCCTTTACAGTAGATTAAACAGGCAGACTAGATGGGGCGGGTAGGTCTTATTTGCAGTTTCTGCAGGTGCACAGAGAGATTAGAGGAGACCATGTGTAACGGGTTCACCAAGAGAGCTTTAGTAACTCCCAGAGATCACCCAGATGTATCCCCCTGTTGTCCCCGGAATCACTTCCAGCACCAGTCAGCATGCATACCTTGGAACCCTGCTATGTGTAGCCAATAAGTAGACACAACTACCTTGAATTGAGTACAGCAGGAATGAACAGTTTATTGGTGTAAAACATAGACTCATATATCCACAGAACGGCATTAACATAAATTAACAGATACATGTATACAACCCAACCTTTACTTACCCTAGCAGCAATCCTATTGATTGTATTAGTTACATAATAGAGTTCCTACCTGTGCTGTCTTTGTTTGACAGCCAGGCTGGAGCCATCTCTGAGTATCTTGGGGCCCTGTATGACAGGGCAAGGACAATGATAGAGGGGATATTGCAAGGTACTCGTAGAGGTGTGGGACATGGATGCAAAAGGGTTGGTGGGAGGCTTCAGGGTTGGAAGGGGCATGGGGTTTAAAGGAGTAAGACTGGGAAAGTTGTTAGAAGGTAAATAAGTAGAGGAAAAAGAGTTATGGAAAAAGGGAAAATTACATGAGTAGGCAGGTCAGGGAAAAGGCCTGTTGGTGGGTGTGACAAAAAAATGCCAGGACCAGTCTACTTCCTCCCAGAGTTTACCATGATTTATAAAAATGGAGGGAGCACTAATTTGGATATCCATAAATTACATTTAATCCTACTTTAGGATGCAATAATAAAAATATTTACTGAACAATATGTTGTAACATTGTTACCAATAACGAAACTGATTTAATTTTATAGAATAGAAAAATATATACATATACACAAATAACATGACAGGTAAGGATTAGGCAAGGATACATAATATTTTACAATGTAGGTTGTAATGGCTTATTTTGGATGAAACTAAAACTTAAAGTTACTTTAAACAATAATAACTATGATGTCTAAAAAAAAGAGGATGAGATCTTATAAGGTGTTTGAACTTCAGTGTTTTTATGTACATAATTGATATTAACTGTGAGAACAACCTGTGATTAAACCAGAAAGACCAGTTGGATGGTTTTGGGGCCAACTGTGAATTAAGTAAACCTAATCCTCTTTGTTATTGCTAGTTTACTTCAACTTTTTTGAGGGTGGTGTGGCACATTACCTGAGGAGCCACCACGCCACATGGGACGTGCAATGGTTGTCTGTGTTGCAACAGCTCAGACATTCATAGATTTTACCGCTCATGGACAAGCCAGGGGAGATTGGGGGTCTTTACAACTGACCAATGATCCTCACTGCCTGTGGGACAGTGGACCAGCTCGGTGGAAAGTGCCACAAAACTAGATGGTTGGAAGGTATGAAGTTCCTTTTTATATCTTGCCACTGATGCAGGTAAAGAGGACTAAATGCTACACGTTGAATTAAAGATTTAGCGCTGGATAACTATAGAGGAATGAATTGACATTCAGTTAGCATCAGTACCTGGAATAACAAATATGTTTTAGTATTAACAAGACTGAGACTAAATTTTTAGGTTTCCCTGCCCTATAACACTGTCTCATAGAAACAACCCTAGAAAGCCTTTTAAAGGGCCACGCTTGTGTTAGCGATTATGGAAACTGCTGTCAATGCAATAAACTATAAAAAATATCATGGAAAATGAAGAAGATTAGCCTCAACAGCTGCTTGCTTTCAGATCTAAATCTTCAAAAGGAAGAAACTTGCATTTTTTTTCTACTTCACCAAGCAATAGAAAAAAAAATCCTATAGGGAACATTTTGAATCTGTAATCAGAACATATAATAGCCTCATTCTCATGTAGCATAAATTATAAGCAATTAGTTGGCTTTCTTTGCTTCACAATCTGCATGATCTAGAATGTATAAAATGTTTTCAGTTTAACTCACTAACTAAAGCTGTCAGTGGGGACCACATTGCTTTGACAGCTGATTTGGGGTTAAATGAACTGAATAAGAACGATAATGCTTTTTCTTTCTCTTTTTTGTCAGATTTTCTAGATGTCATCATGGAAGTTGTATATATCTGCTCTGATGGTTCATCAGTGTTAGACAATAGCTTTTGAATGTGTTAAACTGGGACATGTTTGTTAGCATTTCTTTCGTTTTGTTCCTGTAACTCTGTTCTAGTCAATTACTAAAGCAAGACTTCAAAGTCAGAACAAGGTATTTCTGTTTTGCTGCTAGGAATGTGTAAACATGCTTGAAAAAGCCTAAGCTGCATGAATAAATGTGTTTTAATGTGTGTTTTTGTGAGCATGATGGAAGGGCTGGCATCTCACCTTGCATGAGATGAGCAGGATTTCAAGGATAATTTCTGTAACGCACCATAGAAAAATCAAATCCTTTGATTCAGGACTGAAAATCAGACACACTATTGAGTGGGCATGTATGTGCGTTCTAGGTAATACAGGGAACAAAAAAATAGCCCTGATATCAAACCAAAATGTTTTCATTGCTACTGCAATTTTTAATTGCCAGATGCATGCATTGCTGTGCAAACATTGTTCCTAAGAACAAGCAAACATATTACTCCCACCATACTCATGTTGGAGTCATGTTGGAGTCAAATGTCTTGGTGTCCCAATGGTTCCACTTAGGCAACCCCTGCTCAGCCTCACTCTTGTCTCACCTCTGCCCCTGGGCTATGTGGCTTTTCCACATATAGTATTATGACACGTTCAAATCTGATATTACAGCAAACTAATTTTAATTTAAATAGAACTTTACTCTTATGGGACTGTTACAGAATTTTTTTTTATAAATCTGTATTACGATGCACATTTACAAATACACAACAGCACAGCAAAAGGGATGATTTTTTAAAAAAATGTATTTTGCAAAAAAACCTTCATTTATTTGGCTTTCCCATCCTTCTCCCAATAGAATAAAAAATAACTCATTTCAAAATCCTGTTGAATACAAATATTTTCCTTCACTATCAGTTATCCACAGGCAAAACACACCAATGTTGGTGAAGTAAATGCAAATATATAAATAATCATGAAAATACAAACATTTTAACAACCATTTCATTTTTTCTTTTACACAGAACATTAGCAGAACCGTATTAGGCTGCTAAACGCTGATGGTTTAAATCCCCTACATTGTGACTATAAATTTGATTTCTCCTTATATAGTTTCAGTGGAAATATTCTATGGCTGTTCAGTTGACATTACTTTTTTTTAACCTAGAAATTTAGTATTTATCAG
Organism: Spea hammondii; assembly: GCA_029215755.1. NCBI lineage: Eukaryota > Metazoa > Chordata > Amphibia > Anura > Pelobatidae > Spea > Spea hammondii. Next base: position 51,527,953 of record JARDYJ010000004.1, on the reverse strand, counting down.
CTGAAACAATGAATCTAGAAAAAAACATATCAATCATTCTTTATCAACAGCAAAAAGGTCAGACGCAGGGACTTATTTTCTTTCTGGGAAACGTCAGAATTATATTTCATGGTCATCAGGAGAAGACATAGTAAGGTATAAGAGCATTTTTGTGGGTTTCTTTTGAAATTACTTTGGTCATACGTGCAGAGTGTGACAAAAAACATTACTATTAAAAGATGTCTTGTGTACAAGACATTAACAGTGTCAGGGAGTTCCTGCTTCCTGGATTAGAATTTCCTAAGGAATGATTAGTTAGTGTTATGATATATTGGCAGCCAGGGAACAGGAAAAGTTGGATTGAAGTAAAAATCTAAAGCAAGATAAGAGTAAGTGGCAGAACCTTGGACTGAGAAACGCAGTTCAAACAACAGCTGCGGTTAGACAATATAAATTTAAAAGAAAATTTAAATTACTGTTGTTTTGTATCTTCTGTTAAGCATTGGGTACACAATTCTTGTTGTCTCTTGGAGCTGCTAGCTCTCAGACTTACCAATAGGCTCTTTTTCTATTTCCCTTGCCATGTCTGTGCCCCATTGGTGCAGATCTACATAAAGAATTCTAGAAAAAGATTTGTGCCTTGAATTGCAATGCAGGTAGTCTTAGGGCTTCTACAAATCTAAGGGACCATGCACCACTAAACCTTTAAGGGGAATTAAAATACTTATCTGGAAAATATAGGAAGTTGTGAGTTTGGTGCCTCCTTGTGGTACTTTGCAGTATTACAAGTAACCACAATGGGTTTTCTTTAGGCCAGAAGGCGTATTTATTACCTCAATAGAGGTTCCAGACATGGGTTAGAACTTGTCTTTGTGGTACACTGGCCCTTTAACACAGCACAAACTAAAAATGAACATCAAACAAACAAAAACCTATGCGAAGAACTTACTAAACAGGGCCAATGCCAAGCAATAACAAGTATTCAGCTAGTCTAAGCACAGAAAAAATAACATTGAATTTACACACAAAAATAAAGCCAGCCACCATGTGTACGTCTCTGAGGTGGCCCACCTCTAATGCTTGCAGAGCTTCCTCTTTTAAAATCACTGACTATACTCTTCCACTTTGTATACCTGATGGTTTGTTTTAACCTGTTACTTACCGGTGGTTATGATAGTGGTTATGCACAACTTCCTCTTTACATATATCTCCTGCCACAAAAGTATATTCTGAATGACATATTAGAGGCAGTTCATTAGTATTAGTGGTGTTCATGTCAGTGTTCATGTCTGTAATATAATCTGTCAAAAACATGACATCTAACTGTTTACCATTGTTTCCACTTAATTAAGCCGATTGTCAAAGTATCTAAGACAAAAAAAGACTTGGATATAAATAGCATATGTAATCTTAGCGATCTCCATTTTAAAATACATTTTTTATGGTTATTCATATATTTTGGTTAATTTAAGTAATCATTTTGTATTGGCAATTTGTAGAAAGTAATCCCCAAGATATTTCCTCTTTCTTGAGCAGTTTGATAAACAACCCTAATTAATAAATATAAGAATGCAAAGCACATGCTTCATCCTCAATATAGCTGTCATGTTATTTAAAACAGGCAAATTGCTGTAAGGCACAGAGCACATTAAATATCTGCTCTAATTAGCTATATGTATTATAATTACATTTTCTATAGCTTTCTGTTAAGAAAGGTAATGGGGTGTAGGCCTCTGCCTTAGGCTTAATACAGAAAAAAAACCTTATTAAGACCATCATTTGGTTATTGGACCAACCCAATTATCATCTTATTTTCTCCTAGAAAAACACTGACTTTTGATCTCCAGCAAACAAAAACAAAAGAATGAAAACAAAAGACTTAAATGTCATCAAGTTATATTTTCAATGAATAAAAGCCCATTTCTTTGATGTTTCTAGGGAAAAAGCTTCCATCTAGAAAGCATGGTGGACAACAATTTTTTAAAAAAGTACCAGGTTATATGTTATTTATTTCTATGGAAGATCCACCACCTCATTTGCCTACTTTCCATTCTTATGAAAAAACAAACAAGCAAACATACAAAAACGGTAAAGTGGCCTAACCTTCACCCTCTTTTTAATACTAATGCCTCTAGCTATACAGCCCATAAACCTTCTTGGTTTTTTTCAGACAGTTTGTTGCATTATCATGCAGACTACAGGAATTCATGTAGGAGGGTTACGTTATAGTATGGGTAGAAGAACTGGAATATCTCTGCCACCAGAGAATATCATTACGTTTCAGCCTATTACCTGCATCACTGGTGTATGACAGGCAGTAAGGCAGATATCTTGTCACAAATGGGTTCCCATGCTATCACATAACACAAGTTACTGCTCTCTTGTGCATCCTTAATTTTGAGGATGAAGGATATGCAGAGGTGACTGTGCCACCCACTGAACCTACCACAAATGGCAGTCGATTTATGTAAAATTTAATTTATTTTTCCCGAAAGGAAAAACAGGGTTAAACATAACAATAATATACAATTGAGGTAATGTCACTAACATAACAATATACTAATAATTGAACTAAGTTAAAAAGAGTCTACAGCTGTAGTTTCCAAAAACATGTATATCAGACAATGCTTAGTTAAACTGATGAAATTATTTTTATTTGAAATGGCAGACGGTTTATTGTAAAAAAAAAAAAATAATTACCTGGAAATTAGCCTGCTTTGCCGCTGAATACTGTTACATCGATTGGGATTAAAACACCTGATATTTTGTTGGGCGATTCTCTTCCTGCTGTTGCATGTCGAATGCCGTTGACTCTTCATAATACATAGTTTTGTGACATTTTTAATATCAACCTCACCTAAAACTCACAGTTTAATAAATCTTAACAGCTGGTTATTTTTTAATTATTTATTTAACTATATAAGTGTGGCTGGCCCATCACAATGAGTGGCTCTCTTACATGGTGTGTAATATAACCTAAAGCCTTCTAGACTGTAATCTTATTTGAACAGGGCCCTCCTTAACTCTTGTTTGTATAAATCCAAATTGTTATGTTAAAATGAGATTACATAAAATACAACAATTAATTAAATTCAAATTAATGATACAGACACTAGGACAAACAATATTATTTGTGTACACAAAAGCAAACCAAACTAAAAATGGTTCGGCAAATGGAGATAAGTTAGAGGTACTAGGGTGTCAAAGAGAGAAGGGAAAGGAGAACAGGTGGGAGAGGGAGAAAAGGAGGAGGTTAAAAATAATTCTATAATTAATTCTGTACTCTGTAAATCTGTGTAAATGACTTGGGTCCTTATTGTGTTTTTTTAAGAATTGGCTGTTTTTTGTCAAGCATCTACCAATATTACCATTGTACAGTCCTGTGCGATATGATGGCACTATATAAATCAATAATAATAACATGTGTTATGGTAATGAAGCCAGGTTTGCCATATTATACTTGTTATTTTACTTTATGTTAAATAACAGTTAAAGGTATCAAGAACAAGCAGAACCAAACACAAATGAACATTGGTGCAGCTTCCTTAGTCCTGGGGTCCACCACATCTTCAAATCGAAGTCACAAGAAATTATAGATAACAACAGAACATTATGAATTTGTATCAGTTGATTACAGGGGCCATTGATCCTCAATGTATGAAATATTAAAATATTAATGAAAACTGTCTTATTTTGCTCCTGGCAGACATCGGAGAATGATAATCAATGGAAAGATGTCAGAATCAACTCATTTCCCTTTGGCCATTAGTTGTTTTAGGGAACAAATGAAAACACGTTTATTTCTCTTATATTTGAGACAATTCTCATTTATGACAGCAAGCCTTTACTGTGCCATGGGTTATTGGAATTTCACACATGTCAATTACTTTCAGAAGCAGTCAATGGATAGACATAGTACCTCAATAAATATTAAGACTTTATAAATATAGATATGACTGTTTATATTTGTGATATTTGTTCTGCAATCTGTTTGCATTGGACAAATGTATTTTGCTGGATGTTTTCATATTCATGATTTTCCCCTGAGATGCTCACAAGGCAATATTAGTTTAGACTACTGGAGCAAAAATAGGTCAGATGGTGGACAAGTAACTAGTTAAGGAACAAGACTAATGGCAATAAGAGGGAGGGTATATTGAGAGAGACATTTTAAGGAGAATCATTTATATTGAGCAATTTGGTATTAGTTCAGAGGTGGTCATGTTGCAGAATATGGTGGCTAAGAATTTAGGGGATCCAGGTATGATGTTATGTAGATGATTTGACATGTAGATGTCAGACATGATAGAATATTACTCTGATCACAGGAAGAAAGTAGTTTATTATTCGTATAACTACTTAAGATTCAGCTGTTTAAAGTAAATACTGGTCAGAAGATAGTTGATCACAGATAATCTTTTCTGATTTAAGACATATGTTGATGAGGAGCATCATCATGTCAGCTTTTTATGAATTGTTACCTTTGTGTGTGCCAAATTTTCTGAGGTGGTTACTTCAATGTTACATAAAAATCTTTCCAAGTCTTCTTCTGATGCAAAGGTTAGCTTACTTTACATCACATTGTGATTGATGTAAAGTAAGCTAGTAAAGGGTAAATTCAATAGATGTAGCCTGAAATTACTAAATGGCTTTGGAGTAAACACAACAAAGTGATCATGGTGCAAGCTTTTCAAAAAGAACCTGTAACCATCATGTTTGATACGGAAGCAGAATCGCTTTTATACAAAACCCCAGTGTACTTAATGCGGTCACTGTGATTTTCTTTAGTTTGTATTGTTAGTAACATGTACATTAACAGGCAGCTTAAAAGTAATTAAATTACTCAAGAAGTAAAATGTCATAAAATGAAATTGTCATTTCAAACACATGCACAATGAAAACAGATCCATAAGAAAATCTGTGTCCGACACATGCAATACATATAACCATATTCATTTGTTCTTTCTTTTGTAGCAAAAAAATCAAGCTACAAAGTTTAAAAATATTAAACAATGTCAACCAAGAGGAAGTGATTCTGGTGAAAATCATACTCTGAGTACAATAAACAGGTAGTAAATGTTTAAACATTGTAAAACTCTTTACCACCTTCACCTTTAACACTCAACCCTTCCTTCTTGCAACTACCACAAGGTGGCAACGATGAGGATTTGTATTGCTTTGGATCCATCTGGAGACCCTTTTTAAGGTGACATGAATGTTTATAACATGCTCTCTTCCATCATCATAGAGTTACATTAAAAATGAGTTTTCTACTTTAAAGGGAACTCTCACAATGTTTATTACTAGGATCAGGTTAAAAATGAGTTCTCAAAATATAGTACTGTTTTCTTTTTTAAACATTTCTAGTTTATGCATAATATGTTTTAAGGCATTCACTGCATCTTAACATATTCCAGCTGTGTTATCTAATATATTAAGGAAACACCTTGATTCCTTCTTCCTTCTGGTAATGACTCTGGTAACCTGACTAATTAAGTTTTTGGAGATAAGTATTTAATTGTTTAATTAGAATTGCCAGAAAGAATCAGCTCAATGTGTTGTTTGGGCAGGGAAAGTAAACCAAAATATCCTACTGCCTAAAATTGCAGCATCCAGATCTACAAATGAAGGAAGTTTATTGTAACAAAATGAACCAAAAACACTTTTATGCAGTGAAAAACTACATTACTATATGCAGCACTGTATTTACCAGAAAAATACATTTTTTTCATGGAACTTCTCATTTAAGAACCCAGGTCTTGAGCAAGTCTCCTTGCAAGGCAGGTCTTCTTGCATGAATATCAAGCTCTCTTTTGTCCACAACTGCACAAAAGCCTTTTGAGAGCTTTTGCATGATGATAAGCAATGGGAGATGCTTTCAGTTGAATCTGGCTTTCAACCACATATTGATTTTGTCTAACATATTAGCTTTGTGTGTCATTCTCTGCTATTTATATAAATTGGAATTGCAGTTCTATTAAATTACCTTACTTTGATCATTATACTTAATTTACTAGGCTTCAGATTTTAGGTTGAAATCATCAACAAATTATTTACTGCCTTTTCAGTCTCATTTTTGGAACAAAAGGTTAACACCAATAATTAAGTAATCTGTCCAACAGCTAACTTTCAAGAAGCATTGGACAAATTAGTAATGAGATAACATACTTGACAAAAGCTATGAATTTTAATTAGATATTCCTTTTATTTCTGTTTAATATTTTGGATTTAGTGTAGCTTTTTTATTTTGCATTTTAAGTAACTACCTACTGGATAAAATATTCAGGAAGAACATCTTCTATGCAACCTGTATTTAAAAGTAGTGGGGAGTAACCTGATAAGGTATGGATTGTAGAACCAAGGTGACCTTTGTTATAAACATTTTCTATAAATATGTGGAATAAATGAATAGCTACCCTTCTGTATCTTTTCAACCATACTCATGCACCCAGTACCACCACAAATGTTGTCACCTGTTTCCAAGAAAAACAAAGCTCTTCTTTTCAGGCTTGGTCTGCAAATTCTGGTCTGTCATTTTAGTTATATTGGTCCTGATATGTTTGTAGCTATTGCAGCAGTTTAAAGTTCCATATACAGTATAGGTTTATAATGATTAAATAGTAGTTATGGTTAACAGTTTTATTAAATATTTATACTGTATTAACATCACAATACCTTATCTGCTCATTCTCTTATTTCGGCTATGAATACTATTTGAAATTACCATGCATTGCTCAAGGATCCACAGAGTACCTGCTACTAGATAACTAAATATCATTTAGATTCTTTATCGTATATATGAATTCAGAAGATATACCATATTTGCTCAATTATAAGATGAACCATCAGTTTGCATGATAACAGACTTCATAAATAATAAAGATAGACTGCAAGAGACACAAACAGGAAATAAAATATTTTTATTGAATATTTGTTGAATATGTTAAGATTTTTAACAACAATCAGAAAACTCTACTGTGGGGTTCACTACACAAAGTGAAACTAAATTGTAACCACTTCATCAAAAATGAAGGTAAACACAGCAAACTTTTGTTAGCTCGCGGGTCACGAGCAATATGGCAAGAGAAAACACCCGAACATTTCTACAAGATACAAGAGAAAAACTCACACATAGAAACACTCAAGCAGGCAGTAAGTGTACACAAAGGCAACTAGGATTTCTACAGCATCAGATTCTAAGACTTCACACAGCTTTGTCCAAAAGGTAGATGTGGCATTTTTTGTGTGGATAAAACCATATGTTCAATGGGTGGTATAAATTACTGTTTTATAATACAATTAGGCAGTATGGGGAAAAAACTACATAACCTTTTATCATGTACCTAAAGCATTATGAGCCTGCATTTTGAACATATCTTTTAGACATGTAAACAAAGAATAAATAAATAAATAGATAAATAAAATGAGAAACAAAATAAACTGAAATAGTATGGTGTGTTTTGGTCAGTTTGAACTATTTTAAATTAATATCACCTTACTATTTCAGATTATGCAGCATACAAGTGTAAAACCTGTTCTACTTTATTGTGCCTTTTTCTATAAAACCCAGGATCTGAAAAAAGAAGGATATTACTAAGACCTTTGATGTGATTTACAATCATACTTTATGTCAAGGTATGTAATAATAATAATGTATAATTAATGTCACCACATTTTTTCATATTCAATATTTTACCAGTAAATTCCTGAAATCAAAGTAAACTGGCTTTAGTCTTGAGGGTGGTTTATGAACATTATTGATATCATCTGTAGAATGCTTGGTGTTAGTAACAACCTTCTTTGAAAGTATTTCAAACACTTATGATACATTAAGGGTCTGATATAATGCCCTGGATATTTTCATGTTTTTTCCCTCATTAACATGATAAACCACTTCAGAAATCTGTGTCATTTCATGTCACGTGCACATGTTACATTGATGATGGTAATTTCAGGTAGTGTCACTTGAGGCCTGGTGATCATATGTTACAATAGTGCTAGGGAATTCACTTGTACTTTTGCTGTTATTAGACTACTTCCTAAAGTCCTCTTTAAGCCTGAACAGCTAAAGGGGATTGGAATCATGGAATCATAGTCCAAAGTCAGTCGAAGAATCCCCATGCTAGAAGGCTATATACATATATATATATATATATATATATATATATATATATATATATATATATATATATATGTATATTGTTACCATACAATGTTGATTGATATACAGAGAATCTGGGGATACGATTGCACAGTGCTTAATGAATTGCTGTGTGATCTACCTATTCTACATAACCAGATTCTGGCATAGCTCCCAGTTTCAAATTGGTCCATTGTAACCTTTTTTTGTGCTATGCTCTCCTTCAGCAGTGCAGTAGAAAGAGATGGCAGTATTAGTACAATATCACTATAGAATTGATTGCTATTCACTGAGAGAACTAAGTTTCATCTAAGCACACACGGCAGTCACAGTGATACACAGAGCAGTCTTTGAAGACTCTTATGGAATGACTAATAGCTTCATAATAGTGCCATTTACTACATTATAACATTGAAAACATTTAAAAACTCCTCCTGAAATGAGCATATAATATACATAAGAGGGTGCTCCAGTTTGCTAGCACTTGTTCTTTGTTTTATACCTTTTTTAAAGGACAAATTAAAACTTATTATACAAATATTATATAAAAAAGGTCACTAGCTGTTTTGGCTTACTTGAAGTGCATTCAGAATTATGGCTAAATCAGTTTATTCTTTATATATTGGGTCACAATACTGTTTGTTAACTATGAAAACGTAGGTGTGTAAGAACTGCACAATGCCTTGTTAACAATGTTCAGTATGCCTTACAACCTGTCCGTATAACAAGATATCTTTATACTTTGAGATACAACAGATACACACGTAGAAGATATGCGATGTGAAATTACGCAGACACCTCACACAATTTACATTGTATCTAAAGCTAAAATTCACAGAAATAGTTGGCTTATGAGTGATTGCTGTTATTACAAAAGCTAACCTTGTGTGCCATTAACAGTAATCCTGTAGTCAGTCATCCCTAACCTTACTACAATCTGTATATTGTGGTAAAAGGTCATTGCCCTTCAATGTTCCTTCACCTCCTCTGATCTAAAAATGCCACATTTTTAGTCTTCATTACTATGCATTTCACATGCCGACTAGCGACTGCGTATGTTTGTGTCTTTTGAGGTCAGTCACTTACTTACCATATCAGTCACCTCTGAAATAAGTCTACAAATGTGAACTGATTTCCTCTCTCGACTGAACATGTGAAATCCGTCAGTTCATTGATATGTTCCTGGTCAGATTTAAGTTGTCCTTTAAGATATCAGTACAACTTTACTAGTGCCTTATACGTTGGAATTTCTTCTGGAATGTGGACGATACAATAGTTAACCTGTAATATATTCTTAATTCTCATATATTTAGTCAATTTACATCATTTAAAATAGAACATCTTATTAAAATCACCTAAGTATACACATATTAAGAAACGTTAACGACATACAAATACACAGACTAGAAATAAATGTTGGCATACTGGTATATACAAGGGTGTGGTCATAACAAATTGAGTCATGCTCTATCTACACATCATATTGCTTAAAAGAATATAAAGAGGGCAATTGTCTGATGCACAATAAGTTTTCTTTTCTTAGGGAAGTCATAAGGACGTTTAAGTTTGTGCAAAGAAAATGAATAGGTACGAATGACCTGGATCAGGAATGCATGGTAAGACATGAAAGGACCCATACTACTGAGGTATTTACATTTACTGGCTAAGGACCACTATGTGGGCAACTGCAAATAGGTTTTGCTTTATTTCTTGACCCCAAGCATTACGTCTACTTCCTCCTCGGGTGCTAAAGTGTGCCACTGTGCAATGGGTCGCCTTGGGTTGGCCAACATATCTGACCAATGCCGGAGTTCCGCTCCGGTGCTGTTGTAGCCCACAAACACTTTTCCAATAGCATCATTTTTGCCGATCTTGTCATAGTCCAAAACAGTTACAACAATTTGCACTTTCTGAAAAAAAAAAGAAAGAAGCAGATACATGGAGTAAGTAACATTAATAAAAAAACTTCTCATAATACAACAACAACAAAAAAAACCCAAGCAAATAATAGAACTACAGAAAAATAAAATGGGCACTTTACTATTTTCTGTTTTCTTTTAGTTAACATCATTTCTCACAATTTCAAATTAAAATGTACAGATATATATACTTCTAGTATACGTTCTTTCTGAAATGTCTGATCACTTCTGATATTATTAGTATTATTGCTAAATACTGGTTTATTGATTCATTTAAAAATGTTTTTGTATTTAGATTTTTCAACAAATTCACCTCCCTATATACTTTCCCTGTCCTTGAAAATGTAATGAATATAATGATTACCACAGTCTAAATGGTTAACCATGAAATGGGCAAACTAGATTGGTCTAATGTTTCTAAGTTTTTATGAACCATGTTCAAGAGGCGCTGAAAATTTTTTAATTGAAATGGACTTATTTCACATTTTTTTCCCATTGTAAGTATTTTCATGTAATATACAATGTAGTTATATGTATGTATCAAAAGTCAAAATCCAGAAACGAAATTGTCAGTGTTGCTTTCTTAGGGTCATAAATATTAATAAAGTGATGCAACAATTATTCCCCAGAGGTTGTGCGTTAACGCTAAGACCTAAAAGGGTTCAGTTGATTGGATAATAAAGGAGACCTGTCACCATCGTAGCATTTTGCATAACTAAATTAATGTATTCAAACTATCTTTACCTCAGGGAAGCTCAGAACTGTTGAAGATCTATATATTTAAGATACAAATATGCAATATATATGTATATTAGAAACCCACCATACATGTATACCATGGGAGCAAGTCCTCTTAACTTCCATTTCTCAGAATCTGTATTGTCATGGAACGTGAAAACGTCCATTGCAATTAGATTTCTTGTTTTTAGTTCAGTCCTCCTTGAACACCTTACTATGGTTTAACATTTGGACTTTATGGTAATCACTATATGTATTAACTTTTCAAAGGATAAAAAGTACATTTTTCTTGAAAAAAAAATCTAAAAAAACAACAACTGTTTTCATTACTATTTTAAATATAGAGAGATCTCTTTCTTTATTAAATGTAGAGAAAAATGACAGCTCATAAAAATAATTCATAAAGTAACAAAATCTCTGAGCTGCCCATGTGGGGACAAGAGAAGGTTGTGCTAATTCTGGTTGAATGTAGGCACATATATATCTGCAAAATTCACATCACATTGCTATTCACTGCCAAGCAGATTATGATAAGGCAAATTAACTGTCAAACGTGATGTGCAGAAGAGAGGTAAAATCTAATTTACTCTTATCCACATAACCTTTGTCAGGACACTCATATTGTTGGGATTTTTTTAATAGAACCATTACGGTTCCCTCACATAATGTCACTTATGACTTTCTGCCGTAAGGTTTAACACTCTATAATGACACATTATGGAAGTCAATGTGAAAGAGAGTATAACGAGAAAGAGACCTTACTGTGTGGTAACCAATAAGTAAATAATCCCAATATATCTGTGAAATTAAGTAGACCCTTTTTTACATTCTTTGCTATTTTATCAATGTAAGGTCTACATTTTAAACTTGTGTTGTGTTGTTAGAATCTAGAAATTATTTTTTAGGAATATGGTTCCGTGTGCTAATTACTTCACACATACAATGTACTGTTTGCACAGTCTGGGGTTTTAAATTACCTGAATTTGTTCAAATGGTACTTCAAAGCTGAATGACTCATTGTAGTAAGGATTGAGAGTATTCTTTTTAATAGTGGTCTTCTTTTTCTTCAGCCTCTTGCCATTTTGCATCAGATGAATTTTCACATAGGGATCTGAAAAGAGGATTTAGATTTAATTAGATACAAGTACACTAAATTCTGAGGTCTATAAAATGCATTTAACATTCCCTTCAAATGTCAGTGCATGGCTGATTATTCAGAATTTCAACCCAATGCCAAAAGGAATGTTCTAACACTATATGGTTTAAAATGTAAGTATACGTTTATTTGTAATAATCGTAATTGGATAAATCACATTGTTTTTCATATTGGAGCTTGTTATTTACATTATACAGTATATGTAGTGACATCATAAACACAATTGAGTATGACATCAATATTGCCTGCCCTTACAAAGGCCATTTTGGTAGTCTGCTTTTCTATGTAGATATTAAATATTTTCACTTGCTTAACATGGGATGGTAGCCACAATTTATGGGTTTTTTTTGTTGTTTTGGGGGACTTTTGGGATAAATCCCATACCTTATACATCTTTCCGTTTGATAATAAATTCTAGTGTGTATATCTCTACCTTCCTTTCACATTACATCATAATGGCTTCCCTTTTTTTTGTTTTTTAACAATAAAAGCAATGCTGACCATATTCCCCTCTACTAAATAGTTAATATGGTGAAGGTATGTTGGAGTGAGAGTTGTGTTAAAGAAAGTTAATACAAAAGGCATTGTTAATTTTCAGATATTTCTGTAAGAAGCAAAGGGTAAACACTGCATGAAAATGCTATATGAAATTGAAAAATTTTGGAATTTTTGAAATGTACAACAATGGTCCACAATATCATGAAATGGTACACAAAAGTGCTACTTATTCTACATAAGCTTGTTTCTTGAACCTTTTTTGTTATGGAAAAGCACAGGAAATTTCTAGACCTAAAATAAATCATGATTTTACATTATTCATGTGGAACAGAGGAAATCTCAGGCACAGACAAATTCTTATGGTTATGTGGAATACAGCTTTTCCAGTACATTTGCAATCCCATAAAAGGCAACTTGTTCTGATCCTCCTTGTGTCGTCAGTCAACCTGATGTACTTATTGGTAAAAATAAAAGCTTTTAACTATTATGTCATGTACACGATGCAATGCTATTTCCCTAAAGTTATTTCTGTTTTGTAACTACTGTTATGCTGTTCATATAAAATAAGATCACCATCTATCTTTCTCTTCATCAATACAATTGTCACGAATAAAGATTGAGGGACATTTAAAGATTATAAACACAGTTGTAGGTAATATTCTTCGACGTGCTTCTACATTTTGTTGCCAGAGGAACACTAAGCTATGCCTAGCCAGGCAGTGGAAATCTGAAAAGTCTCCAAAAGTGATGGATGTTTCGGAAAATTTGTAGGGACACAGGTACAAGGAGGACATGTCTCATACCCTATTTAATACACAACGTATTCATGATAAGACATGGGCAGTGTATCTGTTTTCCAACGCATATTGCCCTTTATTTGGTGGTAGAGTGAGGTAACATACCGTATTTGCTCGATTATAAGACGACCCTGATTATAAGACGACCCCCCAAAATCTGAATATTAACTTAGGAAAAAAAGAAAAAGCCTGAATATAAGACGACCCTAAAGGAAAAAAGTTTTACCAGTAAATGTTAATTCATGTAAACTATTTTTTTTAATAAAAGCTATGATTGAGAAAAATATTTTTTTTGTTTTTATTTCTTGTATTTTCCAACCTGTCCCCCAGTTACGCACATCTGCCCCCAGGCTTGCCACTCCAATATGGCACTGTGGCCCATGATATGCCTTTTAACCCTCTATATGCCACTGTGCCCCATGGTATGCCTTTTGACCCCCTATGTGCCACTCTGCCTCCAGAAATGCCTTATACCCCTATATGCCACTCTGCCTCCAGAAATGCCTTATACCCCTATATCCCATTCTGGCATTTAGGGGGTTAAAATGCATATTATGGGGCAGAGTGGCATATAGGGAGGTATAAGGCATTTCAGGAGGCAGAGTGGCATTAAGGGAGTTAAAAGGCATTGTATAGAGCACTCTGCCTCCAGAAATGCCTTATACCCCTATATGCCACTCTGGCATTTAGGGGGTTAAAATGCATATTATGGGGCAGAGTGGCATATAGGTGTATAAGGCATTTCAGGAGGCAGAGTGCTCTATTAAATGCGCCCTTAACGCCACTCCAGAAATGCCCTATGCCCCCATTTAACACACACACACACACACACACACACACACACCCTATACCCCCATTTAACTAACACACACACACACACTCTCCCCTCCCCTCCCCTCTCAGCCCTCTCTTACCGGTGCTTCCAGCCGGGGCAGCGGGTTGACGTCGCCTTCTGCTGCAGCCGGAAGGAGGTGGAGTTGGCAGCGGGGGTTGTCTGCGTCCGTCGCGTATACTTTCCCCGGCTGTCAGAGATCAGAGTTCCCCGCACCGGTGCGGGGAACTCTGATCTCTGACAGTCGGGGAAGGTTTGCGCGACGGACGCAGACAACCCCCGCTGCTAGCCACACCTCCTTCCGGCTGCAGCGGACGTTGTCTACGCGGATCGCGTAGACGTCAACCCGCTGCCCCGGCAATACAACAGGAAGCACCGGTAAGTGTGTGTATGATGGGGGGGGGGGTGAGACAGGAGGATCCAGGTCCCCTGCAGCGGTGCGGGGGATCTGGATCTTAGTCTCCTAATCAGACTCTATTTGAGGTCTGATTAGAAGACGACCCCGATTAGAAGACGAGGGGTATTTTTCAGAGCATTTGCTCTGAAAAAAACCTCGTCTTATAATCGAGCAAATACGGTAATAGGGTGACTGAAAATTGAGGGTGACCTCCTTTGTTCATCAGGAAGAGCCCCCTGGCCATTAACAACAATAATAATTTGCCTCCTGGAATGGTCACACAAAAGAGCCTTCTGGAAATTGGAGGAATGAGGGAGAGGCTGTCCCTGTGGTGTGTGCTGTGGCTCCCTCCTTTTGCAGAAGTACTCCAAGAGACTAGAGTATTACAGACAGATTTGCAGAGAAAGAGAAGCGTTTCTTCACATCTCTTTGTCCGTGAACCTGGGGAGATGGTGTGCACAGAGGCTCCATCCTTTTGAGGAAGCGCTGTAGGAGGCCTGGTTAACAGAGTTGAAACTGGGGAGAAGCAGACAAAGAAAGAAGACCAAGAAGAACAAGAAAAGGCAAGAGAAAAGGTGGAGCTGCGGAAAAGGAGAAAGGGAAACGGAAGTGGTCGGCGGAGAAGGTAGCAAAACTTTGAGAGAGTGAGCAAGACTTCTGGGGGCCCATTTCCCCCCAGAAAATGTCAAAAATAACCACTGCTTTATAATGTTAAATCAATTTAATTCTACTATCTCTCACTTGGCAGTTATTGTACCTGCTTCATTATGTGTTCCTAACACATAATTTAGCATTTTCTTTTGGGGCGCCTTCAGCAAACAGAAATGTGCCCTGAACCCTCAGCATTTAAAGGGTTAAATCTGTGACTAGAATACCATGGGCATTGCAATCTTTCTGTACATTGTGCTACTGTTTTTTTCTGAGAAGGCATATGATACTAATTAATTTAATGGCAAAATTTACTTACAGGTATCATACTGTTCACGCAGCTAAACCTCTTTTCCTACACTAATCATCTCCCATGTTGTTGTTTTTGAAATCCCTAATTAAACTGTTATAACCACCAGATTTGTTTCAAAGATTTGTTTCTGACAAATAGTACAATGGTAATAAAGGTTAGTAAAATTCATAGCTGACCCTCAACGTTTTTTCGGAAAAGATAAACTTGTTTCACAGTGGTGGATTCACAAATAAAAAACAAGGCAGAATGTAGCAATGTATACAAGTAGTCTTTAGTATCTTAAATCAAGCCTGCCAACCACATATTTTTACATATACATTTACTTATAATAAAGCTAGCACAGTGCATAGGTGAAATTTCACTATTACACTCCATGATACACACAAAAACACTTATACAGTCACTCACTCATCCACTCTTTCATTTACACAATTCCTTCACACAATTATTCATTCTCTCACTCATTCACACAAATCATTTACACATATTCGTTAATGCATTCTCACAATTCATTCTCACAATTCCTCCACACATTAATTCATTCATTATTTTATTCATTCACACAATTTATCCGCACATTAATCTATACTCTCACACATTCACGCAATTCAGCCACACATTAGTTCATTTATTCTCTCATGGATTCACTCAATTAATCCACACACCAATTCCTTCCTTCTCTCACTGATTTACACAATTCATCCACACACCAATTCCTTCCTTCTCTCACTGATTCACACAATTCATCCACACACCAATTCATTATCTCATCCATTCCCACAATTCATCCACACATTACTTAATTCATTATTTTACTCATTCTCACTCTTCAATCTTTATTTCAATATTCTTACTACCCCCCCTTAAGGAGACTAAGGGGGCAAAGCGGTCGCTGAAAACATTTTTATGTGCGACCACTCCGCGCCCGGCTCTCTCCTCCTTTCCCTGCTGCCTGGGTGCTGTGCACCCCGTGCACCCACCTCGGCTCGGCCCTGGCTTAGGTGATGGGACGACTGCATGCCATGGTGCCCTGTGCGGCGGCACAACTCACTCACGACACACCCCAAAGGCCGGCCCTGGTAGCAATGGTACAATAATAATCTTAAATTGGTATACAAACCACATAAATACCAAACAAGCTGTCCCTTAATAGGTTTTTTATAGCTTGAATCATAGAAAATAAATGTTATAGTAAAAATGCCCCCATAATCCAGCACATGGTAAATCAAATTTGAGACAAATATATTCTTTTTAAAGTATGTTTCTGAAGAAGTTTGCTTGGGATTGTGTACAGAGTTATAAAAAGAAAGACAACTGGTATTTTTCTGAATAAATAGAGCAGCATTGCTAAGATTAGTCAAGGGGAAAAAAAAAACACGTTAACATTCCAACCATGATTGCTGAACAGGTCCATAATTATGAGAAGGCACTAATTTGAAAGCCTCCATTTCACTTACAATTAACCAAGATATCAGCTAATTATCTGAAGATGAACAATTGTCCTGCTTATCAACAGAGTAAAAATAGAAAGTAATACAAACAGCAAACTGCATATTTTTCTAGTTAAAGTTAGACGAGTTCATTTCGGGAATAATAAAAATACATCATAACATATGGTTGGGGAAAGCTAGCTAGTAATATGTCAAAATACTTATGAGAGGGGATGTACGATCATATCTAATACTGAAAGGCAAAACTGGAACAGTTTGTTTTGATGGAATATTTCAGATGATTACAGCAAATGTAGCTTGGATACCGTCATAGGTGTAGACACAGACTGCAGTATAGCCAATCAGCACCCAATACACATAACTGGGAAACAGGGCTGGACTGGGGACGATTAAGCAACCCTGACACTTTAAGACCAGGGGCCACTAATTGACGTACGTGCAGCCATTGGCTTATACCTGGGAACTCTCAGGGTTTTGCCTGGAGACACCAAGTGAAGCACTACTTCTCCAGGACACTAGAGGGAAACTCAAGAGTTCTTACCTAGACATAGCCAGCCCTGATAAAATCTCTTAGTTCCTTCTTTAGAGGAAAGTATGCAGTATGGAAGAGCATGATGGCTAATTGTACTTATCCAAATGGTAGTATAATATTAAATCCATTGATAATGCTTTATCTTACATCATATATCCAAAACCATGTACATTTTTAGAATTTTAACATGTTTGAAAAAACTTTTCTTTGAATCTATGAATAAAGAACAATAAATAGAAAAAAATATGTCTCTGGTTACAGTTTGTTTCTGATTTTTTTCTTCTTCAGTGTAAGAGGATTGAAAAAGAATGCTTTACTGCCTATTTAAAATTACCACATTTATTTACAACGCAAAGGAAATTACCAATCAAAAAGTTATCTGTAGTCGACAAAAGAAACGAATAAGATGAAGTTCTGATTTGATGAAACAATTTTAGTGCAGCATACTTTAATCAAAGAAGTCACATCCTTCCATGTTACAGAACTAGGAGTCAAAATAAAGGAAGTAGTTCTTTCTGATTACATTTTTAGTTGAACATTCTTGATGCCTCGGTAACAACATCACGTACAATAAAGAGATAAGCATCAAGGCTTGTTGTCTACAGAAAATGATTCAACTTTTTTTGCAAAAAACAAATATATATATATATATATATATATATATATATACAGTATATATATTGTAAGAAATATTATTTGTCACATTTTCCATTTGTTTATTTAGCTGATAAGATAGTTTGGTGATGCAAAATACAGAGTAAATCAAGAGTTACTAATCAGTTAAAAAAATCACTTATGTAGAATTTTTTTTATATTATTGTGTGGATTGAAGGCTTCATAATTTAACACCGCTTGGTTGATTAGCTATAACTTTTTCTGCGGTTCTACTTTACAGAATCATAAAGAAACTATAGGGATACATTATCCTACTGATTAAGACATATTACATCTCTGTGGTTCCTATCTCTTGCGTTTTCTGTTGACTATTAGCTTTTCCACTAGATAAAGCAAGACCATAGAGTCATTTATGTTGTAGCATTGATAGTGAGAAAAGGTAAGTATATATATATATATATATATATATATATATATATATATATATATATATGCTCAGATACTTATGAATGTGCAGCAATGACTGTGTCCATTTCATAAAATAAAAAACCCTGCATATTACAAGTTATACCCCCATTTTACCAGATAACATTTCATTTTAAGATATGTTGTGATGGTTATATATATATAGTGAATTGCTTCTAGAGCCGATGTATTTTTTTTCCAAGAAACTGCTGAAATAATAATGTGACAGTGTAATTAGCATATCCACACATTTAATTTTAAGCACAGCCGTTTATCATCCAGGGATTCACGGACCTGAATTCATAACGACAGTATGCAGCCAAAGCTTGGTTTGAGCTGCAGGCGCCGAGGCATGTGACTATGGGATGGATCTTTTTTGTTATTGCGTTGATAGTACACAGTTGGAATAGAGACATATTGTCTTGTAATATTTTATTATACTTATCTGTTACTTCTAGTTCTGTTACAGTGACTCTGCTTGCATTCCCATGATCGACTCCCCCATGGGAAACAGATGTTTACTTAAAACAGGGGTGAGCTTAGTGTTATTTATGCCTGGGTGCAGTGTTTCTTTGCCCCCCCAACTAACACACAACTTTGTTCAAATCTACTAGCCCTAACATCATACAATAACGCACAATCACTCTAACACTATACACATACATATATACACTTTAGCCCCTTTGATGACTGTTATGGAAAATGTTCAGACCCTTTTAAGATGGTAGCCTTTCATGTATATAGTTCAATTCTAGGTTTGTTAAAAACATAAAAAAAAGATTTATTTGCAGGACTTTAGACAAAGTAGGTTAATAGGATGGGTGCATAGAGATTGTAAAGCAATCAGAGATTGTGGTCTGCTCTGGCTAAAGAAAAAATAAAATCAACAATTTAAAGTTATGGCCTAAATAAATTTTAGAATTGAGGAATCCAGAGGGGCAATGATAGACAGAGAATATACAGGTGACAGTTTTATCTATGAATGTGTGTTAAGTGCATTTCTTGATTGTCGAGAAAGGAGAACATGCCTTGACCGTAGCACAACAGAATCTTAATGATGTCTCTGCTTAGTTGTCAAGTCTATTACATTGTAAGTCATAGTTGGTTAGGTTCCATACTAAACTGGTATGGCCATAGAATGGTAACTTTCAGCGTAGCTAGGAAAGTCATGGCCAAATGTAGCAGATATGGAAATATATTTTCAGAGGTTCTAAAATGTGGATTTCTGAATTTGCTGGGCTTTAAAAGGTTTTGCAATAAATGAGTGCAAAAAACCCCAACAAATCAAGTCACGCTCCATATTTTTCCTTCATGTCACATTTTCATATATCTTCGTGCTTAATACCTCACTGATTATGTTTAATTTATTTTATGCAAATACAGTGAATAACAACACCCCCCCCCCCAAAAAAAAAGATAAGAGCTACATGTCACTCAGGGCTGAAGTAAACTTTTGCAGAAACATACAAGCTTGGTTTTTGTGCTTTTAGTTTTCAGTCCTTTATTGGTAAAAATATGCATGCTGTCCGTCCTGATGGATTCATTTTTCTTCTATTCTTCCAGCAGAGATATATACTTCTGAACGAAGAGAAAGCATTTATTGCTACCATATTAGGAAATTAGTCTGCACAGCATAAGTCCCTAGCAGTTAGATGATAATCAGCAGGGAAACTGCTATGTCTGTAAGCTCAATGAGCAAAGACGCGACCTACGGTACAATCGACAGGTTGCAGAATGCTACTTTATCACATGCATCTAGCCATGCCGAACTGCTACGATAAGATTAGGCTCCATACTCTGTAACTGCTATGTGGGAAAAAAAGTCATTTGCCTTCATATATTTACACCTGAAATTATCATTAACAGGAAAAGTGTTTCATATACAAAAGATCTTCATTTTTACTATGTAAATGTTATTCTTCATAATTATTACTATTATTTAAGCTGATTTTTCTGTGCTTACCATACTATATTCTGTTTTATGGGGATGTGGATACCTTTCTCCTTAAGAAGTATTTTATACAGTATGCATATATGGGGCATATTATAGGGTGAGAGTTCTTGTTTTTTTTATTTAATAAATGTTGCTCTTAGTTTTGCGGAAACACATTTTTTTTGGTTGTAAAAACTGTTAAATTAATTTTTCTGTAAGAGGTGGTATAAAATGAGACTGTTACAACAGATTACAATAAATAAGAGTGTAAGAAAGGATGCAGTCAGCCTTTTAGGGAGAAGAAAGGTGACCAACTATTAGGGGAAAATGTAAGATGTATTGTGATGTATAATTTAAACTCTTACATATATTATTTCAGTTTTAAAACTCTTACAATGTAATTGGTGAAGAGAAGGGTATTAAGAGACACATTTGTTCATTTTATATAAAACCTCCCCTGCCACATGTGTATGATAATATCATTTAGCTCAACGCACATTTCCATATGCTGTCTTGGGAGGATTACAAAATATTTGAACATTGTATAAAACGATACAAACTTGCAATTGCATAATAGAAAACATAATACAAATGAACCACAATCTAATCACGCTCATTTGCAGTACAAAATGTTGCTAATTTACACCTTGCATATTATTTAGAACATACAATGGAACTAAATTTAAATTTACCATAATCTGCCTGAAGTCTTATCATTTTAAACAGCTCTTTTTAAATCCCCAATGCCGAGTGCAAATCTATTGTCTTGATGGCTCTGGTGGAAATAAAGTCTGCAGTGATTTCTTTCTTTCATGCATCTGAATGCTTAGCACTGCTCTGAACAAAGGTTTCTAATAAGCAGAAAATTTTCCATACATTATTCAAAGCTTGAAAATTAAGCATTCATATTGTTAACTGCTGCGCATGCAACCATTCCCTAAAGTGTTTTAGATTTGATTTTCCTTTTAACCCTGCCACCCCAAAATCATACACGACACATCATCAGTAGTCTACTACAACACTATTGTTGAAGGCAGTCTTGAGTTGAAGAAGTGCTGCAACACTCATCATCTTCAGTCAACAAGGAAAACAGACATTCTGGTCCAGTGAATATCTGCTTCAAAGGGCTTTTGGTCTACAAGCAGTGGAGCGGTATCTGGCCATACCTGCTACCCACCCAGGTTCTGCCTACTCAAGATGCATCATTGACTACTTCCCACCCACTAAAGGCTAGCTCCTAAATACAGCTAGCCCCACACCCTGCATAAAGTCACTTGTCAGAAGAGAGGGAGCAAACTCTATTACGTACATGGTACTTAGCACCATGTACATAATAGAGTTTGCCTATCTGTACCCCTGCCTAGTGTCACCTATGCTCTGTACACTTTGACCAACCAAAGCACTATTAAAACCCACATGCATACAAAAATGGGATCAAACGAAGATAATGCCTACCATTCTTTTTAAGTATCACAATGCCAAACTATATACAAAAGAATGATGGTCACGGGGGCATCAGTGAAATCAAAGTGTATATCAGAGGGAAATGCCAAAAAATAGTAGGACACCAGCAGACCAAGATTACCCTGACCTCAAATATAGATGTCCAGAAATCGTATACTGTTATTGATGTATTTATACTGATTAGCAGTTGTGGAGTATTTTTTACTATGGACAAGGTCAATGATGACTCAACTAGAGGTGCACAGGGAGCAGCACTGTCTTTTGCCAGGGACTCAATATTATGCTCTAAAACAATTCAGTCTACATCCCAAATGCGTGTTTCTATAGAAATACCGACCCTTCAAGCTATGTGACTTACACTTACCTAAAAGTTCATAGCGATATTACGTATATCTTTCCATTACATATTAATAGCTGAGGAAATGTATTGACTTTTGTGATTTGACTAGATATACTGTAGTGCCAACAATTCTGCAAATGCACATATTTCTAAACAGAAATGTTATAGAAGCACTCACGAAAAAACTACATTTAAAACTAATTAAAATCATAAAAGTTGAATCCCTCATTATTAACCACTGCAGTATATTACCAGACAACAGGAGAGGATGGTTGTAACAGCTCTCTTAAAGCTAAATAAGCTAGATACACAAATTAGCATCATTATCGCCAGTATATTTTAATAAGAAAGTATTTTATCATTTAATTGAATATAATGGGTTTTTATGTTGTATGTTACACACCGTATAGGTCATGGAGCAAAGAAATCCCATCTTCTGGGTGTTAGTTAGCATCTTTTGTAATACAGTATTATTTATAGGTGATTAGGAAACTTATCCCACAAAAAATATGTAACAAGGTTTGTCTATTTCACACATAACAGCCTAATGTAAAACATTGTGAATATGTTAAACTAATCTATGCTTATCTGTCTCTGTAGCAGAATCTGTTGGTTTTGTCCTTGTCCCAATTAGTTGGTAGCACAACGTTGGTTGGTCATTATGAGACAGCATGCAATTAGCTACCAATATGGCATTACATAAAAAATAATTAATAATTGCAACATTGCTGCTCTCACTACAACTAATAACACAGGGATATTATGTGTTTGGGCTGTTTGCCAAATCAGATCCGTTATATATGACATATTTCGTTGTATGCATTTTTTTTTCTTGGAAACACGCCCTAGAGGTGGGTCTAGTTTTTTAATATAAATTTTACTGCAATAATTAAGCAAAGAAAGCAGTAGTTGTATTTTTTCTTGGCGGATAAAAGTCCATTGGCATCTGCATGTTCACTTATCCATACACAATACATCTTATTAGGCACATGTTCATAAAATAATAACAAAAAAAATAAGAAGTCATGATTCATGTGTAGAGATGTGCCTCATAATTCCTTGGACCCTAGACTGCTAAATATTTAATATAATGCATTCCTACTAAATTCTTATGAACACATTCTCTATTGAATTCATGTGAACAAAACTTGACAGCCCCCTTAGTTTTTCAATTTTGTACCTAATACTGGCTTGCTTTATAGCCCCAAATTTTCTTGTATAAAAACCTTTTTATTTTTTGTTACCAATGTTATGTTATTTTGTTGCCTTACAATTGCTACGAATAATATAAGCTTAACATAAAAGTTCAGAAAGGGTTTATATTTCAAACTCAGTAATTTATTGTTTGGAAAAATATAATCTCTCCCTGAAAGAATGTGTACTCTTTCTTCTTATTGATCGACCACAGACTTGATATAGAATATTGCTTTTAGCATTTACAGGGCAAAACCACGATATATAGTGCGTGTCCTGTTCCATTTAGCTGTTCTATTATTTCCACAATGTGTGCTGACAGTTCACTGTGCTGTTTTATTTTTCGTCCCTACAGAATTAACGGTTTCCAATTATGTTCTTTTTTTTCTCAACATGGTCGACATTATGCAGCCACATTATGGAGAAACAAACCACGAATCAAAGTAAAAATATCAATATCTTCTCTCACCAGACATTAAACTGGATAGCTTGAGAGGATAACTTTGCAATTAGCAGTCAAGAAAGACTTTAGGCTGCATAATAAATGGGCCTATTCTGTGGCATACTATCAGTATGCAAAAGATTAAGCAATTTCCTGTGTGATGGGAGAAAAACACAATTTTACTTGGAAATTTGATTGTACACCCTAATAAAATATGCCTGGAAATCATTCCAAAGAACGTAAACATTCGCATTACACTATGATTTTATTTTTATTAGTACTGCATCTATGAGCACCAAAAGTTATTTTTACTAGGATTACCAAGATTGGGATATCTAGTTTTCTCAATATCATACTTCCTTTATGACTTAATTTTTTTTTTGAAAAATCCAATATATTAAATGCCATCATTTAATATTATGTCAGGATTCCGTTATCTAGGCCATACTTATATTACTGTACGACTCTGTCATTAAATCTTATTACTTTGATCATTCAAACTCTTATTATTCCCTTAGGCATTATATTTTCTAGATAAGTAACGACCTAGAACTAAATAACATAATAGAGCTGTGTCCTAGCCACTGACCCTAAACTTCACAGAGAGTAACTGACTTTTTATGTAATTGGAACAATCTCTACGCTAGACCTAAAGATCTTTCCACATATTCATCAGCTTCATTAATAAGCATTTTGTCTGTGTCAGCTATAAGTATTCTTTCTTTTCCTGACACCGTTATTAGGCCATCACTAATATCAACGCCATGAGTAGACGTTAAAGATACACAAAGTCCATACTACTGCTGAGTTAATCTAACGTGGTCGTTTCACTAATGGTGAAAGTTTTAAGCATTTATTTCATTCATTTACAATCACGCATAAACATATTTTGCTTTGATTCAAACAGTTTCATTTTAAAGGTATTTTTTGCAGGTGGTATGCTGTCCAATGGTTTGAATAATTCTGTATAATTTACCACCATGTATAGCTAGAGAGGATATGCAAAACACCACCCATTGAGTAAATAGTATGAGTGAGAACTAGCACTGCTTTAATCAAGCTGGGTTGTGGAAAAAAAACTGCCACATTCATCAGCACAAATACATTCTGTCATTAGAATAATTGCACTGTAACAGGGAACATTTACTGTTCCTACAATGCCAGCATTTCAGGGCTTATTTCTGACTCAAAAGAACACAAAGCCACAGCGGTTATAGCAACAATGAAGTACATTTTAGCACTCAGACGTTTACTGGGGAATGCAGCATATTTCCTTAAATGAACCTATCAGTATTAATGAGAAAAAAACTGAAATGGAATGTTCTTTGTGTCGAATGAATTAACATAAATAATGTTTATTTAATCAATAAAATAATTTTGCATTCTGAAGGAAGTTAAAACTAATACCAGATAACATTTAGAACATTTTACATTTTAGTGTGGGACAAAGTAAAATGTATTTAGTTCATGCAGAACTGCACACTTCTATAAACTGATAATAAAGAAAAGTGACTAGTCGGGAAATTAGTAGGACATGGGGTAGGGTGGCAGCTGCCCATGGCGCCACAAGGTCAGAGGACAGCCTAAGACTAGTCTAAGAATTGAGCCCTCTGGTAGCAATGCCTTTGTTTCCCCTTCTGATTACAGAGGCAAATGTGATGTCAGCTCTAGGCAGGACCTTTAACCCTACTCCAGGAAAAGAGGCTCTGGAAAAGTGAATATTTATAACTTGAATGACGTTAACAAGAAAAAGAGGCATCTCTCCATATCTATTATGAGAAATATTATATGTTCTTACCCAATGGTAAAGGTATTGAGAGGAAAGAAAATGTATGTAGTTCAGAATTTTAGCAGTGGCACTGGGCAGGGAGAAGTTGAAATCCCTACAATTACTTTATCATACTTTTGACAAGGACACTTGGCAAAATTTTTATGTTCTTTACTTTTCAGAGAGAAAAATATGAAGTTTTGAAAGCTTTCTACATTAAGATTCATTTCCTTTGACCTCTGATGTCAATGCGCTGGAAGGTACTTTAAGGTCCTCTGTGTGAAGTAAAGGTTATGTCATTTTTCTACACGTCTTCCAGTGCTTAGTTTGTAAAGTAAATAAAAATGAACCATTTATACTGTGATTACTCCTGCTGTCTGTGTTTTTTTGCCAACTTGCTGTAGCTAGGTTTAGGATAATGAACATATACCATGTGCCGAACAGAACAGAACATTTCAAAACATGTCGCCACTTTCCAGAATATCAGGGATCTATCTATATATTTCGTTTTTGGCAAAGAAACTGAAATGATTTGTCCTCTCCCTATTTTCTGAGTCATTGGTTTCTATTATTCGGCTTACAGTTGAAATGTTCTACAAACTTGAGCTTAAGCCTTAGCAATTTGTCGTTCTAGTTAGGATTTCCCCAGAATGACTTATTTTTTTCCGAAACATATTGTAGGTTTTTATCTTTCTCTGATGTGTTTGAATTTTTTTTTAAATACCTGCAAATCGCCAATGTGTTTTCATTGCTTTTAAAAATACCTGAGGTATCTTTTTTCATTAATGTTACCATGCGCCCTACATTTACCTAAGGAGAAAATGTATTTAACCCCTTAAGGACCGGGCTCATTTTTCGTTTGGTACCCTGTGGGACCGAGGCTGTTTTGACACTTTTGTGGTGCTTGTGTTCAGCTGTAATTTTCTCATCACCCATTCAGTGTACCCACATAAGTTATATATTGTTTTTTTCAGGACAAGATGGGCTTTCTTCAGATACCATTATTTTGATCGTATCATCTTATTTACTATAAAAAAAAATAAAAAAAACATGGTGAAAAATTGAAAAAAACCCACATTTTATGACTTTTATTTGAAAAATCTTTTACTCACCTAAAAAGCAAGTAAAAAAACTAGCTAAATAGATTCTACTACTTGTCCTGAGTTTAGAAATACCCAATGTTTTTATGTTTTTTTGCTGTTTTTTGTAAGTTATAGGGCAATAAGTACAAGCAGCGTTTTATGATTTCCAAATCTTTTTTAACAAATCTGGTCAGTCTGCCTCCATCTCCTCTTTGGAACATCTTTGAAGCCGGTTAACTCAATCTAACCCTGTCAAACCATATATTTTTGAAAGCTAGACACCCCAGGGTATTCCAAATGCTGTTATTTTAACCCTTTCCATGCACCAATTATAGAACTACACTTTGTCAAACTTTGTAATAGTAATTTTTTTTAATTTTTTTTTCACACAAATTGTACTTTAGTTATAGATATACAGGTTCTGGTATATGTCACTGTCAAACAACCCCCCAATGTGTGTTCAGGAACATCTCCTGAGTGCAGTGCCACATTTGGGAAGTGCTCTTTTTTTCTCCATTTTGTTCAGTCTGTACCTATGCCCTATCTTTGAGCTCGGCCACTCCAATTTACCCCATCAGCCATTTTTTTTATATATTAGACACCCCTTGGGTATTTGAAGTGCTTTTATTTTAACTCTTTGTTGAGATTTTTGAGAAATTTTAGCACTTGCTCAAAATAATAAACTTTATTTTTTTATTTTATTTTATTTTTTTAATACTTATATTTTTTTTACACATTTTGCTGGTACTGGATGGTTCATCAAGTGACATCACTGCATAGTTATTTTTAAATGTTAGCATTTTTTTTTTTTCCATTTTTTTATTTTTTTTATTTTTTTTTTTGAATATTTTACTAATCACATAGTGATTAGAAAGCTGGGTTCCATTGACTTGCTTGGTTGAATGCAGTACCTGTATTCAACCTGCAAGTGGAGCCAGAGTTCTCTAGAGGGTCAGGAGACCGTCTAGCAAACTCTTTCTTCTTTATTATTTTTTTTCCCGGGCCGCCGCCATCTTGTTGATGGCAAAGATCACCGGCAGCTGCGGCTGTGACCGCTCTCCGGAGCGGTCACAGCCCATCCAAAGGTAAGTGTTTGGTGTTGCTGGATGCCTCCTGATCGAGGCATTCCAGCGACACCATTTAAGTTTAGGAGGCGATCGTTGATCGCCTCCTAAACGCTTTTAAAACGGGCGTCCGCCGCCATACAATGTATGGCGGCTGTTGACGCCCCGGGGAGGGGCCAGACATGGCCCCCGATGCCGATCTCGGCATTACTGAATGCCTCGACATCGAGGCATTACAGTTATGCCGTTTAAGCGAAGAAAGTGATCGTTGAACACTTTCTAAGCTTATTTAATTTTTTGACGGTTCAGGACCGTCAAAGGTCATTTAGTGACCTTCCTGTCATGACGGTCCTGAACCGGCAAAGGTCGCGAAGGGGTTAAATCTTCATTTACATCATGCAAAGTCATGAGAGTGTTTGATGTCTACGGTTGTACTAGTCTTGCTCAGTATGAAAAACAAACATAATACAGGCATACCCCTATTTAAGGACATTCACTTTAAGGATGCTGGCGAGTAAGGACATAGTTGCATCACAACCATTCCCCTGTTCACATAGGCAGACATAACATCATGAAGCCAACACAGTTTGTGTTTTAAGTGTCTTTCGTGGTGTTTTTTTAGTGTATTTTGAGTGTTTTGTGTGTTTTGATGGCAATGACCCGATGAATGCAGTGCAGTACATGCATTGATACGTGCTTCACATTAAGTGCATTTTTGTTTTACATACATGCTCTGGACCCCATTGTATACGTTAATGTGGGGTATGCCTGTATCTCTCAAAATAAGCTGCAATTAACAATGATTAAACCATTAAATTCATAAGGTAGTTGAACTTGGAATATTAATGAGATTTTGTCGTGATAAAATAAAAAGAGATCTTTCTGGCATGAACACATGTGATTTCTTGATGGAAAAGGTAGATGGTCATCTGAGGTTACTTGGTATTGAAATGTATATAAAAGAAACAAAGGAAAAAGTTAGCATTTTTCAAAACCCTGCTTTAACTGGCATTTTGAAAAAATTTTTATCCGCCATTAATTTATCCTAGTACTATCATGGTACCCGCAATTGAGCAATAGGATATAAGGGCAGGAGGGTAGGTAAAGGGCAAGTGAGTAATTATACGATTAGGCACCCAAATGCAAAAGAAACTGCCACACTTGGCAAGAGCAGGGACATGTAGGATACAAATGTCAAAACATACAATTAGGAAGCCTAAAATAATATCTTGATCGAAAAACATTTCTGAGAAAAATCACAAAATTTGGTATTGTTTGTGGAACTATTGAACATATTTTAGTAGAGCCTGGGGAGATGCAGGAAGCACCATTTGACCATTGGTTGCTAGGTTGACATGACTCCTTTTAATTGTTTCTATCCAAACTGCATATTATAAACATAACCCAGTCTGTCCTAGTACCTCGAGTCACCATTAACATGAGATGAATGGTAGACAGACCAGAGAACTTTTTTTTCCCTAAAATGATCCATATATCTTGCAAAGCATTATAGAATTGTTAATTTAAATATGTATTTCATGACGGTTTGCAACTAAAATTGCAAGTTTGACCTATTTCTAAAATAAAACAGAATGTGATATTTTAGATCCAGAGCTGATAATGTGAGTCTTATTGTGATATGCGAGAAATAAAAAGCATTGTTAGCTAGCTTTGCTGTACACACTGGTGATTTTAATCATTCATTTCTGAAAACCTCACATCACTGTTTCCATTAAAAATATTCAGAAATAGCTTTTATAGCTAGTTCTACAACTGCCAAGTAAATTAAAGAAGTATATTTCTCTGGACTGGGATTCTGGGGGCATCCTTGTGTCTAGCATAACTACTGCAACTCTCTTAGATGGAACTATTATTTCATTACCCCAGGCACACTATATTCCATTTGGAAGTACTACATTGCTGCTTGTTTTGTATTGTATATTTCAAGAATATATCCACAAAACAAAGATGTATGTATAAAGTGTTCACATAAGAAATCTTTCACACTGCTGTTTGGAGTCAAATTCAGACAACTCGGCATAGAAACATCTTCCCTTGGCTGGAAAAAAATGTCCACATGACTACAATGTGATGTGTGTAATTGGACCTGCTAATTTAATCTGTGTTGGATGGCTACACATCTAAGTAGTAAAAGCTTTTCTATCCCATCCATATTTAATTAGAATGTCCACATTACTGGGTCTGGAGATCAAAAGAGGCTTTTGTTTGTGCCACATTTGTCTGTGATGATGCTCTGCCCGCTTCTTAGGGAAAATAACCAACTTGTATTTAATTAGCAAATCTATGCATTTTGGATATATATATATATATATATATATATATATATAGAGAGAGAGAGAGAGAGAGAGAGAGAGAGAGAGAGAGAGAGAGGGCGGGGGGTTAACACACACACACATATCCTGTACATAAATATTTGCACCAATATCTGTATAATATATATATATGCACATGGTGCATGCATTAACACACATATATCCTGTAACTAGATCACAGACATGAAAGCCTAATTAGTAAGACTGAATAAACACCATACTACGGGTTTAAGTATGAAAGGGATAGTCATGTGCATTTGTTTTAAAATTTGGTTTACTAGCCCCTGCTACTGTATTAAGTGAGAAGTGTTTCACACTTAATACTGCACATGAGAAGAGTAGGAGCTCATTACAAGGGTAGGAGTACAAGCAACTAAAACTGCCTTCTTATTCTGTTTATGTGATCCTGCACGTTTATGGAAGGGTGATCACAAGGATCCAAGCATTGGCTTAGCTCAATGCTTGTTTGGCTTATGTTCGATGATCTTATCACAGCAGGATAGCCCTTATCTGCAGGAAGCATTTATACATATTTGGAAATTCTGTAGGGTTGGCTTTGGGAACAACAGCTTATTATTGGGACTCTAGAGTAGCCACCCATCTTCTGGTACATTGAGTGGCATAAGGTTTCTGTCACATTAGTTTATTAATCTTATTCTGTCAATTCTAGTTTTGTCATACCCTTTGAATGTATGTATTGTAATACATGTATCTTTGGTACTGTATAAATAAAAGATAATAATAGAAACATCACTTAAACATTGGAAGTAAAATGCCCGGAATGTAAGTGTACAGTAATCGCAATTATATGCAGAAGAACTTTTGTTTCAAACTTGATTAAAAACCATGCTGACCTTGATGATTAAACCGTATGCCTGATAAGCACCAGTGGTACTTTCAGTACACTATGTTGTGTTTTTTCATAATTAACATCACTCTATGTGGCTGACAATGTGTATAGGTTTTTCAGAAAGTCTTATCAGCTACCTGGTACTTTGCATACCATTACCCTCTATAATCCTCCTCGATTTAAAACTCTAATTAACTTTTTAAAGTGTTATATTCTTGATAGGAAAAATATAGTTGTGCATGGATTCCCATGCACGGAATGTATTACAGTTCAACAAAATAATTTAACAAACTATTTAAAAGTGTTTTTTTACTTTTCAGATCCAGCAATGTGCCATTATTCCAACCTAATATATGGTCAAACAGGAAAAACTGTAGAAAACATATAACACTTGTACTTGTACTGAAAAATTTACAATAAAAACAAAACTAAAAGAAAACATATAACATATAAATTCCCCCTTAAGTAGTACAGAACAAACTTATGTCAATTGGGGTCAAGTGGGTTGCTCCTGTAAGATCTATACATCTGCTAATAATTGAGTTGCCACAATGTACATTTTTTAGCTTTTTAAATTGTACTCATGTTATGTTTGCATGACAGGAGCCCTTTAAATATCTGTCACTGTTACCAGTTCTCTGTCATCAATAATACAAACCCCACCTTAAAGCAGGCTCTCTAATTGTCTCTAATTTTGTCAAGTCAATTTGCTGCTCATGCACACTAAGACTTACAGCCTAATTTTAGTAGAGGCTAATTATGCCTGTGAAAATTCTATTTACATATCTCTTTTTTTGTCGCAAGCAGGCAGGCACACATTTTTAGATATGTGCTACGAATACAAAAGATTTATCTTGTGGCTTTGGAGAAGAGATCTTTGGATATTTTCTTTTTATTTGCTCAGTGATAAAATGATAAAGAAAATTGGCTCCTCTTTTTTTTATATAAAGTGCTAAAGAAAAAATAAATCCCTCCTTAAAGTAGTGAACCATTACAGTAAATATGTACTAGCTAATCTCTTGAACCCTAAGAAAATGTTCAACCAAGGCAAAGCCATGGAAAAGAATGAAGGGCAAGAGTGTATAAAAAACATAGGACAGGAATGACCACCCCTAGGCTTTGAAAGCCACATACAGGCCAGTATTTTTGGATTTGCCTGCGCAAGCATTTATAGCCCAATGAAAATTATTAAAATGATTAAATGACTTGAGTTAAAAGTAAGGTTTTACTAAAAATGTGGCCTGTTTGTGGCCCTCGAGAGCTTGGAGTTCCCTGCCATAGGGATTTATTTTCCAAACAGCAAGTTTAAATGCATTGTGAAGGGTCTAACTTAGTATGAGAAGTACCAAGATGGACGAAGATAAACTTGTTTCGTTAATTTGTAAATTATCACCTCAAATCACTATATTTAAGTGAACAGCATAGTCCTGCAACACAGGGTCAATGATGAAATGATTTATGAAACTATTGGCTGTTCTATAAACAAAGAAAAAGCAAGTTTGCAAACAATGCACAGTTAGATGATTCAATGCAATTAAAACATAATGATCCCATGCTTTGGCTGAACTGTTGGAATTTCTAATGAGGTAAAAACAGACTCCTATGAATATTACCTAAAATTTACCAGTTAAACGGTTAAGGTAACCTTATGTTTAATTGCCTGGATGATAATATGAAAGGTTGTTCTTTTATTGTAACTTTTGTCTCTTTTACCTTACATACGGGCTTTAATGCATATGATTGCAGAGTGGACCCTTTAAACTATTCCTCCCTCCATGCATTATTCCTTCCCCCAGGTGCCCACATGGTATACTCAATGTCAGTCAGTTCCAGCACCGGCTTATGTAAGATTTACAGGGGGAGTAGTCTACTGCGTAAATGACAAGAAAGTACTCACACTGATTTTAAACAGCCAATCAGTGGTGTGGATACAGTACCAGGGAAAGGAGCTGCAACTTCTCCTTAAGGTATGTAATTATTGTTTAACAGGTTGAAGAATGCATATTAAAGTTTACAGGTGGCCCACCTATGTTACACCAACTTCTGTATACCAACTGCCCGCCCCTCGCAAAATATAACTGGAGCTAGCCCCCATATGTAGTTAACCCTGCCCCCTGAGAAAGCAGCCAACCATGAAACACAGATGCATTAACCTTTCAAGGAACCTAACAGTAAAATAATGTGTATCTCTTTTTTCCTTCAACATGACTAAACGCCCGTTTTTTTGGGACAACGCTCATGATTACCGTAAATCCAAGTCCTCGGGTGGCAAAAAAAGCCAACCATCTGTTATCCAGTATTTACTACATCCAATTTATTTTGGCTTGTTACCAAGTACTGAAAACACATATTAGTTAGCATTCAGACTCCGCTTGTGTTATATTTGAAATGTCAGTTTAGTGTTCCATTAAAAAAACAAACAATCATATATCTCCCAAGAGCCCTTTACATTTTAAAGCAAATCTGATAAAAATGTAACTTAGCTTCTTATATCCAGCTAGCAATCTGTTCTCCCAGACATTGTGTCTCTTGTGTGAGATTATTTAGACATAGAGTTATGTCAGGGTGAATCTAAAGAGACTCCAAGGCATTCTTGGAAGATATGTGTCCTAGGATTCTCTGGTACAAGCCCACTGGGGTCAGAGTATTATTTATTTTCGTAAACTATTAGCATTCAAATATGCCAGAAACCCCCCCGCCCCCCCAAAAAAGAAACAACACTGTAAACATGAAAAACTATATACGAATGCCCAAGAGCAAAGAAAACTCCTGTGCAAATAGCAGGGATGCTGGCCTTCTGTCGGATGTTATGTTGTCTCTTCAAATCAAAAGCTAATATAATCTGCTGAAACATTTTCCAAAAACTCCGATAATTTGTATGATACAAGCCAAACATTTTCTTTATGTGATTGACTCCAGGATTCCAGCTTCACGCAGAGTGCTCTTAGTTTCTGTAATATAATTCTTTAAGGCTGAATTAGCTGATAGTGGAGTCTTTTTTTTCTAAGAAAGACTTCATGTTATCTTTTCACATGTGCTTTCAGGCTACAGGAGTACTTAGATTTGCTAACCTTACAGCACAACAGAATAAATCCATTCAATAAAAAAAACCAGAACGCACAATGCTTATTTTTCAATATTTAAATATTCAAAACATCTGGTGTATTCTACGGCGTAAATGCTATGTGGTTATACTGTAGATTATGATGGGGTTCTAATTTTAAAATAACTAGATTAAGAGCGGTTCACAGAATAAAAATGAAGTCGTTGAAACAAAATGTTACTGGAATTTTGTCATGGGAAAAGATGCACATCCGTATAAACACTTAAATAGGTCACATTCATAACTGCAGTAGTAATGAGGTTTAGTGACGCATTACAATAATCCTTTCAAATACCACATTACATTAACTGCTTTGAAAAGATGTTGAAATTTGTCAAAAAAAAAATGAAACAATGAAATAATATAATTGCGTGCTATTAAAATATAAAAACTGTAGGGTATTTGTAAATATTTTATTTATTGTAAAGGCATTTGTAGAGATCAGTATATAGATATGGGATCTCTAGTTTGACAGGTAGATAAAACGTGACAGACCATCACAGTCATTTTCTTTAGCTAATTGCAAAACAGATTACTTTATTTAAATTGAAAACCTATTCTTAATAGATAATTGTGAAACCATGGGCAAATACACATACAGAGAGGACTTCTTTATTCTTGATTCTGCATTTTATGTTTATATTGCTTTACATTATTAACACACCTGGGAACCTCACAGCCCCTGGAACTCTTCCTTTCACCTTTATAGTGAGGCGGGAAATGGGTATTTGTAAAAATAAAAATTTCCTGTACATGTCTAGCCCCCAAAATAGTTGAAAGTGGCACAGAATAGGGGTGGTCAAACATAGCTTCCACACTCCGAGGTTCATGACACTGACCCAGAAGGTCACACAGTTTGCTGCATATCTGATATACACTCTTTGGGAGTCTGACCATACCCTTTTTTTCTTTTGTAGTGTCCCTATTTGGCCATTTTCTAGTAGTATGTAAGGAAAGCTCTCTGTGGTCACAACAGTATTCTAGTAGAGATATCTGCAAAATGTTGACCTACCATGACTGGACCAGGGATTATTGATCTATGGAACCTACATCACATGATGGAAGAAAAGGTCCAGGATGTGACATAGCAAGCATTAACATCGTAATAACATAATTTTAAACAGATAACATGTGCTTTCTTAATTGACACATCAGTTTATCAGAACCAGGGTTCTAAAACTCAGGATATCCCAAACTCCAAACAAGCATCTCAATTAGCAATTCACTGAACTACTTGTTTTCAGGCAAGAATACCATAAGTCCTGATCTGTGTTTGGCCTTCGAGAGCTGGAGATGTGCACTCCTGCTTTAAGCAGAAACTGTACAACATTCACAAAATCATCTCGCATCTAAGTGCATTATACACAACATTTTACAAATTGTATTAGGCTTATATGAAAGAATTTGCATTTCAATATTTATCTGTAGAAGACATTGAAATATAATTCTATCTTAGAATAAATAGATAAATGCTGAACTGTGTGTGTATGCGTGTGTATGTGTTGAAATCTATATTTCAGTGTAGCAATTGACTGCCTCGACTAGCTTTATTGATCTGAATGTATTTTACACTACTGAAAAGTTGCTTACAACAGGATCCGCTGCGATCTGCAGTATGCCAACTAATATCAGTGTGTTGACACAATGGGTGGTGGAAGCTCTGACATGGTAGGCAGTTTCAGTTCTGTAAATATAAACATGGTGCAATGAGACTTTGGGTTTGCTGTTTTCCAAGCATTGCCTGGATTAATTTTGAATATTTGTATGGGCAATATATGCTATCCGTACTAATTAGGCTGAAATTTATATGAGATTCAAAGCCCAGTGTCTACAGTACTATCAATGTAAATACAATGTTTGTAATGGACTCTACAATTAATAATCAGGGCTGGATTTCCTACTAAGCAGATCATATACACATGCCAAGAGCACTGTGATGGGGTTTAACACAAGCGCCATCTAGTAAAACTCAAGACCCTTTGACCACCTGCCAGAGCCCCCACAATGTTGCTTTAATGTTTTTAGTGGGGACCTTTAGGGATGTGTGGAGAGGGCAACTGGTCTGTTTCTAAAGATCCATTTTTATTATTTTGTTTCAGAATCTCACCACTGGTAGTAATATTTCAGTTTAAGACTACAATTAATCAGAATCAATAAAAAAAAAAGATTCATATAATTAAATAGGAACCATAATACTATAGCAATTGGCAATATGGCAACTCAATAACTTTATTAGTCAGCATAAATCAAAGCTTGTGTATAGAATCATGTCACACACACACTTTTTTATGTATGTGTAAATATACATTTATATGCAGGCTTTGAAAAATTACATTAAAAAATATGGTCAACAAAAAATGGTGTTTAGTGTTTCCAAACATAAACTTGACATTACAATCTGCTCTGATCAGAGATAAAATCCATTCTTTCTATATCCTATGCTTTATTTTTTGCAACAATGTCTGTTTATGTGGAGACATTTAACCTCCAGCCATACAATTCCTATGCTGTTCAATTCCAAGCGTTTGGTTCATCACATGATTTTCCTTTTGGATCATTTTACTATCCCCAGGTATCATACACAAGCTTCATTTCTTTTAACTTTCCTTTTTTTCACCAAAAAAAAATTTGCAACCTCTTCTACTGCTATTAAAGTGCCTAAAGGGAACACTTGATCAAAGGCCTCAGCTACTCTTCTGTTGATCTTAGCACTTTCTCCTTAATGAAAACTGAAAAGCATGCCTTTTCAAGAGTGTTATATTTGAAGTTTTTGATCTACCAATCACAGTAAGTGAGCAGAAAAAAGGCAAAGCCTGCACTTTGTTTTATTCTATATGTGCCTCACCCATTTAGTCTTTTGAGCTTAATTCTCTTCTCCATGTTGGTAAGGTGGGGCACTTGAGAGTTATCTCATCGTATGCTTAGTTCTCTGTCTTAGCTCAGTTTTATTTTCAATATGGTTTAGATACATATGTTTTAAATAGTTCATGGAATAGTCTTTGTGGGCTTTCATGAACTGGTGGCAAGGTGAAATCTAATGGTCATTAGATGGAACCCAATCAGTACTTGTTTACCACAGGCACAGATTATACATTTGTTGCATGGTTGTAACTCTAAATGCATCATCTACAGTCTTAAAGAACAAGAAGATACCAGTGTGGCCTAACAGGATGAGCTTTTAAAACATTTTTATTTTGTATTTACTAATGAATTTTAATTAAGCAAACCTAATTATATAAAATGGTGATGCCACTTACCTGACAAGCCACCAACATCCATCTTTTTTAGGTTCTTTGCCTCTAGAATAACAACTGTCAGTTTGCCAGCCGTGGGTACATAACGGAGGGAGAAGCAGATGTCACCCAGTTTCTCTTGCTGAGAAAACATATCAAACAGTAAATCAATGAGGACGTTGGGAATTAAATGCTTTTTAATAGTGATTATCATTATAGATAGATTCCTCTTCTACGAAAATTTACATGATTACATTTATAGTCACTTTTTACCTAGATCTACATAATGGCCCATAATACATCCTTCTTTGGAATGTAGACTTAGATCACTTTTCTTGTATTGTTTTGTAAGTTTTGTTTAAAGCAATAGGAATTAGAAATACTGGAATTCACAAGCCAGTTCCCCTTCTCGAGAATGAACCTCGAACATATGTTACATATATAAGTAAAATCATCAGGTACATAATGTACAAAATGTAATTAACCCCATTTTCAGCCCATAATAGTTTTGCAACTTTCCCATAGTTTAAAGCTACTATAAATGCCAAAGAAGTTGCAGAAGATATTTGTATACATATTTGATTTGAATTGTTCCTCTCATGAAAAAGAGTTTAACATTTTTTCAAATAAGTATGTTATAGGCCTCCCTGGATTCAAAAATGTTATGAAGTAGAGAGTAAAGGTCTCTGGTGATCTAATTAGCTCACATAGGTATCTGGTGGATACCATGACATACACTTCATCTGGCCCTGTAAATATATATTATTTATGTGGGTACATTTCTTTGATCATTAAATTATAATTTTAATGTAGTCTTTGATGATTCCTTACATGCTAATCACAGACACAGCATTAACCTTCTCTTTAAGAGTATTTAACTGACACTAAGCTATGGTAACTTCTCCTTAACACGATCTTGAAGATTGTGATTACACTCAACAAATTGATTTCTACATGATCAAGTTTTATTGTGTTACACTGAAACAAATAAACATTATTTTAATGGAAATCAGAAGCCAATGATATTTATCTTTAAACTTAAGTACATCATCAATGGACAATAAAAAAAGATATATAAATGGCAACTGCCACCCAAGACTGATCCAAAATTGTTCACAAAAGGCCTGTCCAGGTCGGATCAGACTTTTGTGAACAATTTTGGACCGGCCCAAGGAGGCAGGAACAAAGTGGTGTCACAAAAAGCGATGTGACATGACCCTGCAGCCAGGGCCGGACTGGCCCACCGTGATACCGGGAAATTTCCCGGTGGGCCGGAAGGTCCGTGGGCTGGGCGGCCGGCAGACTTACCATGAAGACAGCCGCTGAGCGGCTGCAAATGGCAATGAACGCCTCCCTCGGTGCCAGGGGCGGGCTGGGCAGGGGGGCAATTGCCCCCCAGGCTTCCCGAAATCTAATCAAAGCGGCCGCTGGGCGCTGATGCGGCCGGCCGGCATCAGCACCCAGCAGCCGTGTGCGATGGCCGTCTAGTGATGGGAGCAGTGTGAGGGGTGAAAGCTCCGCCCCCTCGCACTGACCTTTCACCCCTCACGCTGCTCCCATCACTATGCGGCCATCAGATTTCTGGGAATGTAATCTGAACGGCCGGTGCGTGCTGATGCCGCCGGCCGGCTCTGCTTTAATACTTTTTTTTACTTTATATGGCAAGCCGATCCAGCTTACCATATAAATAAAAAAAAGTGTTAAAGTAGCTCCGGCCGGCGGCATCAGCACGCACCGGCCGTTTAGATTACATTCCCAGCAGTCTGATGGCTGCATAGTGATGGGAGCAGCGTGAGGTGGAAGCTCCGCCCCCTCGCACTCAGACTGCTGCAGCACCGGATGTCAGGTCAGTGGCATCCTGTCAGCATAGAGGAGAACAGTGTGCAGCTACCAGGAAGTCAAGAGAAGTAGAAGGTGAGTAAAATAATGTATTTTTTGTACTGTATAATGTTTTTTGTATTTGTTAAAAACAAAAAAAATCGGCATGTGTGTGTATGTAAGTGTGTCCCCCTATATGCCACTCTGCCTCCAGAAATGCCTTATACCCCCCTATATGCCACTCTGTCCCATGATATGCCTTTTAACCCCCTATATGCCAGAGTTGCATATAGGGGTATAAGGCATTTCTGGATGCAGAGTGACATATAGGGGGTCAAAAGGCATATCTGGAGGCAGAGTGGCATAAAGGGGGTTAAAAGGTATATCATGGGGCAGAGGAGCATATAGGAGGGTATAAAGCATATCGGGGAGGCAGAGTGGCATATAGGGGGCATAAGGCTTTTCTGGAGGCAGAGTGCCCCATGATATGCCTTTTAACCCCCTTCATGCCACTCTGCCTCCAGAAATGCCTTATACCCCCTATATGCCACTCTGTCCCATGATATGCCTTTTAACCCCCTATATGGCAGAGTGGCATATAGGGGGTTAGAAGGCATATCATGGGGCAGAGTGGCATATATTATTTTTTATTTAATATGGCAAGCTGGATCGGCTTGCCATATAAAGTAAACAAAAATGTCCCATGATATGCCTTTTAACCTCCTATATGGCAGAGTGGCATATAGGGGGTTAGAAGGCATATCATGGGACAGAGTGGCATATAGGAGGGTTGAGGCATATCAGGGAGGCAGAGTGGCATATAGGGGGGTATAAGGCTTTTCTGGAGGCAGAGTGCCCCATGATATGCCATTTAACCCCCTTTATGCCACTCTGCCTCCAGAAATGCCTTATACCCCCCTATATGCCACTCTGTCCCATGATATGCCTTTTAACCCCCTATATGCCAGAGTGGCATATAGGGGTATAAGGCATTTTTGGATGCAGAGTGACATATAGGGGGTCAACGGCATATCTGGAGGCAGAGTGGCATAAAGGGAGTTAAAAGGGATGTCATGGGGCAGAGGGGCATATAGGAGGGTATAAAGCATATTGGGGAGGCAGAGTGGCATATAGGGGGCATAAGGCTTTTCTGTAGGCAGAGTGCCCCATGATATGCCTTTTAACCCCCTTTATGCCACTCTGCCTCCAGAAATGCCTTATACCCCCCTATATGCCACTCTGTCCCATGATATGCCTTTTAACCCCCTATATGGCAGAGTGGCATATAGGGGGTTAGAAGGCATATCATGGGACAGAGTGGCATATAGGGGTATAAGGCATTTCTGGATGCAGAGTGAGGGTATAAAGAGAGGGTATAAAGCATATCAGGGAGGCAGAGTGGCATATAGTGGGGCATAAGGCTTTTCTGGAGGCAGAGTGCCCCATGATATGCCTTTTAACCCCCTATATGGCAGAGTGGCATATAGGGGGTTAGAAGGCATATCATGGGACAGAGTGGCATATAGGGGGTATAAGGCATTTCTGGAGGCAGAGTGGCATATAGGGGGTTAGAAGGCATATCAGGGGGGCAGAGTGGCAAGCCTGGGGCAGAGGTGCATAACTCGGGGGTAGGTTGTCAAATGAAAGGAAATAAAAACCAAACATGTCTCAATCATAGCTTTTATTAAATATGGAAAAAATAGTCTACATGAATTAATAAAGAAATAAAAGTTTCTTACCAGAATATCATGAAGAATAATGTGATCAGTGTTTTGTTCCACTAAATAAAATGGAACTCTTTCATCTAAAAATGTTCGCAGTAGTAAATGTTTTGATCCTATTATGTGTAATGTATTTCATTTATTAGGGCCTTTTAACACTTTTGCTTTCTGGCATTTTAATACAAATAATGAGATAAAAAGAATGGCACATAGTGTGACTCGGGTATGTATAAGGGGTGCGTGTGGGTATAAGAGCTTCAGCGTGAGATAAACTATATGGGGCTGGTCTCCAAATTTTTCCAGGGCTGCTTTTCAGTCCCAGTCCGGCCCTGCCTGCAGCAAAAGCGAGGCTGCTCCATGTGCATCATGGAGCAGTCAGAGAGAAAACTGTGGGTGAGGTAAGGAAGTGAGGGAGTGAGAGAGAGAAAGTATGTGTATGAGTATATGTATGTCCGTATGTATGTATACATTTTTGTATGCGACGATGAATGTGTATATGCAAGCCAGCATGGATGTAACATAGTAACAGTTTGTAAGGTTGAAAAAAGACCTAAGTCCATCAAGTTCAACCCTTTTACCTATGTGTATGTGTAAGTGTGTGTGAGCATAAACGTGTATGTGTAAGTGTTTCTGTGTGAGCATGAATGTGAGGATGTTAAATGTCCATTTAAAACATGATATATCAACATTTACAATATTTGCATTATTAGTTTATATACAAGAATGATTATTTGCAAATAATAGTCTATAAAAATAATATTTTATATTCATAAATTAATCTCAAAGTACCGTATTTGCTTGATTATAAGACGACCCTGATTATAAGACGACCCCCCAAATCTGAATATTAATTTAGGAAAAAAGAAAAAGCCTGAATATAAGATGACCCTATAGGAAAAAAGTTTTACCAGTAAATTTTAATTCATGTAAACAATTTTTTTAAATAAAAGCTATGATTGAGAAAAATATTTTGGGTTTATTTCCTTCTATTTTCCAACCTGCCCCCCCCCCAGTTATGCACATCTGCCCCATGATATGCCTTATACCCCTATATGCCACTCTGGCATTAAGGGGGTTAAAAGGCATATTATGGGGCAGAGTGGCATATAGGGAGGTTTAAGGCATTTAAGGAGGCAGAGTGGCGTATAGAGAGTTAAAAAGGCATTTCTGGAGGCAGAGTGGCATTAAGGGGGTTAAAAGGCATTTCATAGAACACTCTGCCTCCAGAAATGCCTTATGCCCCCCATTTAACACTCCCTCCCCCTCCCTCCTCCAAACTTAGTCCATCGCGCAGACCTGTCGGGAACTCTGATCTCTGACAGCCGGGCTACTAGCCAACCCCGGCTACTAGCCACACCTCCTTCCGGCTGCAGCGTAAGTTGTCTACGCGAATCGCGTAGACATCTACACA
This sequence comes from Spea hammondii, assembly GCA_029215755.1. NCBI lineage: Eukaryota > Metazoa > Chordata > Amphibia > Anura > Pelobatidae > Spea > Spea hammondii. Next base: position 51,485,717 of record JARDYJ010000004.1, on the reverse strand, counting down.
CTGCCCCGGCTACACACCGGGGACTCAGAAGCACCGGTAAGTGGGGCGGGGGGGTTGGAGACAGGAGGATCCAGATCCTCTGCAGCTGCGAGGGATCTGGATCTTAGTCGTCTCATAGTCAGACCTATTTGAGGTCTGATTATAAGACGACCCCGATTATAAGATGAGGGGTATTTTTCAGAGCATTATAATCGAGCAAATACGGTAGAACATGTGCTAATTTTAATTCTCATATCAAAGCTGTCCCATGTAAAAAGTACTTATATATTTTATATTATAGCAGGATGTCAGTCACATTATTCTCCCAATGCACCACAAACTATTCTAAACCTCATAGGGTTAAATGTAGGGATTTGATTTGTTACAATGACATTTTATTAATAGTCATGCTCAGTGTCTTTGTCGGCAATCTCATTGGCCAGTTTACAATCAGCTTCATTAAATTAACAGAGGCACACAAAAGATTCTAGGAATAAAGTCATATTGTTCACAGTTCCTCCCTTACTACCTCTGTTCAAGTACTCAAAGTAGAGAATGATGGGAGTGGCGTTATCATCTCATAATATCTATTCAACAAATCTCAAAAGCACAACATGAAACTGATTATTCATTTGTGTTCTAGAATAAAATTAATCACAAAATGCAGATGCTAAAATACAGTGTGTCCAAACTGCAGTCCTGACACTGACCTAGTTACATAAAGAAAATGAAATGGAAATGGAAAAAATGTGATTCACATCTTTAATATTCAGAACACGTACATGAAAGCATCAACTATTTTGGCTTATTATTTGATTTCAACTCTGTAGTACTCACAAAACATGCATATAACTCTACAGGATATCATATTCACATTTGTCTTTAGCAGGTCACAAATGAGACTGTAATTGGGTTCATCAGCTAGGTAATCCAAATGTACTTAATCATGCAAATTAAATTTGACGCCCTAGAAATGTCAGTAAAAAGAGTCTCAAATTAAAAAAAACAAGAACTCAACACCAGAGTTTTGTGTGATATGGTACTATACAACAAATACGACTGGCTTCCTCATTAAAGATAAACAGATGTTTGGAATAATTTAAGTTCTGGTCTTGGTAAATAGGACATACAAACACACACAGACACATCATCACCATGAGATTCTGTCTGCAAAACTATTCTATTTTATACACACAATACCTTCTAGCTAAGATGGCATGATGTGCTTTACGTGATTTTAATAAAAAAGAGAAGCCAATACATTACACTTGTTGATGGCACTCCAATATGACATCTATGACTGTGACTTCCAAATAGCCAAAAATACTATGCTAAGATGTTATAAGGAAATACTATATAATAATTAACACCAATTATGTCAACAGAGTTTACCAGAAAGAAGTGAATGCCCTAATTTTCAAGTATGAGGATCTGACACACTAGTGAAAGGCAAACACAATATATAAGTCTGAATTTGGGTAATTGTGGATGCTATTCATCTGAATGTTGGAAGTCACTGAAGTCAAATAAAACAGTTGAGTGTAAATGTAATATAAAACTACCCTAAGCTCTTAGACACTAAAATAGTGAATTTTCATTCCATTACTACTTAAAAACGATTTTATAAAAAGAACCCAGGGGCTGATGTAGCACCGTATTTAATTAATGCTATTTCAGAAACTGTTCGGAAAAAGTTATTCATTTGCCACTTACTTCATACAACGGCATTTTGCAACCAATATATATTTTGAAAGTTCTGGACTGTGTACAGCAAAGGTCTACAAAATATCTACGAAGCACAATTATCCCCTGACACCACGGCACTTAAATATCAACTTAACTACGTCTCAGCAGAAGATTTCTATTTGGCAGAAATTTGAAGGTGCTTTATAAACACTGTCATTTAGGTTTTATGAAAAAGCTACTTCATTGTCATTAGTTGAAAAAGACGGTGCATTCATCTGTCTCTCTGCCTCTAAAAAGCTATGGTTGAAAACACCAGAGATTAGACTCCAGAGAAATGTTCTTTTATTCATGAATAGGGGTCGTAGTGTCAAATATCACATGTATTGGTTCAAAGAAAATGTTAGACACTAAAAAGGAAAGAAAAACAAGGGAAAAGGGAAAGGAATAAATTCTTTGAAATAATACAAAAATGGGATATCTCAAGGAATGACATTTAAGGGCACTCTACCACTAATGTCTTCAACTTGCGGCAGTTCTATTGATCCCAACCCACTCCATTTTACATCTTGGCTTTTTCTGAGCTTCTGCTTGATCATATTTCTAAATGTCACTCACGTTTATGTGGGCCATTGCACAAACCAAAATTAATTTAACTCAGAACAGAATGTTAATATTATTACTTTTGACAGCATGGAACACTTATTAACTATAGCTTGTCAAAAAAGCTTTTCCGTGACCGAATTAAACATTGAGCCAAAACATAATGTATGCTGAAGCTGTACTCTTTTAGAAATTACGAGATGTGGCAAGACACTAAAGCACACAGCTCTTCCGTAATTACAGAGAAATAATGTGGCTATTGTGTGATTGTACTGAGGAGTGGTTATCTTTGTCCAGTTATGATGGGAAATGAGAATGCACAATGCAGCAGCTTGCATGGAAAATAATCAACCTTGGATAAGGAGAGAGGTAATGACCAGGAATAGAAGACAATATCAGAATGTGTTTTCCTTTTCATGTAAATACTAGAAACTCATAGCTCCAGTTTTTTTCTACCCCTTGAATATATGTATTGTATGGAGCTCTGCGTAGATTGTTGGCGCTATATAAATAAAAGATAATAATAAATTACTTCCATGCTTGTAAGTCAGCTACTTTCAAAAATAAATCTCTCCTAGGAGTCAGTAGCACTCTTTGATAGACAAAGCAAGTTCATGTTAATATATCTTCTGTCAATGTTTTTATGGCGTAATATACTTTATTGTTAATTAAAAACTCTGAGAGAAACTGATCCTGGAAATCTGGGTTTTATACAATGTCCATCTCATGGGCTACAGCCATTGGTTGGCTCTTTGAAGGGGTTAAAAATGTTAGTGACATTTACTGAAAATGAAAAAAATACTAAGCTACAAATTATTTGTCACTGCCTTCCTCATGTTCATCATCACACAACTGACATGTGCCTAGACTGTCCACACGTTTTGCTTTCTATGCACCTTAGGCATAGGCATATTTAATCATAGACATGTAATCGTTTGTATGTAACATAAATTATATGTGAATTAATGAATTAATGAAGTTTAATATGTTCATGCTATTTTCCCAACAAAAGAGGGATAAATCTGTTTAGCCCTGTGCATCTCTCTAGCAGCGACATGGAAAACCAGATACAAAGTACAAAGTTGAGAGCTGCATCATAGTTCTTTCAAAGTAAAGTAAGGCTGTAGAGAACATTCTGTGCTGCAATATGATAAAATACACACAACACACATTTTATTGACTTTACTTGGGCTCTTAAAGTAATTGTTTGTCTGCTCCTTCTTCAATAATAATAGCCTAGACATAGCTTTTCGGATTTGCTTTTAGCAAAGAACGTTAGGGCTTTGTACCTGGCCAATGGGAAGTGTATGTTATTTTAAAGATTTTGTGAGTTTTCCTTTCTAACAAATAATATTTTTCCATAATGTTATCAGCCAGAAAAAATAGCTGGTTCCAAAAACTTAACAAATGTCAGCTAAGGCAATTATCGGTCTTAAATTAATGTTTTTGTTAGGGGCAAAAAGGGAGTCTAATAATACACAATGATATTATGAATCTGGCCAATAGAAATTAATTTCACTCAATAGGCAAATATTATGGATTTACAGATTAACTCTTGAATTTTAAAAATATTTTAAAAATTATTAATGGTGTAATCTCAATATTTAGTGAGTATACATTATATAAATAGCTAATTTATGATGAGTATAATCTAAGGGTTCTTTTCAACTTTTCATACCTCAATATAAACACCTTAATATCCCCTTTTTTCAGTGGAATCATCATATACATCTAATACCATGGAATATAATATTCTAGACAGTATACACCATAACATAAATAAGGGAATATATTCCCACTCCAACATATAAACTCTATTCTATTCTGTTACACCACACAGAATAAACCAAAACAAAGAATATGTCTGTACTGGCATTATTAAAAAAAATAATAAATTGAATTATCTAAATGAAATCAATGCTTTCAGTGCAGACAGACAGAATTATGTCCACATATATGCCAAACCAAACAGTAAAAAGTAACTAAAAGTAAATATTTTTTTTAAAAAAGTCTCTCCCCTCCTTAGCTATTTTAGACAACTGTCTGCTTTTACATAAATGTCAAATGCACATGGAGCCCATGAAAGTGAAATTTCACATATAGAGAAGGATAGGTATGTATAATAAGTTACATTCCATAAAAATTCTAAAGAAGTTATTAATGACTAGGTTAGCTCAGAAACTGACATGTTCTAAAATCTCTAGAAAATCACTAGTTAGAATCAGGAATGATTGTATGTATAATTTCATCTTTCCTGATGCATACTTCCAACTGCTAGTTGTCATATGAAAGTACAGCTAGGGAGTTCTGAAGGTGCAGATCAGGTGAGGTTTTTTTTGGCCCATGTCAAAAGGGGCATTAAACGGTTCCTTTTCTGCAGATGCCTTCATATGGAAATCTATAAATAGTTGGTATATGTGTATTAATACATACAGAATTTTGTTGCATTTTTTAGTACTTCTTACATATGTCTGTGCTGAGTTTATAGTATTTACATCCATCTTATTAATTAGTACTTATTGCAATATATATCCAACAATATTATTAATGTTGTACTTTTATATTCATGTTATATTTTTGTATTTAGTAACACTTTGCCACTGGATATGTCTCTATAGAACTAGAAGGCAGCAGTAAAAAACAACAAAAAACATATAAATAAAAAAACCCCCAAATAATTATAAATGAGAACAATACTGTTTTCTATTGGTGCTTTTAACTGACCCATACATAAATCTAGACAAAGAAAGCTAATAATGAAGATACTTAATGCGTATTGTACAGGCTTTTGTTGAACTAAATCCATTAGTAGCTGACATTTTTTAAGCGAGGTGTGTTGGTATAAAATAATACAGCCTTAAGGATTAAAATGATAATGTGTCCAAGGTAAGTGCATAATAGCCAAATTAAAAAGATGTATTGAACACATAATAGATCTTAATTAACTACTGAATTACCCTTAAGTGACTGAATCCTGCTGAGCCCAGTACCTATGTATCAGCATTATTGTGAAAAACACAAAATAAAATGTGCAACTATATAATTTTGCCTTGTGAAAAAAAATGTATGAAGGAAGACATGTTATTGTAAATCTGAGTTGCTGCAATTAGTGTATACGTTTATTCGTGTAAGGTTTGCGCCACTTAACAAAACATCAGCGTGGTCTGGGCAGACATTTAATTTGCAGCCATTGTGTTCTTTAAGGCAATGGCTCTTGTTGTGCTTATGACACTTGGTTAATGGACTGAAATATAATAAACACCTGCACCTGCAGTCATAGAACAATGTAGAGTTGTTATATACAGCCCAATGGGAATAACGTAACTTGTGTTATATGGGTTTATGCTTGTCGTCTGAAACAGCCTGGGGAAACCGAATAAGGATTAAAAGAATAAATATTCTAGCCAGATTAAAAAAAAGGATCTTTAGCTCTACTGGCCGGTACCTTGTATTTTTTATAAACAGGCAAGCTATTAATTATGCCTTTGCTGCGTAATGTAACTGTACACAACTGGGTTTATTCTCCAAAGGGAGAGTTGTGGTTTCAGCTCCCTAATCATTATGAAGGGCCAACAGTAAGGTTCTTCAGCAAAAATGGCTGAGATGGCCCAAAATAATACATAATTTAATGGGTAAGGAGACTTAACATGATTTAACTATACATTGGACAGGCCCAGCCAAGCTCTTCCTATAGCAGAAGCTCACTTGGATTGCATATTCATATTTAAAGCAAATTCATTTTAAATTGATCTTGTAAAAGGACACAGTCTTAGTGAATTTTTAAGGAGCCCATAACCAGGGGATATATTAGGCACAAATACATATAGACATAGTGGTGTATCCAGTCCACTAACCTGGGAATTACCAGGAATTTTGTTTAATCTTTTTTGATTCCTAAACGATTTATTTTTAAAGTCCTGATTAATTTATTTTCCTAATATAAAGCTCAATGGTCAACTCATTGATTGCATTTCAGATAAAATAGTAACAGATGTAGCAATAATTTTTCATCAGCAGCAGCCAATATATCTGATGGCATATGTTCGATTTCTCTCGCAGACCCCCAAAATCTCCCTGTAACTAGCACATTTTTTATTATAAATATCCAGTACAAGCAGGTCACATATTTATTGCAGTGAATGGTTTAGCCAGGAATGTTTCTTATTATGGCTCAAGAAACAGTATTTATAATCTCTAACATTCAAATTAAAGAGATTTGAGAACATGTCTCTGAATGGCGCTATTTATTTTAATGATTGCAATACCACAGAGCATTCAATGAAAGTGGAGGCAATCATTTAGTCTCCATTTTTTTTTAATAGTAGTCAACATGTGAATGTTTTGAGGATTGTATTAATTTTATTTAGCATGCTATGTTTTTAAAAGCTTAATAAAAAAAGGTTAATATCATACTAAGCAAGGGATTTAAATTACTCTTAACCTTTTAGTGGGCCTATGCTAAGAAAAAAATGTGGATTAATTAACAAAAGTGTTGGTGCTCCTGCCACCATTGTAACCAGTCATATAACGACAATTTGCTGGTAGCTGGAAATGTCAAATTATGCATATTTAGTACTTTTACGAAATTCCCCCTTACCCAAATGATATCTGTATTAACATTGTAATGGGTTCTCTGAATAATACCTGGGACCAAATCCTTTGGTCTGCTGTCAGGGCCCTGAGCTGCTGTGACTGTAGAGAGTTGCTACTAAGATGAAAGATTGAGTTGTTAATTTAGTGTTAAAAATGTGTTAAAAAAACTCCACCATTCTTATATTTTTCCCATTATTTTGTAATGAAACATTGAAGCAGGCCCATCTTTCCACAAAGGGAAACACTAAGTCAATGTTTCCACTCTTTGGTGAGACAATCCATCCTCACGTTCATTCGGAGGTACATTTGAAAATGGTATTCCAGGGTCGATTCAGTTCTGACAAAATGCCCCATAAAGCCTCACTAACAAAAAAATACTTTTTAAATTACCTGAAGTAGCTTAATATGAATTCTTTACATGTAAATAAATATTAATTAAAAATGTACCTTTCTAAAACACTGCAACCTACTGTCCCGTTTGTAATCGGTGCCCGTTTTGACCACTTGAAACTGTCTCCCCTGGAAATCTCACGTGAGAAAGTTAGGGCTGAATGCAGATCCTGCAAGCCAGGAGATGGGGGTACAACTGCATACAGATGATTCTGATGAATCCCTCCATGCATTTGCAGTGGAAAATTATCATTATTATCTTTAAGAGTGACACTCAGCTATCATAGTAAGAACAGGAGGTGCCGTAAGGCTATTAGCAATAAGTCTGAGGCCAGTGAAGGATGTAAGAAAACGAAACAAAAAAAAGTACCGTATACATAGGATAAAAAAGAATGAGATCCATTTCCAAAAGTCCTTGGTAACAAATGAAACAAAAGCCCTTAATATAGCAAGGTTTTTATTGAAGGTATCACAAGGAAGAGTTCAGATGGCACATTTTACCCCTTTCATGTTCTAGTGTTGATGTTTTCTTAAGTGTAAGACTTCTTGTCTTACACTTAAGAAAACATCAGGAGACCCACAAAATAAAATAGTGATAGAAATTCTCCTACCTCCTCTTTCTCAGCACTCAGCAGGTCGCGCCATTCTTCAGTAACATGGCCAAAATCTACTGTGTTCATGGGTACTTTCACTTCCCCAATGACGTCATGCTTGGAGAACCGATCAAAGTCATATACTGTCAACACCAATGTTTTTCCACCCAGTTCAGAGTAGGGCACCTTTAAAAGGAAAAATACAATAATTGTGATTGGATTCTTTATTTCATATAATCCTCCAGAGTGACAAAATACATTGTTTCATTCAACTGCAGTAATATGCTCCATCGCTCGCAGTGGACTTCTAACATCAATGACTAAACAGAATATTTATTGTTCTGCAGACTATGGTATGATTTACAAATGAGTGTAGTGACCAGAAAATATTTGGAAAAAATGTTCTTGTTAATATTATTATATATCCAATGATTATACCACCAACAATTTGTATGGTAATAGGATACCAGACATAAAAAGTATTGTATATAAATTTAAAGAATAAAACCATCAGGTGATAAATATTTTGTTAAATTATTATCTTATTGTTGGCATTTAAGCTTAGCTCAGTAAAATGCATTGGCATGCCTTGTGCTTGACTATTAACACTGTAGCAGGTGCAGAGGAAGAACAGTTCTGCTTTCATTTCCAATTGCTGTTATAATAGCAGACCAAAATCTGTCCATTAGTTTGTTTGATCTGCCCAAAGCTGCATAGGACTACCATGGTATAAAAAAATTCAGTAACTTGCAAAATCTAGTATATTATTTCTTCAGCGTTGCTAGAATCACACTACAGACATTCATTTTCAGACTTAGAGGGGAAAAAATTACAATCTCGTAAGTGCGTGTTTAAAATCCACATTTTAATTCCAAAACTATTGTTAATGATGATGATGCCATATGTTATGATATCATTGCAGCTAATGGGATGACTCATTTGGGATGACTCATCTGAGAGCTGCGTTATCTAATAATAATCTCACATTATTTGTGCCTATTTTCTTTTGTTGTTTTTGGCTGTCATTTGTATTTCTAATATTGCAAAAAAGTATTCTATTGTTATTTATGTGCAAATAAATAATGTGAATCTGCTTGCCCTAGCCACAATCTGTGAACACTGAATTCTATACCTACAATGTGCGATGTCAGTAGCTACAAAAACTCTAATTTTAGTATCCCAAGTGCCATGGCACTTAGAAGAAATATAACGTCAACCACGTGTCGAGTAATAAATTGAATCCTGGGGGTTCAGTTATGTTTGGTTGGAAATAAGGTAATAGAGCATTTTGTTAACTTAATGGCTTTTTCAATAGTCAACAAAATAGGTAATCCCTTTGGAGAGTCACCTAAATGTCACTTTCAAAATGTTTAGGCATTAAACCATGGGAAATGTTACCCTTGATTCTACAATGCATAATAAAGACTGCCGCCTTAGATTTTCTAATCATTTATGAATTCATTGACTAAAATATATAATTCATTCTAGCTCTGTATGCTTGCTAATATTGACCTTTTTAAATGTGTTAGCATTCATTATAGCACAAGTAAAAACCGTCCAGAATGGAACTGTGCATGAATTGATGAATTTTGTTATTTGAACAATAAACATACAAATGATTTAGAACTTTTGTATATTAGCGATATATTTAAATCCTTTCTTTTATATGTTAGTATTTTAAATAGATGTTTAAATTCCGAAGGAGGCTTTTGTTCACGTCCGTCGTTGTACCATATATCTAGAACTCAAACAATAATATTGCTGCCCATGCAAATGAGTAGAATCAATACCGTATTTGTTCGATTACAACCCTGATTATAAGACGACCCCCCAAAATTTGAATATTAATTTAGGAAAAAACTATAGGAAAGTAAACTATTTTTTCATATTTAATAAAAACTATGATTGAGAAAAATTTATTGCTTGTTTTTATTTCCTTTTATTTGCCAACCTCCCCCCCCAGTTATGCACATCTGCCCCCAGTTATACACATCTCCCCCCCCACCATGTAGACAACCTCCGCTGCTACCTGACACTTCCGCCTGGGCTTCTATGACTGAGCACCGGAAGGTCATGTCACGCTGGCTCTCCATCATCGAAGCCCCGGCGGAAGTGGCGGGCAGCAGCAGTGAAGGTTGTCTGCGCGCATCGCACAGACCTTCACAGGCTGCCAGAGAGGAGGATCCAGGTGCCCTGCAGTGCTGCAGGGGATTCTCCTCTCTGGCAGTCGGTAATGCGCACAGACAACCTCAGCTGCTATTGGCTGGCACTTTCGCTGGGGCTTCTAGGATGGAGTACCGGAATGGCATGTCATGCCAGTACCTGGTCATAGAAGCCCTAGTGGAAGTGCCGGGTAGTAGCAAATGTCTGTGCGCATTGCTCAGACCTTCACCAGCTGCCAGAGAGGAGGATCCAGATTCCCTGCAGGGGATCTGGGTCTTATAGTCAGACCTCTATTTGCTCTGAAAAATACTTTTCTTGTATTCAAGCAAATACGGTAATACCCAAATTTATAGTACAATTTCCCCAATAACTGATTTGTGTTTATTTTTCTTTTTTGCATGACAGGAAACATACCAATAGCAATATTCTTACTTCTGACAGTGTGGCAGCGTGCTATAGCTAAAGGTTGGTGCTTTTATTTTCAGGTTACTGGCTCTATCCACTGTGGCAAAAGATAGAATTCTCCAGGAAGTAAGCATTGGAAAGTAACTTTTTAGTGACTCTCTATAGCTAACAATTATGCATAATCATTTTCTGCAGAGTAAAAAAAAAGTTGCCAATAAAACTTTAAGATTAAGTAACAACCCTACGAATTATGAAAGAATCGAATAGAAGGAACTAGTAATTCAGGCCCAGAAAGCCTTTCTAGCCCATATGCATCTGATCTGCCAGGAGATGCAGCATATGGCCAGAGTCTGGGAATGCACGGATGCACTTTACCAGAGATAAACATGAAAATTACCACCACACATGTCCAGCCACCGGCTGCACCTATGTCATCAGGCGGTTGCTGATCTTAAAGTGCCAGAGTCACCTTGTGTTCCCCAGTCTGGCCCTGTACTCATTCTAAAACTATTAGTTTACATGCGAAGTAAACTAGTGTCTGTGGGTTTTATGGCACACTACCAATTCACCTCAAATTTGAAAAAAATATTTTCATATCTGGAATTACTATTGTGAAGTGGCAAAACATAATTTTTTAATGCTTGCTAGAAAAGCAGAACATCATAGAAATGCTACTTATTAAAACACTCATTTAATTCCCACTGTTTCTAGATATTTAGAGTGTTTATTTTTGGTAAAATATTACAATTATTTCTTTTGTTTCCATTCTCTTTATTTAAATTATTCAATGCTGAGGACAGAAAAGAAGGCAGAGAGGGAGGGTGCAGCTGTGCTCGGGGAGAAGATGGCCAGAAGGGTGGAGGAGTGTTTAAACTAGGTAAAGGGGGGGAGGGAAACTACAATATAGAAGGGGAATATAGAAGGGGAAGATAGTGTAGATAGAAAGCTGGGGCTTATAAATGTACCTGGGGGTGGAGCGGAGGGAGGGGTTAGAATAGTCAATAGGGATAGGCTTCATAGGGAAAAAAACCATACACCTCTAAATTGTATGCTTACTAATGCCAGAAGTCTGACCAATAAAACTGACGAACTGGAGTTAATAATGTCTGAAGAAAACTATGACATAGGAGTTTGCCTTTATGTAAAGTCCAGCCTAAAGGCCACACTGCGGGAGAATATATGTGAGGGAAATGATAATGTGGAGTCATTATGGGTAGAAATATATGGAAAGAAAAATAATAAAATACTGATCGGGGTTTGCTATAAGCCACCAAATATAATGGAAGCAGCAGAAGATCAATTATTAAAGCAAATAAACAAGGCAGCAAATCACAATGAGGTGGTTATTATGGGGGACTTTAACTATCCCGACATAAACTGGGAAACAGAGACCTGTGAATCTCATAAAGGAAACCGGTTTCTGACTATAAGTAAGGATAATTATCTGTCCCAAATGGTACAGGACCCGACCAGAGGGGGCGCCCTACTGGACTTAATATTAACCAACAGACCTGACAGAGTAACTAATGTGCAGGTCAGGGGGCATCTAGGAAATAGTGATAATAATATGATACATTATAACTTGTCCTTCAATAAGGGAACTCTTAGAGGAGCCACAAGAACCATGAACTTTAGGAGGGCAAAGTTTGATCAACTAAGAGAAGCCCTTAACACTGTAAATTGGGAAAATGTCCTCAAAAACAAGAGTACAGACACTCAATGGGAGATTTTTAAGGATATCTTAAATTCTCACTGTGAAAGGTACATACCGTACGGGAATAAGAGTCAGGAACAAGAGAAAACCAATGTGGATAAATAAAAATGTAAAGGGGGTAATAAATGGGAAAAAAAAGGCATTTAAGCTACTAAAACAGGAAGGCAGTGAGGAAGCACTAAAAAGCTATCGGGAAAAAAATAAAATATGTAAAAATCAGATAAAAGCAGCAAAAGTGGAGACAGAAAGACTCATTGCCAAAGAGAGTAAGACAAACCCCAAAATGTTCTTTAACTATATAAATAGTAAAAAGGTTAAAAATGAAAGCGTTGGCCCCTTAAAAAGTAATGAGGGAGAAGTTATAGACGGGGATCAGGAAAAAGCTAATCTATTAAATATATTCTTCTCTGCTGTATTCACAGAGGAAAATGAAATGCCAGGTAATATACAGCAGGATGAGATAACTGCCCCAGTACATGTCGCCTGTCTAACGCAGGAAGAAGTGCAGTGCCGCCTAAAAAAAATCAAAATAGACAAATCACCAGGTCCAGATGGCATTCACCCCCGCGTTCTAAGGGAGTTAAGTAATGTAATAGACAGACCCCTATTTCTAATATTCAAGGACTCTATAGTGACAGGGTCTGTTCCCCAGGACTGGCGCATAGCAAATGTTGTGCCAATATTCAAAAAGGGGACAAAAAGTGACCCGGGGAATTATAGGCCTGTTAGTTTAACTTCTGTTGTGTGTAAACTGTTTGAGGGTTTCCTAAGAGATGCTATTTTGGAGTATCTCAATGAAAATAAGTGTATGACGCCATATCAGCATGGGTTTACAAGGGATCGGTCCTGTCAAACTAACCTGATCAGCTTTTATGAGGAGGTGAGCTCAAGACTGGATCGGGGTGAATCGCTGGATGTCGTATATGTTGATTTTTCCAAAGCATTTGATACGGTGCCACATAAAAGGCTGGTACATAAAATGAGAATGCTTGGGCTGGGGGAGAATGTGTGTATGTGGGTAAGTAACTGGCTCAGTGATAGGAAACAGAGGGTGGTTATTAATGGTACATACTCTGAGTGGGTTACTGTTGCTAGTGGGGTACCACAGGGGTCAGTTTTGGGTCCTATTCTTTTTAATATATTTATTAATGACCTTGTAGAGGGATTGTATAGTAAAGTATCAATCTTTGCAGACGATACTAAGCTCTGTAACGTGGTTAACACAATAGAGGACAGTGCACGATTACAAATGGATCTGCATAGGTTGGAGGCTTGGGCTGGGATGTGGCAGATGAGGTTCAACACAGATAAATGTAAGGTTATGCACATGGGGAAGAAAAATCCAGGCTGGGAATATGTATTAAATGGGAAAACACTGGGGACGACTGACATGGAAAAGGACTTAGGAGTTTTAGTTAACAGTAAATTTACCTGTAGCGACCAGTGTCAGGCAGCTGCTGCTAAGGCAAATAAAATCATGGGGTGCATCAAAAGGGGCATAGATGCCCACGACAAGGAAATAATTCTACCACTGTACAAGTCACTAGTCAGACCACACATGGAATACTGTGTACAGTACTGGGCACCAGTGTACAAGAAAGATATAGTGGAGCTGGAGAGGGTTCAAAGACGGGCAACCAGAGTAATAAGGGGAATGGGAGGACTACAGTACCCAGAAAGATTATCAGAATTAGGGTTATTTAGTTTGGAAAAAAGACGGCTTAGGGGGGATTTAATAACTATGTATAAATATATAAGGGGACAGTACAGAGATCACTCCCAGGGCCTATTTATACCCAGGACTGTATCTATAACAAGGGGACATCTTCTACGGTTGGAGGAAAGAAGGTTTCTACACCAGCACAGACGGGGGTTCTTTACAGTAAGAGCGGTGAGATTATGGAACTCTCTGCCAGAGGAAGTGGTAATGGTAAACTCAATAAAAGAGTTCAAAAGGAGCCTGGACGTGTTTCTTGAAAGCAATAATATTACAAGTTATGGATATTGGATTAATAGGGACAGAACGTTGATCCAGGGATTTATTCTGATTGCCATATTTGGAGTCGGGAAGGAATTTTCCCCCTGGTATGGGGCAATTGGCATCTGCTTCATAAGGGTTTTTTTGCCTTCCTCTGGATCAACACAGTAGGGACACAATATGTATATAGGTTGAACTTGATGGACTTTGGTCTTTTTTCAGCCTTATGAACTATGTTACTATGTTACTATGTAATGGTTCAATTCACTTTTAATAGTTCTATACCATTTCTGGAATTACTGTGTTGCGTGGCTATATAGCCACTGAATGTTATCATGACTGCATTAGATTTATTGAAAAGTCTTGGCTTTGCATTTGTATAAATCAATACACACTGCTTATTTACTAGCGTTATTTTATCACAGGCTTAATTATAGAACCTGAAGGCTTTTGTAGATTTCTTTTTTAGCTAAGATGCGTACTTTACGCTGCATTCTTTGGCCTTAGCAATGTAGATGACACATCAAAAAATTGTGACAATCTATATGAATGAAATTAAAATATTTTAATACTACACCATATTTGCATGGCAAACTTTTTTTGACAGGCAGAAACAAACTGCTTCATCGGGCAGAGAAGGACCTGCTTGCCAATATTAAGGTTAACGACTTTGCTAAATTACAAGTTATACACTATATACTTTTTAAACCGTCTACTTAGTAGCTAATGTAAAGGGAAAACTTTTATTTTCTTCTCTTTTTTTGCATATATTTTTGTGATTATCATTACTGCATTCTTGTTTATATATAAAGAGCTTCTATTATCGTAGTAGATAAAATGCAGAATTATTTACCCTGCTGAATTGTGGTAAACAATATAATATCTGAGTCTTAATCTCCTCAGTCAACTAATGAATGAGTTTTAAAGCTGTGCCATACGGCAATCAGCAAATAAAGTGTCAGTCCCTTTCTAAAAAGCTGCCAAATTCCACATGGTAAACCTCAGATGATAAAAATAAGGAAAATTGACATCGTTATACTAGCTAATATAAGGAAACTAGACAAAATAGCTAAAAAGAGTTAATGTAGTTATATCAATTTTCCATATTTTGTCATGTTAAAACCAGCTTTTGTCGTCTAGGTTTCACCTGTGTAGGCTTATCATATGAAATCTGGCAGCCTTTCAGAAATGGACTGACACTTTATTTGCTGATTGCCATATGGCACAGCTTACAGAAAATTGTCTGGTGGAAAAGCCACTTCAAAGATCTCTTCATGTTTTAAAATAAATCTGACTATTTTCTTCATTGCACACAGAATTTCAGATAACTAAGTTTGATTTCCCTTGTTCTCAGGCCATAAAAAGGGAGGTTGACCAGTTGACACTGTTCTCTCCTGGCTTACTTCCTACTTCTCTGATCATACCTTCAGCGTCCCTGTCTCCGGTAACACTGCCCCTTCCCTTCTCAGCCGTGGTACCCCAAGGCTCTGCTCTACGTCCCCTTCTGTTCACTCTTTACACTACCTCACTTGGCAAACTAATTTTATCCTTTGACTTTCAATACCACCTGTATGCTAATGACACCCAGATCTATCTATCCTCTGCCAATCTTGTAACTAACTGTCTCGCATCTGTCTCTACCCGGATGTCTACCTCAATCTTTCCAAAACCGAACTTCTCATCTTCCGTCCCCTCAGTGCTAGGATTCCCTCATCAGTTTCCCTTAATGTTAATGGTGCTATCATCTCCCCGTCTCCTCATGCTCACTGTCTTGGTGTTACCCTTGACTCTGACTTCTCGTTCACCCCCACATTCAGTCTGTCTCTAAAAACTGCCATCTCCATCTCAAAAACATTGCCCACATCCGTCCCTTCCTAACACAGGATGCCACTATGGCTCTTGTTCATGCCCTCATTATCTCTCACCTTGATTATTGTAACTGTGTCTTAGCTGGTCTCCCTCTTACCTGTCTCATCCCTCTACAGTCCACCATGAATGCTGCTGCCAGACTTATGTTTCTCTCCCATCACTTTACTCTCCGCTCTCTATCATTCTCTTAATTGGCTGCCTGTGCATTTCAGGAGTCCTTTCAAAATCCTGACTCTTACTTTCAAAGCCCTTCAGAGAGGTTCCCCTACCTACATCTCATCACTCATCTCTTAATATACTCCTAACCTGTCTCTCGACTCATGCAGTGATCTCCTTATGTCCTCTCCTATGATTTCTAGCTCTCATACACACTTACAAGATTTCTCAAGGGCTTCCCCTATCCTCTAAATTGCCCCCCCCCCCAGCCTATCCATCTTTCCCTCTGCCTTCGGTACTTCAACAAATCCCTCAAGACCCGCTTCTTTAAGGACACTTACAACATTGCACATTAACGCCCTCCCATATTCCTTTAACCTTTCCAAGTTCCTTTCCTGCTTATAATAATGCAGCTAGTTTATAACACTAGAAGTGAGTATAACAACATGTCCAACACACTTAAAGGCTTAACTCTACTTAAACTCTACTTAAAGTGATAGAGGTTAATACAGTATGGAATGTAAACATGCATGTGGCAGGCACATGGCTATCCTGAATCTAAGACTAAACAGGAAAAACAGGCAGAGCAGATTGGTCGAATAGTTCTTATCTGCCGACTAATTCTATGTTTCTATTGTTGGTGCTTGAATTTTCAGAAAACACTACGTATCACCTGATATACACCACATTTTCTGCATCTGCCAGACAGCTGCCAGTAAGCACACATCTGTGTCTATTAGGTGAGACAAGAAGCGCTGTATTTTTCTCTCACTGCTCCTTCACTAGAGTAAATCAGTAGAAAGGATCTAGTATGAACCTCTCTTGATGTTTGGATTCTCTCACTACAGGACCAGTGAGTGACAGATGCGGCTCAGATCAAGAATACCTTATCAGTTACTTAGAGAAAACAGCTTGCAAATTCTAGAGCACAAGCGGCTTTCTCAAAATCCTAAACAACTATTCTAAAATTTTAGTGGAATTTTAATGTTCATCACATTTTTGTTACTATCCCGTGTATGTAGAGTAATGTGTGTACTGGGCACTGGGTTTGGGTGATATATTTTAGCACCAATGGATCCAAAAACTGCTAATGTGCACCTGGGTCACAAATGTTCTACACAAGACCAATTTAAAAGTTAAAAAGCCACATATAATTTGATATTTCACATTTCATTTGAAATGTGAGTTTGATTCTCAAAATGTTTTTTGGCCAGATTTCTCAATGAACTACAACTGGTTAATGAGCAACACTTTTCCATTAAGCAGTTGTAACAACAAAAATACAGCCATAACAACATGGTTTGAACAGCTTGGATGTAAAAATAAGGATTTATTTAATTGCAGAAAAACATAAGTAGCCGAGCCATCCATGTTAGAAGGAATACGTATTAGAAGAATGTGAACATGTTTAAATATTATGAAAAGATGATTGCACTTAGCTTGACTAATAGAGCTGTCTGAGTAATGTCAAAGTAGTATAAGGGTCATCTGAATTGTTGGAAAACCTGATCACTTATGATTAGAAAAGTGTCATAATTTTTACCCATCATGAAATGCTAATTAAGGTCAGTTTCAATCTCAATAAAAAAGCCAGCACAGTTTTACTAAGATTTTGAGGAGAATTTCTGACTGCTTTTTCTATGATTTTAGTCAGATGTCAGAAATGGCTATATGTAACAAAATGCTCACGTAGGCTGTTAAAAATAAAAATATAGAAAAAATCTATAGTTGGATATCAGTGACTAATAAATCACTTGTGTTCGATAAACACTAGAAGATAAACACTGAAGAAATGCCATCGCTACTGGCTACACCCAATTTAGTTTACAGTACCCATAACCCATTTAGTCAGTCGCATAATACCAAACCCATCTGATAATGTCAATTATAAAAATACTTCATGAAAATAACTGCACGTCTTCATGAAGAATACAAAACCCTTAAACTGTTATCTTTCTTTCACCTGTGAGACATTAAAAACCGTCATGTTGTGCTGTTGTCTCAAGGGGTTAAAGAAAATGAAAACAGAGGTTTTCTTATTTTTTTAATAATCTTCACAAAAAAAGCAGGAGCTTTTACTGTGGGAAGGAAGATAAAAGAATTATTGTAAGCGGAAATTACCAGAGGGGTCAAAAAAGACTTTAGCACACAGTAAAGGCTTAAGCCTTTGGGGATATCCATCTTACTGAGTGATTACTAAGCCTGAATCTTTTATTGTCTCTGTTTGGGAACTAAAGCTGTCACATAAGACTGAGGATGCTGTCGAAATGAGAATGGCCTACAGAAAAACAAATGGGATGCAAGTTAAAGAGATATTTAAAAGATGACATGGAGCGATGACGAATTACTGAAGGAAAGTTCCTGGTGACATGAACAGATTTAAAAAACAGCTAAGCTGACAGTAATATTTAGTCCTAGGGAGGTTTTAAAGAGCAAAAGCCCAGACAACAAGAACAAAAATAACCATCTCTTAAAAAGAATTGTTAATTATAGGCTTCAATATTTTGTCTTCATCTCAAAGCAGATTTTCTATTTGCTGCTTGTAGAATTTTATACAAATGAATATTCTTTCAAAAGGCTGAGCAAAGCAGTCTTATTTTACTACATCAACCCTTTTCATAAGAGGTATTATCCAACACATTAGCTGTCTAACTAATAGGTTTTAAAGAAACAGACCTATTGTGATTGATTTCATTTGAAAAATAATCAAAGTCTCCCCCACCCATTTCCTATACATCTGCAGAGTGTTTCCCCAAGAAAATCTAGATTAAGAGTATACATGTTAAAAAACAAAACCAGCGAGCTCAGTATGCATTAAAAGACATTTCATATATATATATATAATATATAATCGGTTGGATTCTATAACAAGTAACTGAACTAAACCCCATGACTTCTTCCACCTCATCACTCACTAGGGACATGCAATATCTTGCTCAAAATGCAGCCCAGGTAATTATTTCCCATTAACAAATATTGTATCCTTTGGACAGTGTTTTTTTTTTTAATATCAACACTGATTGGATTTATTTAAGCATCTCACTGTATATATATATATATATTGCATTAAAATGCTTTTTTGGCTAATCGTTTCAATTGAGAGAAATAGTATTCATTATAGAAAAACATAAATTTACTATTTTCATAAATCCATTTACCTAACATATTCTTTATATTCACACAAAATAACAGAAAGATAAAACCACTGAGTTTGGCAATTGTTGAATGGCTCAGAATGTAGGCAGAAAAAAGAACACAATTTCAAAATGCTAAAATCAGCCCCTTATTGCATTAATTCCTTAATTATAATATTTATTCAGGATTTTTCAACATTTGTGGTTATCTTTAAGGTGTGCAGAAAGACATTGCATATTAAAAAAAACAACTAACCTGTTTTCAAGCAATTTTTAAATTGACTTTTTCATATTAGACATTCTGTTTCTATGTTAATAAGATGGTGTCTTTCCAGCAATATATCCAATGCCAAACTACTGTTGTTATTTAAAGAATATCAGTTTATTCATATTTATATTAATACACCTTAGGCCTGTTGTTGACTTTTCACTTAACTGTTAATATACCTAAATGAACTCTTTGGTATTTTAACCCCTGTGTGAGTTCCAGTTGAACGTTCTAAAGTATGATATATGCTATCATAATATAATTCAAGCTGAATGAAAGCTATAAAAAATTGCTTGATTTTCCCTGCTACGGGCAAGAAAATCTATAGCTGTTCTGCACGCAGTGCCACCCTCCTCCACCATGAAAGTGACAAATGGATCTACAGTTACACTACTGAAGCGCTGCACACATTGTACTTAACCAGTAATGGCCATATGTCTAAAATTGCAGAAACACAACAGCAGCCAGCAGCACAAGTATGTGAAACGACCCTCATCATTTTAAACACTCCTGTTGCCTTAAAATTTCCCATTCCAGCTTGTGGTGAAGTTTTGAGAAATGGTCATAACAGATTTTCCACATAATGCGGCATGAAACCTAAAAGGCACATTGGGGAGACTTGTATATTTCTCAGCGCAATAATGTTTAAAAAGTGGTATATACAGAAAACTGTATTGTTGACTTCAAATATTCAGTATTGGGAAATTGTCATATCTATGACTGTATGCATAACATGTATATACACATGCATATTAATCATACTACATGATGTTTTACTTAAGTATCAGTATATAGACTACCTAACATAAGGGCCATCTCGCTACCACACGTGATTTACAGTCACAATGCAACTTTAATGGGGATTCACTATGGCAATAATGTTTTGGTCTGAGATGTGATATCCCTTTAAGCTTTGCAAGTTAATCCACTGATGATATTATATATTTCACTGCAGAAATGCAGATAATGCATAACTTATATACTAAATTATTAAAAGAATAAGCCTATTAAATATAGAATCATGAAGCATGAATCATATTACCTTTTTAGCATGCTTTGTCAGTCGCTGACTTGTTAGCATACATATTCACAATATAGAAGTAGTATACATGGTGGGATGCTCATGATGTCATAACCCCTGGAGTGCCTGGGTAAGTATGCCACTAAGCAGAGTTCTAATAGTGTTTCTTTTCCTGCTACTCTTTGGGCTACAAAACTAAAAAGATCTAGAATCTAGACTGTGACTCATTCAAGAAACCCTTTTCATTTGCATTATGAAGCACCAAAACTTCTGTTAATCCTGTAAAATGGTTTCTTATTACTTGCAGTGAGGTGACATTAAACTGCTCAACCTAAATGCACAAGTCACTATTTAAAAAAAAGAATTGACTATATATGTAATTATGAACAGAATTTTTATTTTATAAAAAAATGGAGGATTAATGTATATATGTATTGAAATGTTCAAATTAACCAATTTTAAATGACACACATGAACAATGTTTCAGCGAGCAATGAAAAACAAAAAAGTAATACCTCATATTAAAAAAATATTTGGATTTTCAATTCCTATACATTATTATTTATTGATTTACATAGCACCATCGTGTCCACTGGGATAGTTCAGTGGGTAAACAAAAGCAATTCTCTTACTTTCCTCTTACTTATCTTTTCTTTCATATCTCTTATTTGTCAGATTCTAGTTTACTTATTTTGTTATATCATCCAAATAATGTGTTTTCTTTTTGTTTAAATCTAGGTTTTGTGTTCATTTTGACCTTTAATTTCACTGTTTCTTACGTTGTTCTAAAAATAATACCAAATTCCTATTCTGTAACACTAATTAATTTATTCCATTCTCTTAGAAGGAATGTATCAGCCTAAGGCATCTTCAAAATTATTTGTGCATATTTCCATGCATATATTAAACAGGAACATTGATAAACACGTGTTGTATGTGTGTAGTGAAGACACGTAATAATCACTTTTTACATATTTCATATTCATTTTGTATCTTTCACTTGATTTTGATCCACTCTGCCATAACAACTTTCCCCTTTCTAGTCATTGTCATGCTTGTGCTTCAGACAAAACATTTTAGCCAATCAAAGCATCTAAGCTGGGCCAAAGCAGTAGCTACCCAGGTCTCAAGTGTTCCAAAGGGTCCATTGCATCTTGTGCCTGACTACAGTGGAGAAAGGAGATGGCAAAGAGCATAGAGATAGAGGTGAAAAAGAATGATGGGGAGAGGAATAGTGAGATGCTGGCGAGGGACAGACCTAGAGCTGGTTTGCCTGAAGAACATGTGAGATTCCCAAAGGTAGATTTACTAATAAGTCTCTTGTGTTGGTGTTGGTGTGAATACAGAAAAGAGACACACAGTTTTTATCACTACCCTTGCATGGAAAAGAGACATGCGAAAGCCAAGGAAGAGTGATTTTTTTCAATGGCCTCATAAGGCGAGGAATACTCCTTAGCTCATAAATTAAAAAATATACAGCACATATGGCAATACTACATATCATTGCACTTCTATTGGTCATATTCACATTCAAAACATGTTGATAAATTGCCTAATTTAACAATTTGGAAAAATAAAGACCTAAATACTTTACATTCTAAAGTGTTCAAGAACGCCTTGATTATGGTACATATTAGTATACAGTGTTCTTGGTTTTGTATTTATTATGGATTATGCTTACAATATCTTTTACATTGTAATCTAGCTGGTTATGTCTAAACACTATCCATAGCAGATGTATTGCATTTTGTACATCTGTCTGGATGCAGCCGACATCCACCTATAGACAGGATAGAACGCTAATTGGCAGCCATTTGTACAGAAATATTAGAGGACAGATTGAGATTACAAGACATTTGCACAACTTGCACTGACAGATGGAATGCGATTTCAGTGTATGTTATAAACTGACAGTTCATCCAATCAGACAGTGAGCTCTAGGGCATTGCTTGGGTAGAAAAAACTGATTTTAATTAACTCCAGTCAGCAATATATAAACTATTCAGTATCATTTATGAACCCGTTTTAAAATTGTTTCACATACAGATTATTATTTAAATTCCCTGTTGATATCATTACCTCTGTACAGTTGTTTGTAGGGGTGCTGAAGGAAGGGCTAATTATAAATGAAGAGTTTTTTTGGAATTGATGATATATACATATATATAGCTGGTTTATCTGAAGGGTTGAATCAGATGTTCTAGTCAGGTATTGTACATAGAACGGAGCAGCATGTGGCGTGCACAGAATCTGTGCCAACTCTGTGAAGCATCTGACTGATGTTCTACATCAAATGAATAACACGTCTTATAATATGTCTTTTCCATCTGGCATGGAAAATAAAAACAATTGCAGTTGAGCATTTAATGGTTATGTGCAGTATCCAGTAGTTACAACAGAATATATTAAATTGTGCCAGGCTTATTGCATACAGCTGTGTGGTCTGATGAATTCTTTGTGGTTACAGCTGCTGAATATTTTATCAACACTACGAATTGTACTATTTGCTTTTCTGCCGACAAGGCTCAAACTTGTTTTCTACCAACTATACATATATATTGTTTTAATAAACGATATTAACAATACCTTAAAAGTGAACTGCTCGTTGAAGACCGGGTTGAGAGTTTTTCTGTGGACCTTTGTTTCAAATTTCTTCTTTTTATCTGGCAGCAGGAACACTTTCACATAAGGGTCAGATGTACCCCCCATGTCTAAAGCAGGAAGCTCGGCAGCCTGAATAATCCCCACCATCAGCTGAAAACAGGAGAATACAAGAGACCTCACTCTCAACTTCACAGACATTAACAGCAACTGAGATTTATAGGTACATGTTACAACTTAATAATCACTTCTCAGAATTATGAATTGAAAGTAGACATAACTTATCCTGTACACAAAATTGATCCACAAGGTCAATGCAACACAGATGAGCAAGAGGATACATTAATAGGGTGGTGGCGCAAGAATAACCCTGACATTATTTCAACTATTACTAACAACTATTTCCCCTTATAACCTTTATTTCACTATTATATGTCCCTTACAGCTCTCGGTTTTGGTGATTGTGGTTTCGAGATGTCCAGTGACAACTTAAATTACTACATTTTGGCTACAAAAAGCAATTGTCCTCTCTGTTGTAAATTACTGTACTTCAAAGGATGATGCGACTGTAATTTATGCAATTCTGATTCCATTTATATTCAAGATATAGGTATGGCTCCTATGTTGCTGCATACGTACACCCTACTTGAAGGGCTGAACAATGAGTTTATGATTTATACCCATTGGAGTGGAAAAATTATTCATGTCTTCTGAAAAAGTATCAGCAGGAAATAAGAGAACGCTTTTTCCTGGAGTGCTTTAGTTGCAGATTACTGCAATGAACAGATTAAGGGGAATTACAATTATGATTTCAAAAATTAGAGATCCAAAAATCTGAATAACCGCAGAATTGTGCAACTAGTAGTACATTTGGTATTCCTTTTCATAGTCTCTATGCTAAATATTTTATAACGCGCAGTTAATTAAAATGTTAAACATATAAATAATATGGTTATATATTATACCTACAATATTATTCAGTTATATTTCATAATAATGTGTTAATATTATGCTCATTAATTGAGCCAGGCAATGGATTATTATGGCTCCATTTATTAATATAGAATACTAGCGGATGACCATTATTAAAATGATGTGCCTCTTACCTTTCTCATTGCCTCCTTGGGTCTCACGCAAATACTGTCACTTTTTGGTCAAACTAACTGGAAACTCAACTGTGATTGGAACTATGAGAATTGTTGGACCCATTGTACAGAATTTAGAGCAGAGGTCCAGTCATACTGCACTTACCACACTGATTTGGTCATTAGACCTCGACGTTAGCATGATTAAAATTCCCATGGTCACAAGGTTTATACAATATGTATATATATATATGCTCTATTTACTGTGCAAGTATGCTAGCTGTTTCTGAAGGCAAGCGAGCCACTGGTATTGACAGGTGCTGTTAGGTTTTAAGCCTGAATACTGCCGCTAGAGTGAAAACAATGGGAGTGCTTGCACTTCATCTGGAGCACAAAATGAAACTAAATGAAACACCTCTCGCTACACTAAAAAAAAGGCACGAGTGGAATAAACACTGTATCCTTACAGAAAAAATAGACATATACAACTTTGCTGGAGTTCGGCTTGCTGGACCCCTACCTGATATCCTTTGGCAATGGCGTGAGTCAATCATAGCTTTACCTTTCTCTTCAGGTACATAGAAAAGCATGATTTTACAGCACGCTATCTTATACTTTTAGAATCTTAGGCAATGGAAACAGTTTTTATTTATTATTGGCACAAGACTGGGTATTTACAATACAGTTCTTAAATATACTAGAATTGTTCTGCACATACTTTACACAGTGGGAGAGTTCAATGACTTTTTATTTGACTTTAAAGCATTGAGAGTCAGAACAACATCTTTCTTTCAATAAAGTTCACTAGTTTGTTTTCATCTTGAAAGAAGGCAAAATGTGTTTGTAAGAACCAATTTCATCCACTTATTATTCTTTGGCAGGCTTTTGCTGTTTGAGGTTTATAAGGTTCCCCATTGATTGAATTGTATTCTAGGGCTATTGAGTGGACCAGTCACAATGGAAGAGAACAGAGGATTTGTGCTATTGCATTTGCTCTGAACATTAAGATGAGGTCTCTTTGATCCACAGGCTTCTGAAATACTCTCTGTATTCCCTTTATTTGAAATGCACTTGTGTTAAATCAAAATGATAGGCTGCTTTTATTTTTTATTTTTAACTCCAAATAAGCTGTTGAACACAGAAAAAAAACGCTTTACGACACCTTCTTAATAGTGTTGATTAATGCTTTATCAAAGTATACCATGTTAATGTATATATATATATATATATATATATATATATATATATAAACAATATAAGGGGGGCAGCTGTTCTGATTTAATTGTTTGCGGCAAATACCTGAAGCATTTGTCATTTAGCCATTGGGAGGTCTGGTATTAATAAGAACATTATACAAGGACTAGATTGTTTTTGTGTTCTATGTGCAGTTACTCTTTTTCTTTTGCAGAATGTGTGTTGTACAGGAGTGGGGGACCTTGAGAGTTTTGTCTGCTACATATGTTTTAAGCAGTTGACACTTTGTTGGGCAAATCAACAACCGTCCCTTGCTTCTGTCCTATTTTAACAGTGTTTAAATAATATTTTTTTCTATTTTATCAGTGTTTAAATAATATTTTTTTCTATTTTTACAGTGAAGGAAATTTTATCATATGAACTAAAAACCCAACCTGATTATTCTGGAAATCATAATCCAAAGAGTACTGAAGTTTGCCCAGTTTTTCCTGTTCTTTAGGTTTTTCTTTGTCTTCTCCGTCAGTCAAGCCAGTTTCTGCATCATCATCATCATCGTCGTCGTCATCCTTTAAGGCCTACAAATTGAATATATAGCATGCTAGAGTTAGTGAATGTTATCAGTATACTTCCAGACATTCTGGCTCAATGGGAAGCCATTTCAAGGAAAGGCCAAATCGATCCAGCCATACTTTTGTGATGTGCATTTCTCACATTTAATGTAAATAGGCACTCAGCAGGCAATAATAAAGCAATGAATGGAGCTCAGATTTAGCCTTAGGAACAAAGCAGGCAGATAGTTAAAATTTTGATAAAGTATAACTCACTGTAAGAATTGTATCTAAATTTTATATTATGAAATTGAGTTTCTTGGTTAAAAAATCATCGAGTTCAGCCCGTAAACATGCTAATAGATGTGTAAGAATTTAAACTTGTATCTCAAGGATACTGAAAATTCTGTGTAGCATGCAATAAAAAAACCCAAGGCTGCTTGTTAGGTGCCTACCAATCTTAATATATCAAAAGGACACCTGTATTAATCTACACAAACATATAGTACCATCATGCGAGGGCAACTCACAGAGAAAAAGAGTTGCGATGCGTTAGGGTAATTATGCCATTTGTTTTTCAATGTAAATCTAGGCTGGGGTAAATTAATTAAAATACAAGCATGTTTTCAAAATGATGCCTGTTTAATAAATCAAGGAGAGGCTTTGAAATTTTGTAAACTACAGCGTTTACGAGTTGTAGTACAGAATTTTTTTGGCGTTCTTGCTGAATTAAAATAACCTTGAAAAGTAACTTTTAAAGAAAAAATATTTAACGTAATCGGATATCAAATATGTAAACGTTCAATAAAACCAGTGTGACTTCAAACTGTTTTTCTCTTTGAAAAAAACCATACAGAAAGATGAAGCATCACATTTTAGTAACAGGGTCTTATTTAGGTTTGTTGCAAATATGTGTTGATTAACTGAAACCAAATTTTAGTGGAATATTTTTGAAAGAACATGCAAACTATCATAGCACATGATCAAATATTCATTTGCCAAGGTATTCAACATGAAACCTGCAGTAAAGTATGTGATAGATGTTAACTAAGGAATATATTTGGCACGACAATCATTATCTTTTGCCAGTATGTTAAATGCTTTTCAGCGCTGTGATTTAGCTTTTGGGCACTGATTGTGATTTTATCTATCACACACGGAGGCCATTTGGCCCCACTAGTAATCTCATTGGATGGCTAATGAACACCTTCTGCATCTTGTGTCATCCAAACCACAAATTGCATTTCACAAAGTGTTAAAGTTGTAGTGTAAAAAAAACTTTAATGGGCCGCATTGTCCATGCTATTTATGGTATAATATATAGCCTTTTTTAATAAACAATGATGACATTATATATTAATACCACGGGGTGCAATATATTTAACTTTTATTTCACATGGTATTGTTACACCTAGACTAAAAGAGGTTCCGTTGTCCGTTGTAAAATCACTACGAGGAAATGGCATGTGGGATATTCACTCACTGCATAAAAACGCAGAGGGTTGAAAAGTAGGCTTATCGCCATAGCAACCAATGAAATGTTCCCGCTTACTGGCCCACTCCATTGCTTGCCTTTGTAATTAGACCGAAGTTCAAACTTTGCAACAAAACAACTCTTCATATATAATCCTGATAGTGATGGATTCATTTCCTTTAGGTTGCATTTCTTGCACGGTAAATAATATTAATAAAACGCCATAACATTAAACAGTTAACGTGGTGCATTTATTAATACTTAATGAAGGTCGATTGAAGTGACACTGGTAATGAAACGCAACCTACACTGAATTATTGCTCTGTAAATATAAAATAAGATATTCTTTGCAGCAGTTACACTTGTTTTAACTCTTTAATGCAATTCTGTTCATGTTTGGAGGAATGTCCCTAGTTACTTTTGAATGAAATCAATTTAGTTCAGCCTCTTGATGTATTAAGCAGAGTTAAGCAGTGGATTGATCTTAACTGAGAAGCCCCAGCTATCAAGACAACTAATCACAGAATGTTTTAGCTGTCTATATTATATCCAAATTCAAAAACAAACCTACCGCAAGTGACAATCCAGAACAGTCATGAGATACAACACAAAGAGGAAGGACACAGAATAAATCAAATTAAGACAGCCACACATTAACAGCAATAAAAACCATGGAAAAGTGACCATAACGAAAGTGTCTTTATGTCCCTGGTTGAGCACCTTGTATTAATATGTGCTGCCATGAAATAGGTCAAGAAAAGTGTGCTAAGGTGGGCAAAATGATGTCTTAAATTGTGACACATGGTCCGATCTCAATTTAATTAAAAGTATAACCAGTTTTGTAAGAAAAACATAGCACTTTAACAAGATTTGTACATCTCCATAAGTTTACCATCCATGAAATCATGGGAATAGCACGATGGCATGTTAAATAAGGAAGGTTATGCATTTCTTCATGTTTACTAGGGATGTCAATAAAATACAAGCTGCATACATATATTATACATAATGCAGCAAAACTGGTAACCTAATTTTAATATATACCATGCATATACCATTATATATAGTTATGATATTTTAAGAAATAACAGAATTATTCAAATAACAACATATATGAGAGGGCACAGCATAAGGCAAATAGTTGTGTAAGGTCTTTATAAAATACCAAAAAACATATAAACTTAATTTAAAACCAGCCTAGCTGTGTCAAGAATAAAAGCCTGACGATTCTCAACAGAACCATCTAAGATCGTGTTCAGATGAAATTGTGATGTTATCTTCCCTTCCTACACTCGTGAAACAGTTCCCATTCTCCCTAAATGTCACTTTTAAGTTAATTAAACATATTTTGTAACTCACTGGCATCTTCAAATAAGTGATACAATATTGATAACATATACAACTGTAATATAAAGCATACTTGTTATTGTAGACATAATATTGGTTTAAGAAAATATTGATAACATGAGCATGTGCCAGTTACCTAACTTATACTTGACTATTTGATGGCAGCCTCATTCTTACTGGACAGACACTAATATATTTAAATTATACCGTGCCGTATGAGAGGATTTATATGGTAATTTAGACTGAATATGGTAAGTCAGAAAAAGAGTTAATGAAAACAAATATTTGCAATGATTGATCAATTATTATAGCTATTTTTGAAACCCCTCCCATACTCTACTTGAAATAAATTGGTCAATTTTCCAGGTAGAAACAGAGATAATACAGTATATTTTACAAGACTATATGACATAATACAAAACAAACTCAACATAGTTAATAGAAGCGGTAAGCAATAGCACAATGTTAGTAATAAACAGGGAATCTGCATAAAGACCATTCAGACACAGTGAATTAATAAACTCGGTTTGCATAATAGATATAGTACATTGCAAATCAACCTGCTTAATAGGAATTACCAACATGTGAATGCTACATAAGTTATGACTACAGATCGTTTGTTGCTTGGAGGAGGATTTCAAATAAGGCAAAGGTAGGGAGCTACATACACTATATGTGCCTCGACGGGGGTTGGCTAATATAACATTCTGCCTAGGGTCCTATGGAAATTTGGTCTCTGCTGTTGGGTATAAAATTACGAGAGGCGCTGCAAACATTAAAAGGAATGCAAACCTCAACTAGTGATAAATGAGCACCATCAACAGTGAACATTACGTTTGGTGAAATCAAATTTACACACTAAACATTAGGCTGAGCATTACGATGTTAAGATATTCAATAATATTATGGGAAATTAACCTAAAGCTAAACCAATTTGTAAGGCTACTTGGTATTGTGGCAACTATAATATAATTACTTAGCATTTTCTAAAACTTGATATAGGTCACTTCTCTTAGTTTCCTAAGGTTATTAAAACAAATTAGAGATGTGAACTATTATTTTAAAGACAATAGCATAACTAGGATTAAAGTAAAGTAACTACAATATCTTTAGACATTGCCTTATGAAGTACGAAAGAACAACCTCTGTGAGGTACCGCCACAGAAACAGATAGTAAATCAGTAAGAGCTCTTTATATCAGCAATGCATTAAAAAAATAGCATACAGAAAAAATAACATTGCAGATCCTGATTTTTCTATGAAAAAATGCAGTATTAGTAGAAGTTAGTATTTTAGATCCATCTCTTGAAGTTTTTGTTAAACGATTTAAAACATCCTCAATACATCCTCAATCCGCAAAAACTAAAAGACCACTCAGATCTATTGTTTTTGTGCAAGTTACAACATGGAATCAATACCAAGCGACATGTCATGCCCTTCGGTTTATGAATGGCCTAGTGTGACATATTGTTTAAAAACTACATCAATATTAAATCAATATGTAATCTGCTTTGGATCATTTATGACTATAAGGTGCAACAGTACAGCTTTGAACTTGAAACACAGACTAGTTATATACCAAATGTTGCAGGATATATATTAGAAATATATATCTAATCAGTGTATTCGCTATGACAGCACGGGATGAGGGAATCGATCTCACTTGGTTTTGATTGAAGTTGTAATATATTCATACATAGATGTGTTTATGTGTAAGCATTGCTTTGTTGTGTATGAATTTTGTGATCCATACATTTACACAACACACCCTTACATGTTAATCAGACTCTTAGATTTAAGAGAAACTAAGCTCATCTCTAAAAATAATGTTTGAAAATTATACAGAAAATGCAGCTATAGATACACATACAAATAATACACACACACACACATAAATGCATACACAGTTAAAGTCTAATTAAATGTGAATATGTGAGCGAGCATTGTGGGTGATATAGAAAGCACAGCCTTTCCTTACCTGGTCTTTCATGGTCTTCCCTAAATCCTTAACATCCTTCATGTTAATAGCATTTTTTCCTCCCTTTTCTTTTCCCTTCTTCTTGTTCTTCTTCTTGAACAAACATTTCTTGCAGACACAAAAGCAGCAGGTAAGAATCAGAAGAACGGCAACTATGGCTATTGCTATTAAGGCCCAAGGTGGTACTGAAAGTGGAAAAACACAGTAACAGATTATAAGAATGAGGAACTATTATGTATTCAACCGTGGAGTGAAAAATATTTGACAGCCTAATCTAAATCAAATATAAAATTCATTTTTCATTACTTTACAAATCACATGCAGTGTTTAATATTTCTTAATTAAAAATTCAAGAACTTGAAAGGATGTTTGACCTATACATGTTCTAGAATAATCATCTTCCCAGTGACAGTCTTGGTAATTGATAATTAATTAAGAGTGTGTGATATTTTTTTAAATAAAATACTGTGGGTTTGAGAGGTTATTTTATATATGTGTAAGCAAGAAGTATGTTTATTTGACATACTTCCCATGCCTTTTGTAAATGCCTTTTGATGAAGCATTTTATATAACATTTCATAAAGTTAGTTTTGTTAGGTATATTAAATGAAGCAAGCTAAATAAAAGTTAAACATCAAGAAACCTATAGGGGTTGTGTAGGAAATTACTCGCAGGGTGCCATCAAAAAAGTTGCTCACAAATTCACCATGTAAAAGCTTATGCCAAAACTTTTGTATATGAATTAATATGCATTAGTTTCACAGCATGTAATCTAGAATTTACTTCCAAGTTATTAAAAACATAAAGAGGAAAAAAGTTGGAGTATTATATATATATAAATAAATAAATAATATCAATGTAATCAGGATTACTAAAAATGGCCTCATCAACCAGGCTGTGTCTATCTTAGCATATCGTCTAGTTATATTTTCCCTTTGGCTCTATGTTTGAAATGGACCCATGACCAAATAACCAGCTGGAAAAATAATCAGTGAGTCAATGCAGATCTCCAGCCACCCCAGGGACTCATCATCCATACTTCTGGTCGCTGGGCCATTACATCATACATGCCTCAGAACGACGCGTGGGGCTGGATGCAAAATGTTATGGAAGCTGTGACGGTTCCTCCTGTTGCAGGAACAGCTTGGCTGGTCCTTTTTAATATATAGTTAAATTGACCCCGGGTCACTGAATTATACATTATACAATGCCAGTGCAGCTCTTCTTTCTGAAGACATATGCTAGGTATGGGCCTTCATAATGAATAGTATATAGAGGGAGTTGAAGCTGCAACTTTCTTGCGAACTCTCTGGCAACTCTCCCTTTAGTGAATAAAACCCCGTTGTGAGTGTAACTGGATGATACCACAGGAAGTAAGTAACTTTCGGGCATCTCAAGGGTGGATTAATGGGCAAAAATCGCCAGTTGTGTGAATATATATAACAAAGTTGTAGGGCTCTACGTTTTATATTATCCCAAATCAAAATTTCTCGTCCATCAAGTTGAGTGAACAAATCCAATGAGGTTGATAAAATGAAAGAAATTGTTGGCAACGTTGTAACGATTTTGTTTAATGGAGGGGGCATATTATGTGAGCATTAGTGTTGTTAGTATTTATTGAGATTTCATGTTTTATATGTTTTTGTAGTAAAGTACACAAAGCGGTTTTTCATGGTGTTATTAGTATGCTATTACATGCAGTCATAAGCCCAAAATAGCCAGCCATGGAAGGATAATGTTTCTGGTTTCTTCAAAGGGTAGACAGTATATTATTGAGTAAAAGCAGTTTGTGTGCAACAATAGAAAACTCCACTTGAGTAAGAAACACCTTTTAACACAATTATTCTAATTTATAGTGCTGGTGGCTATTGATGCATGACCCTGAAGAGTTCATTCCTATAGATACTCTTGCAAAAATGCATACACACATGCAATTAATGCCATTTATATATTTTTAAATAATTTCCACTGTAATTTTCCATTTAAATAATTTCCAAAAGTCTATTTTGACCAATCCCATAATTCTGCTTTAAGCTTTTTGCCATAAATACATTCCACGTGGATGCATTTGCTTTTGCTTGTTTAATTGCATATTGAATAGTGATAAAAGAAAACATCCATTAAAAAACAGTGAAGAAGACAATGGTAACAATGGCCATAATTTTCTGCCTTGTCATCTTCTGTGCCTACAATATCTATTTGATAGCTCTCAAATAGACTTTTCTGAGATTATGCGTTCCGAAGAGACCGCAGAACCGTGCATGACATGTTGAAAGGAGCAATTTATGAAAAGAAAATAGAGGGTGGGAACAAGAAAATTGCTCGATCAAAGTAGTCAAATGGAGTGGAAATTATGATTGCAAGAAACTTCATAGGATATTGCCTCTTGAAGTGCTAATTAACATCTTCAGAGAGAAAATTAACACCTTCCCCAGT
Organism: Spea hammondii; assembly: GCA_029215755.1. Taxonomy (NCBI): domain Eukaryota; kingdom Metazoa; phylum Chordata; class Amphibia; order Anura; family Pelobatidae; genus Spea; species Spea hammondii. The sequence continues at coordinate 51,452,505 of JARDYJ010000004.1, read as the reverse complement.
TTGGTACAACTCTCTTGCCTGAGAAAATAGCTGAGATGTTTACATGATCCTATACATTCCAGAGGCAATAATCGAAGAAGATGCACAGTGGAACAAATCCAGTTGTGATTATCTTAACCCATTGAGATCTCTAAACAGGATCCAAATGCACTGTCTATAAATAGAATAAAACACATTCATTTGAAACTCTTTTTTTTTTTAAACATCATTGGATAATTAATATTTCATTACTTTCCTAAAACACTTACCGTATTTGCTCGATTATAAGACGACCCTGATTATAAGACGACCCCCCAAAATCTGAATATTAACTTAGGAAAAAAGAAAAAGCCTGAATATAAGACGACCCTAAAGGAAAAAAGTTTTACCAGTAAATGTTAATTCATGTAAACTATTTTTTTTAATAAAAGCTATGATTGAGAAAAATATTTTTTTTGTTTTTATTTCCTTGTATTTTCCAACCTGTCCCCCAGTTACGCACATCTGCCCCCAGGCTTGCCACACCAATATGGCACTGTGGCCCATGATATGCCTTTTAACCCTCTATATGCCACTGTGCCCCATGGTATGCCTTTTGACCCCCTATATGCCACTCTGCCTCCAGAAATGCCTTATACCCCTATATCCCATTCTGGCATTTAGGGGGTTAAAATGCATATTATGGGGCAGAGTGGCATATAGGGAGGTATAAGGCATTTCAGGAGGCAGAGTGGCATTAAGGGAGTTAAAAGGCATTGTATAGAGCACTCTGCCTCCAGAAATGCCTTATACCCCTATATGCCACTCTGGCATTTAGGGGGTTAAAAGGCATATTATGGGGCAGAGTGGCATATAGGGAGGTATAAGGCATTTCAGGAGGCAGAGTGCTCTATTAAATGCCCCCTTAACGCCACTCCAGAAATGCCCTATGCCCCCATTTAACTAACACACACACACACACTCTCTCCCCCCCCTCCCCTCCCCTCTCCTCTCTCCTCTCTCCCCTCTCTCCCCTCTCAGCCCTCTCTTACCGGTGCTTCCAGCCGGGGCAGCGGGTTGACGTCGCCTTCTGCTGCAGCCGGAAGGAGGTGGAGTTGGCAGCGGGGGTTTGTATGCGTCCGTCGCGTATACTTTCCCCGGCTGTCAGAGATCAGAGATCTCTGACAGTCGGGGAAGGTCTACGCGACGGACGCAGACAACCCCCGCTGCTAGCCACACCTCCTTCCGGCTGCAGCGGACGTTGTCTACGCGGATCGCGTAGACGTCAACCCGCTGCCCCGGCAATACAGCAGGAAGCACCGGTAAGTGTGTATGATGGGGGGGGGGGGGTGAGACAGGAGGATCCAGGTCCCCTGCAGCGGTGCGGGGGATCTGGATCTTAGTCTCCTAATCAGACTCTATTTGAGGTCTGATTAGAAGACGACCCCGATTAGAAGACGAGGGGTATTTTTCAGAGCATTTGCTCTGAAAAAAACCTCGTCTTATAATCGAGCAAATACGGTATTTTTAGATTGCTAAATGCTAATTGTAGGCTTATGTGTAAGATGCATGGCTTGAAGTATTCTAGATGATCCGGTAAGAATCATCATTTTACATTCAATATGCAAAAGTTGCATTTCTTAAAGAGAGACAAAAAATGCACAACCAGATTCGTGTTAACAAGAATACTATGTATATCTAATCCAGCCTATGTTATGTTTATATCCTTGTTAAAGGATACAGCACATGTTCTTAATTCTATACTAGATCCATCAATCCAAGCAGAGTTTCAAGCATGCTCATTAGGTAAATGAAACACTAACATGGCATCACTGCTCATTTCCTTAAATCCCAGCACTTTATGTGACCAGCCATCGGTACTGTTCTCTGGATGGAGATATACAGTTTGATCATACTGTGATATTGTGCATCTTTCTCCTTGTAGCGGTGCCTTTGCTGCAGGTAACTACACTTGTGGAATTTTAACATGGATAGGGATGGATGAGTACGCCATCATTACTGATTGTTCGTAATGTCCAATTCGCTTTTACTTGTCATCTTGCCATCTAGTGATAGATGGTTGGTTTATGCTGTTAGAGCTTATAAAAGACTACAGGATTGCTAAAAGATTCCTAATTCCATTTTATTTTTAATTATTTTAACAAAATAAAGATTTTTAGATATAGGGTGATTTTATATGTTAATATATATTTATATATATATATATTCAAATTTCGTATAAATATTGTTTTCTTTATCATCCATTTCTAGAGCACTAATATTGGTTGATCTACTGATCAGGGAGAATAACAAGTCCACCTTTTGTATTACCTACCATATATACACATATGGTCCATCCATTGTTCTGTTTTATTTTTCACAACTAAAACATGGGTGTTGACCTCTTGGGAAGGCCATTATTATAATATTATTACACTATTTAGCTTGTGTTTCGGAAGTGCTTTGGTGACAAGACAACTATATATTATGGCCAAAGTTCGGGTACACACATTGAAGATCTTGGAACAACCTGATTATTTGCAAAGGAAAAACAATACACCATATGGTACTATTTTGACAAAGATTGTACAGTGTGTTGTATAGACAGTGCCATGTACTTGTCTATAGCACTGACCTAGTGTTTATCCCGCTGCTTTGGTCCACAAGTTAATCATGCTCTGTGGCATCATAAATGGTTTACTATTTATGAGAACCATGTTACAATGAAATGCATCAAATTTTTGTAAAAAATAAATATAGGGAATATGTATTATATGTACCAACTATACATGTTATGTTTGTACCAGAACCTGATTCATTTAACATCAATTGACATACTAAGTCATACAGTATTTCATGCATGTTATGCAGGTTTTCTATTTGGACATGGTTTCTAACTTTTTGTTTTACATGGATAGTTCATTTTGTTCTAAAAACCAGTGTGACATTAATCAACGTAAAGCCTATAATCACAGCACAGGAGCTGTTCCAATACGTGATTTTAAATTATATATAATTTCCTTAAATGTAGCTTTATTCTCAGCCAAACAATACCTCACCAACGTATCAGATATGAAAACTTTACTTTCTTTTAAAAGTTTCTATCGAATCACAATTGTAGATGTGCCATACTCCCTGTGGATAAAGGAATAACAAAGTGCATTTATAGCATATGCGCTGTCTTCAGGGAATGTCATATTCTCTGCTCAGATGTAATACATATTCAACATGGGTTTATGATGTGTAACATATTCATAACACACACTAGCAATACATGGTAGAGATCACTCTGGCATTCCTGGTAAGTTAACATTTGATTTCTAATAATCTTTAGGTGGAAACTGGGTCGCCATCTTCTCTTTAGAAGATGAAAAAGGTAGTAACCAATTTTTACTTTGGGGATCACAAAGACCATATCGGATTAGTGTTATGACCCACAGTTTTATCCTACATCCTGCTTTAACACGGTTTAAGTATTCGGAAAGTGTTCTTGAGGTAATGTACAACTAATACTTTCTTCATCATGCCTACTAGGAAAAAACACAAAACCATTTTAATAAATAATTACAAACTTGTATTTTATCTATATCTAAATGTTGATTTTGGGTTGTTTTTCTTCGTAAAAGAAACCACATCATTTAATATACTACTTCAAGTCAACAAGTTTGATTTTAGTGAGAGTGCTACAATTTCAAAAAACATCCTTCCATCTAATGTAAAAGCGCCATGGTAACAGGTGCTTTATAATCAATCCTAGCTTTTTTTGGCAATACAAGTTCAGAAACTCACATGGGAAAACATATTACATATGGCAAAAAGTACTTCCAGAAGTGTTTTAATATAAATCAGGGAAATAAAGAAGGCTGCCTAAAGCCACCATAATAGAATTTCCCTTCATGGAGATGCCTGTGAACTCTCTGGGTTTGACCCAGAGTCTCAGGGTAAAGCTCTGTTGCCCAGGTCTCCAGGGAGGGGTTTGGCTATGCCAACTACCCCCCCACTACCCACCCACTAAAGGCTTTTTGGATATTGCCCCTTTAGAAAGCCGCTTTCCCAGTAGAAGGAGATTTGTGGGTAGCCCACCCTGGAAGGTTCTCAGGAATCCGTATAGATCTTTGGCAAATGATATAAAACTTGGATACAACACCGTAATTGTATCTAAAAGTAATATAATATTACAATGCACCAGGGAATTTTGGTCATTTGCACCTTCAGTTCCACTACATCAGTTTATATATTGTGCACACACATATATATTTCTCTAAATTGGAACTTTCATACAAAAGTAACTGGCACCGCCTACATAACAAACCTACGTGGCGCCATGAATCCTTAAAATGCAGTGCGCCAAATAATGATGTCGTATTTGGTGGAGTATTTGGCTGCTGTTTCTTTCATTGATTTATTAGTGATAGTATTGCAAAATGAAACATGTGCAGCATATGATTTTTGTGATAATACAGTTTGGCACTTGAAAGGTTAAGATACATTTAGATTTTTCGTGCTACAAATTAAATTTGTTATTCAACGTTAATGAAATCTCAAAATCTGACACATCTAAATTGCAATACTAAATCTTCTAATGCATTGTTCTCGCTATGAAATAACTATGTACTCTTTCAGATTACACCATTTCCCTGACAGCTTTGAATTGGCTGTCATGCTTCATTCCACATATTTTTTATTTTAATTTTTAAATCAAGTTCTTTGATGACTGGAAAAGTCAATGTACTACCTCCTTATGCGAGTGCTAACCCAGGAGCCAAAAAGACCTGTTACGACTACAAATTAATCAGCACGTTATTATAATGAACCTGCACTGAATAAAAATGATTTCAGAATTTTCATGACTTGCTTTTTTATTTTGACTGAGCCGTATACCAAAACTCACACCATTATTTTTAGTCTTACTCCATTTTCTTCCTAACGAACATGTAAGTTTGTATGTATGTAATACCACTGATAGTATTACTATTTTTGTCTATTTTGTTTTGTTCCTAGGTCCTTCAAAATTGTTTATACTACAAACTACCGTATTTGCTCGATTATAAGACGACCCTGATTATAAGACGACCCCCCAAAATCTGAATATTAACTTAGGAAAAAAGAAAAAGCCTGAATATAAGACGACCCTAAAGGAAAAAAGTTTTACCAGTAAATGTTAATTCATGTAAACTATTTTTTTTAATAAAAGCTATGATTGAGAAAAATATTTTTTTTGTTTTTATTTCTTGTATTTTCCAGCCTGTCCCCCAGTTACGCACATCTGCCCCCAGGCTTGCCACACCAATATGGCACTGTGGCCCATGATATGCCTTTTAACCCTCTATATGCCACTGTGCCCCATGGTATGCCTTTTGACCCCCTATATGCCACTCTGCCTCCAGAAATGCCTTATACCCCTATATCCCATTCTGGCATTTAGGGGGTTAAAATGCATATTATGGGGCAGAGTGGCATATAGGGAGGTATAAGGCATTTCAGGAGGCAGAGTGGCATTAAGGGAGTTAAAAGGCATTGTATAGAGCACTCTGCCTCCAGAAATGCCTTATACCCCTATATGCCACTCTGGCATTTAGGGGGTTAAAAGGCATATTATGGGGCAGAGTGGCATATAGGGAGGTATAAGGCATTTCAGGAGGCAGAGTGCTCTATTAAATGCCCCCTTAACGCCACTCCAGAAATGCCCTATGCCCCCATTTAACTAACACACACACACACACTCTCTCCCCCCCCTCCCCTCCCCTCTCCTCTCTCCTCTCTCCCCTCTCTCCCCTCTCAGCCCTCTCTTACCGGTGCTTCCAGCCGGGGCAGCGGGTTGACGTCGCCTTCTGCTGCAGCCGGAAGGAGGTGGAGTTGGCAGCGGGGGTTTGTATGCGTCCGTCGCGTATACTTTCCCCGGCTGTCAGAGATCAGAGATCTCTGACAGTCGGGGAAGGTCTACGCGACGGACGCAGACAACCCCCGCTGCTAGCCACACCTCCTTCCGGCTGCAGCGGACGTTGTCTACGCGGATCGCGTAGACGTCAACCCGCTGCCCCGGCAATACAGCAGGAAGCACCGGTAAGTGTGTATGATGGGGGGGGGTGAGACAGGAGGATCCAGGTCCCCTGCAGCGGTGCGGGGGATCTGGATCTTAGTCTCCTAATCAGACTCTATTTGAGGTCTGATTAGAAGACGACCCCGATTAGAAGACGAGGGGTATTTTTCAGAGCATTTGCTCTGAAAAAAACCTCGTCTTATAATCGAGCAAATACGGTATATGTATGCCTATATGTGGTGACAAAAACGAGTTGCAACATTTTTAGTGGGATTATATGCTACTTTGGCGCCATTAACATGATTATGCTGATAATGAAGTTGCATAAAATGAAGCCCTACATAAATTATTAAAGAGAATAATTTCAGAAGCTCCAACTCTCTTCTATAGCAGAGGTAATTATTCATATAAGACAGTACATGGAGTGTGCGTCTACTTAATTCTTGATGCTGCCAGTACCCTAACCAGTTCAGATGGTATTAACATGCATAGGATTCTGTTCTTAACCAACTGTAAGATGGAATTGCATGAAGAGGGGGCATTGTTGCTAAATAATTATTATATATTCATAATAATTGATTTGTTTAAAAGATAAGATCCTCTGTGTTTCTGACATAAATATCACAGTACATGGTTCAATGTAGAAAAATTGCTAAGGTAATGGAAACCTTATAGAATACATCTGTATTGGAATTTCCATACTAATACAATATGGCTTTAATGTTGGCCAGACTTCTTTTATGATCCGAAAGCCCAAGAATAGTACAGATTATACCTATGTTTGTGTTAAAACCAGGCCCGGACCGGCCAGCTGATACACCAGGCAAACGTCTGGTGGGCCACTGGCCAAAAATAGTATGTGTCAGTAAGGTCTTATGTGCTTCATGGACATCTTAGTGGCCTGTGCACTCAACGGGTAAGCTAGTTCTTGTTCAGAAACATGTAGAGCTTTGTATCTTTCTAATCCTGCTTTTGCTTGAGTTAGGAGAAGCTAAATCCTGCTCCGTAAGCAAAACTATTAGAATAGGTATCTTATTTGTTGTAGCCGATATTACCATTAATTTGACAACTGAATTACACATTACATTTTAAATTACAGAAATCTCACTCTGCCAATGATAAGAAAACAGATCATTATTCCACGATGCTAGACACAATCATCTTATGGACTGATTACATATTGGTAAAATATACACAATAATAAAGAGCTAGTCACGTGCACATGTATTAGATCATTGCACTTTTCAGTTATGTTGAATAAACCATGAAACAACAAATAATTGTGACCTTTCTACAATCTTTTTTTAAAATTATTCACTCAAACATATCTCAGTGGGAAACACCATATAAAAGTCAAATACTTGAATCCTGACCTATACAAAGGATGCACAATATGGGCCCTCAAGAGCCTCTAATAATGCAGATATCAACCCAAAATGTCAAGGAAAATGTAAAGGGGCTGATACAATTTTGCTCCTACATTATTATCTTAATAATTAATCTCAGTATTGACTCTTGTGGACTGGAATTGTACAACTCATGTGTGTGTATACTTCAACCCAGGATTAGGGTAATGACACTGTACAAATTACATTATTACCATAAACCGAATATGTAACAAGTGATTGACATAATTTGTAATAATATGGTTTTTTATAATGTACAGAGAAATCAGTGAACTGAAATGTTTCATCTCAACTTCAAATTCACCTTTTGGTAAATAACCCCTATTTATAGTGTGGTGTCCAACATGTTATTAGCCTCTTGGATATAGGGTGCAATCAAGGATATAAACGTGACGACAACGTCTACACAATATACAGTATTTTCAAAACAGTCAAGATAATGCGTATACAATTGAAGTTGTCATTTTAATATCTAAAAATAAAGTCACCAGCAATTTGTACTATTTAGTTTTAATGCAGCAGTGATTATCTTTGCCTAATTAATTGTTTTATGAGCTAATAAAATGGGTGATACTGACACCATGTTAACATTAATGGACAAAATGTTAGCTATTAAGAAGTAAATAGTCAATAAATTAAACAAGGACATTAAAAAAAAAAAAATGTCCAATGTATCACGGGGGATATTTCATTAGAGCGTTATAGGTATTTATTTTATAGCTATAAAACACAGACTGCGCGTTGTCCTTGCTGGTCACTGCACATGTCCCAGTTAATGACATGCAGGCAATTGCTATTACAACCCCTGTTTCCTCGCAAGTGGGAATTTTATGTGACAGAGGAAAGCTGCTTGCTATCAATCCTGCAAACACGGCATCTGCCAGATTGCCAAGATCCATCTCGGGGATGAAAATCAATTAATATTCTAATGTATCTGTCATTATTGGTCACAGTGCATTATTCATCCCAATTTATAAGAGCGCAACATGATAATTCTTGAAAGACATATGCTGTATATTGTTTCCTTTCATCCTTGTTCCGAATTGAGCCACAAATTGATAACTTAAATAAAAAATATTGATTAAACCCAAAAGAGAAGAAACAGAGCATGAATTCCACTGCTCCATTAGTTAATTATGTAGGACACAGTAAAGGAACTCATTTAATTTAGTTCTTTAACAGGTGTTTTTACTGGATGATGAGACTGTATTCTTTTAAGGAGCTTATTCACTAACTAGCTTCCATTTTTGTGTGCTGTTCCATGGGAAGCTTTATTAGTCAGTCAAATTAACACAGAATGGTGCTTTTTAAAAATACTTATTTAATTCCTAATGTACCGATTAAGAAGCATGTTACAGATAAAGAATGCAAAAAGCAAACTTTTGTATTAGGTAGAGTGGATAGCGCATGAAACGGTTTTGCTTTCATCACAGAGTCACATTTGCAAACTGAATAAGCCTCGTAGGTCAAGGCTTACGTTATTTATTTCCAGAACACATAAAGAATCTGCTTAAATCATAACATATGCGGTAAAACCCCAGGGTGTCTCAAAGAAGTGTGGGAAAGAAGTATATTAGCATATGTGTATTTTATTTTACTTGTTGTACTCTATATGTTTGAGAGCTTTTTTGCTCATTGTGAGCATACTGAATGTATAACAGAATAGAAATTCCCTTCCTGTTATGGCTGAGCGATGTGAGCTTTCCTGGAAGTCCGTTCAGTGACTGTGACCTTTCCAAGCACTCTGACAGTATAAACTATAAAGGGTGATCCAGAATCTTTAAGAGGAATGAGCTCCTGATGCTTGGGAGGGGTGATAAAGGTTAAGATTAATTTGGGCCAATGCCAACGAATGCTAATAATAATCTTTGCTGCTTGAAAGCTTAACCTAGCAAAATAATAGCCAATTATTTTCCTTTTGTGCTAAAAGGGTAACTTCTGAATTAATCATTACTATGAATAATTACAGTACACAATCACTCCAACTCCTCAAGTTCCTAGGGGTAATCACTGATTGTTCCCCTTAAACTAAAAGGAATCACTTCAATGTTCCTTTTGTCAACAAAGTACAACAATTAGAATTTTGTATTGAATTTTTGTTTTGTAATCCTTTTTCGATTAGATTCCTAACTTGACTTTCCAACTCTAAGCTAATTGGAAAAAAAACTTTATAAAATGTAGAAACTGCCCAATTTGTAACCAAAATATTGTAAACAGCGTTATTTAGATTGAATGCACATGCAGCCCAAGCGCTACAGATTGTCCTCATCGCTTAGATGACATAAGTTTCACAGTTCACATTGTAGGTTTGTCTAGTTAATTTTCACTTATCAAAATACTTAATTTATCTGATTTACGGAACTCTCTATAATGCATGTAAATAAGTCATGTAAAAACAAAGAAGCAAAAAAAGCTATATATATATATATATATATATATTTTTTTTTTTTAGGGTGATTTATGAGGTTGTTTGCTAAAAGAGTTTTCAGCTATTCTTCTGAAGGAGACATTTTACAATGTAGGTCTTTAAAGCGGCAAAAATAATAACAAATTGTTTTCAGAGTCTTAGCATAGTCAAGTGAAGATGACTATTTTTACAAGACTTGCATACCGCAAAACAAGAAAGTCTTTCTAATATCCAAGCAAATACGCTGGAATCCAAGACTGAAGTACGGATAACCTATATAGCAATTTGTCATTCCATTACAAGCAGACAGATTAGATTTTACAACTTGACTGTGAATATCAATGCATAAATGTACTGTTCTACAGATCTGTTTAGAAGGTAATTGCACAATTATTTGAGCAATAATCACTTCCTTTTCTAAAAGTGCAAGTGAGCTATGGTACAGGGTAAGGTTTTAAGGTTTGATCATTTAACATTTACGATACAACAGACTAGGTACTCTTCTAGAGTGCTTTGTTTTCAGGAGGCTTAATGGCGTCAGACCTGCCCACGTTTAAACTCAAACAAACCATTGCCATTTTTCCTTAAGGACCATTGTATTTGCATAGAATGTTCGTTTTTTTTTCTTTGTGTGCCGTCGTGTACTTGGGTTCTAAAGAGGTCCTGGCGTAGCAGTCCTCGGCGACCTGATTGGTGGGAGTCATGTGATCACTGTAACTGGCGGGAGTCATGATTCAGTTTTTTTATAGTCTTCGATTTACTATTAGTGGGTGGAATTGTAGAATGTTTTAGAGTGTTTGCAGTAAGGAAAAAAACAAACTAAAAAGCAAAAAAATATATTTATAAACATATATAATTTAACTTGAGTTAAGTGCCTTTATCCTAGGTAGGGAGAAAAACCATATAAAAATAGAAAAATAAAATGGTGCTGGGCGCTCCTAAACTTCCCCAAATGGCATGTGACCCAGTATATACAAATTCTAAGTTCGAAACGAGGGAGAGAGAGCAACAGAGACATCTGTCTGTCTATCTATCTATCTATCTATCTATCTATCTATCGTATCTGTTCTAGGTAGCATGTTAAACAAATTCCGTTTAGCAAAAGTATTGCCAAAGAATTTTAAAAACAAGATATATAAAAGCATTGCCATCAAATGTATCATCTATATTACCATAATGTGTCTTTTGTGAAGTAATTTGCACAAAAAGCTCTTAAACATGTCAAAAACGATGCTGCTGCAATTCACAGTAATTTCTGAATATGCTGAAAGCTAATTTTTGAATATGTTATCATCATAAAAGATATTAATGTGATAAAAGTATATTATCATTAGTGAAAAAGTAAAAGTGTCATATTCTGCTTTACTTACATGGAATTTTGTTCAGCTCATTCATTAACCTTTCTTTCAACTTGGAAAAATGTTTATCTGTTCCTATGCCAGGAGTCATGGATTCTGTAGAATTGCTTGTGGCTGATGTAGGTGTCTCCATGTTTGTTTGGGGTGCTTTCAATGCCTCGTGTCGACTTTCGGTTGAATTCATTTTGGTCCCAAGGAATTACTACGGAACAAAAACAATCAAATGACATTTATTTCAACATAGTAAATAAAGGTGAATAGTAGGGTAGTGGTGCAGTGAATCATTGTACGCTCCATCTGTAGGTGCACCTGCTTACTAAATAAATATTACTACATCAGGCTGTTTCTTTGTTTTCTTCATATAATATTCATTAGCTTATAACAACACATTTTTTTCTTTTCCATTCACATCTGAGCCTATTGCATATGATAATAATTCAGCTAAAATCAAACTTAAGATAATCTTGTACAGAAACAGTTTAAAGACCCACAGAGATGATTGTGGAATCATCACTGCTATGGTTCCAACGTTCACCATCATGAGTTAGTAACATGAAAAGAGATGCCATGGAATCCTTGCTTGTAGCTTAAAAACTCGCTGTTGCCTATATGTTCACAGATTCATATATATATAAATCTACTTGAACATGAAAAAATATCATTATCAGCCAACAGAGCATGCTTAGAATATACATTCCTTTGAACCCTCTGGCATTTTCCAAGAACCTCTATGTCTTTTCAATAATTCATTTCCTGACCTATTAGAGTAAACAATGGCACTTAAAGGTACACTCCAACTATCATACACACTTTAATGCATTTATTTATTTTGTTTTGGCAAGCAAACGCGTAGAGGGATTCATCCAGGGTTGGTTTTAATGCCTGGCAACTCAGGCAGTTGCCTTGGGGTGATTGGACCATGGGAGCCAGCAGCAACTACAGAAAAATGCACCCAATGTAATGAAGTTTTATTTTAATTTTACTGAGATAAGTATTTTACTGGTAGATAAATGGAATAAACTCCCACCAGAAGTGGTAGATAATACAATAAGGGAATCTAAGACAAGATCAAGGACTGGTTAAGGCTACATGGACAGAATGGTTCTTATCTGCCATCATATGCTATGTTTCTTTGCTTCAATGTGTAGTCAGTCTGATACCTGACAGGGGTGCATACGCATTCTAAATGTATAAAAGTAGACATGATGTTTGCGCATTTGGGGCACCGAAGGGGCTTCTTGCCCATGGTACTACTTGGTCAAGTTCCAGCCTTGAATTAATCTATCCTTCCAAAGACTGCAATGGTAAGAATCTAAAAGCAGAGATATGTGGTTCTAGATTCCAAAACTAAAATTTACTTATGGAAGGCTTGTTATTAAGTTACTTTTGCTCCCGCCGTTAAAGCCAGCCCATTCAATACTATCCTTTAACGCCTACAAACAAAACCATGTTTTATTTACTGCCATCTTATGGTAGAAATATAATTCTGAACATGCTATTCATTATGGTTTGTAAACCGCTGCCATCTTGTGGGTGTTTAGTTATATTGCAACCCTATCCTGAAATGTAAAAGGAACACTTGTGCCATCCGTCAACCGCTGGAACACAAAAGTTTGGAGCGCACCCGGACAGATTAAGTCTGACATGTTCCTGGAGACTTGGGTAGATATTCTTGCGATAGATCTTCTGTGGATCTATGTCACCTTGTTAATGTTTTGACTATGAAATCCTCTTTTACTTTGCACAAAGAGAAATACGGTTTGCAATTTTTTTGTTAATTATATTGTTAAAATGGAGTAGATACACTCTAAAAAACTTTATAAGGCGTTGAAAGATACTGTGGAATACAAACAAAAGAACCCCAACCAGTATATTAATATTTTTTTTTCTTGTGGCCCGAATGGATTGAACTAATTAAGAGGTATATACAAATTTAGAGCTGTAATGAGTTGAAATGTAATATATGAAATAGGCAACTGCAGCACCTCGGGCTGAGATTTAAATTGAATGTTTGAGTTTTAGGGAATGAGCTAAAAACTTATAAAAAGGGGCCAAATATTTACTATTTTATTTAACATACATAGAGATCAAAATATTTTTATACACATTTAGTTTTCTTTGATATGTCAAATGTCAATATGTCGAATAATGTTTTTTTTAAAAATAGGAATAACATTTTAAAATAAATATGCACAGTGTATTTGATATCTTAATTACCAACTGTGATAGGTGGTCTGTTTTCTGTTTGACCCAAAATAAAATTAATAAATAAACAGTAAAATGAACTTGGATCAGCTGTTACAAACAATTAAAAGCTAGAGGTTAATACAGCAATGTAATTTAAAGCATGCATGAAATACAACGCCAATGGCCATGTAAGGTTTTAAAGTCTTAGGAGAGACAAAATGGCATACAGAACAGGCACAATGACTCTTATCTGAAATCAAATTCTTTTTCCATGTTTCTAAAGCTCAAGAACAAGGGCAACATTGCCTCTGAAATCTAATCTTTCAGGGGAGAACAAAATGCTGATTTGTTGAGCTTTACTTTTAAATATGGAAAATACATTTTTAATATTTGTATTAAATCTCTCATGTTTGGTTAAAATAGTTGACACAAACTACAATGTTGTTAACTATGGCCCTGGAAATGAAAATTCTGATAACTGTACATGGTTTGAGGGCACATTTTACAATAATATAGGTTGCAGCAGTAAATTCAGCTGCTGATTTATTTTGCCTATCTTCAATCAGGTAGTCTTTTGTTGATGAATATAATTAGTAATATAATTTGTGCAAGATCCCCCAGAGTTAAGAATAAAACCACTACTAATAAGTTGTTTATTAAAGCGTATGCATCATTACACTCAGGACACGTGCAGGCACAGTGAGAGGCTGGCATGCAAAGCCTCTGATATATCTTTTTATGCATGGAGTATTTTAAGAGTAGATAACTGACTTAAAGGGAACACAGTATGCCACAACATCTCGCCTTCCTTGTCTCAGATATTCAGTTCCTATTTTAAAAATGTTATCAAATAAAAAGATAAACAGGTAAGAGATAACCCCAGCGTTTTGTATGCATTTTCCTGTATATAATTTCTCTATATTCAATATCTGTATATTTCTCACTGTGCGTTGTGCCTTAACACATAGGATTGATCACCTATCAAAGTGCTAAAACATGCGGTGTGAAATAGCATATTAAAAACATTTATATGACAGAAAGGACTTTGCTTTCGTGCTTTTAATAGTCTAACAGGGACTGTTACTTTCGCGAAAAAGCATTATATAAAACATGAATAAATTTTTATGGAAAGAGCCGTCACAGGCTGCATGTATATCACCTTGCTAAGACAAATCCAGTGATGGGGCTTGCCCAGAGGACAGGGGGCAATTGCCCCCAAGGCTAGTTCAAAATTCTTAACAAAGACGCTACTCACAGGTTCATGAATGCAGAAATGTCATGTAACGCAATGTTATCTGACCCCACCGTAAAAGTAAGGGTGGGGTAAGAGGGTGAGGGGGAACTAAAGGGAGAGAGAGAGGGGAATGGAGGGAGGGGATATGTACGTATGTTAGAGTGAGTGTATGTGTAAGTGTGTGATGGCACGAATGCTCATGTAAAAGAGTGTGTGTGTGTTAGAATGAGTGTTTAAGTGTGTGTCAGACGAGACTGAGTATGTGTAAGTGTGAAATAGTGTAAGTGTGTGTTAGCGTAGGTGTGTAAATATGTGTGCCAATTCATATGTGAATTACAAGGGAGGATCAAGGTCCAATGGGGCCACTTGGCTTTACTGGCCCCCCGCGTCCAAATGTGTCAGTCCTCCCCTGGACAAATCCTTTATTAGCCTTTGATCTGTGCTTCATGCTGTCCTGGTTCCTTAATCCTACTTGATTCCTGACCCCATTTGCAAAATTACCTTCTTGGGCATTTATATTTTGCCAATATTTCATCATCCACCTTATGTTTGAAAAAATGCGCACAACGCTGCAACTAAAAATAAATAGTGACACATTTCCATTTGTGATAGATTTATTTAGAGACACCACACAGAGTCCAGAATCTAAGCACTCTACTTTGAAGAGCGATAGATAATGACTAAAAAAACCTTCTATACATGCAGCTCTATCATACAAGGTATACTAGAACTCTGATGGTCTAACTGTTTCTTTGCATGGCAAGAAAAACTACTTCTTAATATTTCATAAAACTATAGTTCAAAGGCTATACAAAATGGTTTAATATACATGAACATATAACATATTTAACATATACCTATACATTTCATAGGTTTAAACAGACATGCTAAGCATTCATCTCACACTGTTTATCTAAGCTATTCTTGGCTAACTGGAGTTGATTACTAAGGATGCAGCTTATTAACATATAGATGGTTTATTTATTGAAATTATGTAGTCGAGCTACTGTTGACTTGATAATAACTTTCTAATCTCTTCAATCTCGCTATTTTAATAACTTCTTACTGTACCTAGCCCCTAATTCCAGGAGAAAGGAGTTAATATCAGGGAAACTTCATTGTAATCTCCAGTAAAACGTGAAAAAAAAACATACTTTCCATGTTATCTTTTGGTATAATTCGTTTTGCTGCCAAATGATGGGTGTCAGAGAGGGTTTCTTTGTTCACAAGAAATCTTGCTGACTATATATAAATATGTATTATCCAGGATCATCCAAAATGATCCTGGATTTTAAGGTTACTTGGTTAATTCCTTCAAATTTACTACTTGTAGATTTTTTTTTTATAACATTTTGCATATTGTCTATGGTGTCACTAAAACACTACTTCACCTGGAGACTTAGAGACAAAATATTCCCCAGGTATGTCTGTAGTAGACCCTATCCAAACCAGGGAGTTGGATCATATATGCCAGGTGCATCATTCCTGCCTTATGCTAAATATCTACTTTTCCACCGTTTAACATAGGAGCTCCTCCATTAAATCATGCATCCACAAGCTGTTATGTAAAAACAATGAAATATAACATTGGTAAATATGATACTAAAATGCTGTATGTCATATCACCTTAATTTGGTCAACGCAAATGGCTTTTTGACGGTTTTTAGCTGTTGGCTCATGGATACATTAAATCTTGTTCCTCACAATGTGTTTAAATATAATTTCACTGTATAGGGCAGTCTGAAGGAAACCATCCCGTTTCAAGTGTATAAATATGAATCTATGAAACATGATGTTACCTTATTTTAAACTAAAAAGAATCAACTGTAATAGTAGAATTTCAACAATTACAACTAAGTTGGCTCCCTAATCAAAGGGGCTGTTACCAACACTTTTTCTCTTGCTGTGAATATTCCCATGATGACTTCTTTTTTTTCTGTAATTAAAGTCTGGTGCTGACATCACTACGCAATGGTTACTAGATATTACTCTCTAGTTCTCAGCATCTCACTGATGTTATATAAAGACATTTCTCACCCCTAATAATACACATTTCGCAATTTACAATTACAGTATAGATTATTATATCTATGTAAAGGCTAAAGGATTGCTTTAGTGATATCCAGGACTTAATAACTAGCACTAGGAGTGCCATACTGTGGAGTTAAAGCTGCATATTTGATACAGGCTCATTATAATTTAACAACTGGAGGTGATAAATAAACTAGATATATAAACTAAATGTACTAGAAAAATATATAATGATATTATTACATTTATACTGTTGCTAATGAGGAGATATTTATTCTATTGGCTATAATAAAAAGACACCTCTTTCCTTTCATATAATAAATTCCAACTCCAACCTCCAGCGCTCTACTTCCTGATTTGCTATTCAATGACCTTGGGGAGAAAGGGTACAGCAAATTTTCAAATTACTACAACGGTGCTGTTTACATATATTCACTGAACATGTCTGTAAATAGGTATTAAGGTAACATTTAGATACAAAAAAGAATATGAAATGCTCACCAAGGACAGGCAGCAGCTTAATACTATGTCCTACGGCACATCCCCGCTAGGGAGTATCTCACATTTTAGCTCTCTTAGCCATTACAGAGAACAATCCCCCATCTACATATCAGTCTGACCCAGTCCAGAACCAAAGTGGGAGGGAAATTTCCTCTGCACAAGGGAACCAACAACCCCAGACGTACGTTTCGGCCTTCAATGGCCTCATATCAGTGGGGTATGGTTGGTA
Organism: Spea hammondii; assembly: GCA_029215755.1. NCBI lineage: Eukaryota > Metazoa > Chordata > Amphibia > Anura > Pelobatidae > Spea > Spea hammondii. Next base: position 51,435,154 of record JARDYJ010000004.1, on the reverse strand, counting down.
TCCCTCTAGGTGCAAGGGAGCAAGGAGGTCCATGCTTGGACTCACCTTTACACTTGGAGTGAACCCAAAAATATCACATTTTGTTATAGCTTTTTGGAGTTTAATATACATATTTAGTTTGTTTTAGCAAATACATAGAAACATAGAAAGTGGTGGGAGATAAGAACCATTTGGCCCATCTAGTCTGGCCAATCTCTGAATACTTTCCATAGTCCCTGGCTTTATCCTATATCTAGCTTAGCCTTATGTCCATCCCATGCTTGCTTACACACATTCACTGTATTAATCTGTATTTAGGCTAGTCAATACATCCACTACCTTTTCAGTAAAGTAATATTGCCCCTCTATCTTAAGACTATGTCCTCTTGTTGTGGTAGTATTTCTTCTTTTAAATAACCTTCTTCCTTTATTATGTTGATTCCCTTGAAGTATTTAAATGTTTCTATCATATCTCCCTGTCATGTCTTTCTTCCAGGCTATATATGTTAAGATCCCTTAAACTTTCCTAGTACGTTTTAACCTGCAATCCATGAACCATTTTAGCAGCCCTTCTCTGAACTTTCTCCAAAGTATCTATTTCCATCTACATTAGATAAATATTCAGTAGACGAACTTTTCATTTCCTTTTTGACATTTACAATTTCTGGCAACAAATGTCTTTGCCCGGCCATTTGGTTTTGATGAAATTCGGAATGATATCAATGATACCACCCCCTTATTTTTTAGTTACCTATCAGCCATTTATATGTAGCCTCCTACACACAGTCCCTTCTGGCTTTACCTCATTCAAAATAAAGTTTGTACAAATTTGAACGCACAAGTCTGGTACACAATTACAGTTTTCAAGAAAGTCACGTCATATACTTTTAAAAAAGCAGACTGCTTTTATCATATAAGTAGCACTTGAGACGAGGAGGAAAAAATAATTATCCTGTATGCACAAGTGCCAATTCTTCTGCTGATAGAACAACAACTTAAAATTGTCTGCTTATCAAGTGAAATCTGGAAAGCATAAATAGATCCCTAAATTACCACTTATTAGCATTCCTAGAATTGATTAGAGCACTTGGCTGGCCACGGTGTCGTGTAATCACAGCCAATCACTTCCACTAGTGATACTACTGAGCCCCTTCAACTTTTAAGAGTTGCTTGTGAGCCATTTATGAAGTTGTAGCAATGTCTAGCCTTAGTGGAAGCACAAAAAGATATTGGTATATCAGCAGTAAGTGTGCATACTGGTATACACTCATGATAAGCTCTAGGTGTTTTCTTATTCAAATTCTTACATTACATTCTTTTGTGAATGCCTATTGTACCTATTTCATAGATACATTTAGAAGGAAAAAATGGGCAATATTGTAGGCCAATGTATAGATGCAATAGGCCTAGCAGATACTTAAAAAACCCTGTCAAACATTCATTATTTAGATTATATTTTCTTTCTATTCACAAGATGTCCGCATAAGTTTTAGCTCATGTTACATCATGTTGTCTGAAGCCATTGCTAGGGACAATATCCTGTCCTGCAATCATGTTCCTCTGCTGAATGTATATGTACAGAGTTGGAAATTATAATAAGCCACTCTGTAAATGTACTCTGTAATTGGGTGACCACAATGTTAGCTTTGGAAATTATTGGCAATAATGGTTGCAGGTTCAAAGTAGATATGGCTTTATTTGAAGAGTAGTGTCAGTCACACATTAGTCAATAGTTCTCAGCTCAACCCTCAAGACACGTTATCAGTGCAGGATTTGGTTATTATTACATTTGGTCCTACAACATTCTTGTGCCATGACAACACAGGAGAAAGTTGCCTCAAAATAGTGACCTGATGGATAATATAAGTGTAATATAAACATATATATACATACATACATGTAATAATGGTTAGTAATTTGCTTCTCTATTACTTTGAAAAAGTTATAGTTACAGAAGGCTCCATTTCCACATACTTTTTGCTTTTGTTATTTTCATGTGTATTTGTAGATTGCTGCACACCTGGTTCTCTTTTTCTTATGGATCCCTTCAATTCTAACTATTTATGCAGACTAACCATAATTTTGCTTGCCACCATGCATGATTTACCCCATCATGAATACCAAGATTATCTTTCTGCATAAAGTGCCAAAAAGTGTGAGATTTAAACCTCATTGATACTAAATGGTCGCCAATTTAATTCCTAAAGAAAGAGAAAATACTAGACCCCAATACAACCAATAAATGGATAAAAATGAAGTTAATTAAGCAAATTAACACTTGATGACTATATGTGCAAGTTTCTTTTGATACTATCATTATGCGTATGCAGCTAACCTTTTTAATTGTAACAATATAAATCAGTTTTGATGGTTGATGCAGGTATTCCATCTATAATGATTGACTTATATATTTCAATTATTTTTTTAAACTGTACTAATACAAAGTGCATCTGATAAACTGTTGGATCATTTTCAGTTGCATCTATTTTGTTTCATTTATTTATATTAAGACTATTAAGACTGCTGCAACTTCATTTCATCCACTTTCATTTATTACAATTAAATATATCATGTGCTTTTTGTTTGTCAATAAGTGTAATTGTTTTGGAGATACTGATTGTTATTTAAGAGTAAGGGATTTTTTTCCTAGAAACGGTGAGATCTTGGGACAAAACAAATTATTGTGTATCCTGATCCGTACGGGAAAGTTATTTTAATATTCCAGTAGGATCTACAGGAATCAATCTTCACTCACCATTCAACAAAAACATGGGAGGAATAACATAATAACAAGAACAAAAGACAAATACCAGGAACAAGAAGTTAAGAAACTGACCCTCTTACAAATTACTAATTTAGTGTACTTGTTTGTAAAATGTATGGTTTCGAAAAGAGACACATTTCTTTTTACCGATATGGGATATCACATACAAAATATCCATTATTCACCAAATACATAGGGAAAACATTTTCTTAAATCCTACTTGCGCAAATGATTAGTTTAACTCTGGAATCATGAAAAATGTATTTAAAATGCTAATCTCTAGACATATTTCTGACAATTAACAATACTGCGAGTTGAAACTAATCTGCCTTTCTAAGATCCTGGTGCTTCGAACATCAGTGCATGAACCATCTTGCATGTTCTAATTAATTTTACTAATCCCATGGCTACGAACCAGTAACTTAAGATGTATATATGAGGGCTGCAAATTGTTCAGAGAAACAAATTAATTCCTAAGTATGACCCACATTTACTGAATATTTTAATTGGCTTAAGTTTTATTTCATGTCCTCCTTGTTTATAGCCAGGAAACAGAATGATTAATTTTAGGTGCTTCTTATGATAGATGAGTAGGTTTGATGTTTGGTTTATACTAATTGTCCACTTTGCATTGAGAGGCATTCGTTTTATCTGTCTTCAGAAAACATGTCAACATACGTCTTGTGACACGGGGCATTAAAGGCACAAACCTAGTTTACCCAATTTCCTACTTATGCTTTATATGTATTTTAAGACATACTTAATGTATAATGAAGAATTTGTCACTACTGTACCCGTTTTAGGTCCAGAGGCCAGCGTTATGTTAGTTGCATGCTAGGTAGGCCAGGTCCCATAACAAATCCATCCACAACTTGTCTACCATTACTTTGCATGGCCAACAGTATGTACAAACAGACCAAAAGGAGGAAAGCTCCCTGTAACCATAGTTCTTGGTTTTTAGATTTATTTTCTATTATTTCTGTAAATACACATAATGCCATGTGCTCATACAATGTTCCTATTATTTGTATGTAAATATGACTGCAATATTATGTGTAAAAATATTGTATGTTGAGAAGAAAATTAACTAAACATAAACATATGTTATGTATGTTTGACATTAGGAAACAGTAGTCAAGCATAAAGTTAAGGTTTTCCTCAAAACTACTAAAGTTCCCAAGAACATTTTTATGTATGTACCAAAATAATAATTTGTATTTTATTCTGTGAATGCTGGTTTGCCAAAAACTTGCACACATAAGAAAATTATCTAAAGCTGGCATAGCACTATTAGAAGATAGAAGATTACTAAAATGTAATTTAAATTTCATCTTCACACTAGTTGTTTAGAAGAAACTGTCTTCATCTCCACTGATAGGTTCATTAAATTTGTACAGAATGATAGTTGAAAAACACAATTAAACATAGTAACAAAAAATTGCCTTTCCCAAGCTATTTCTTTTACTAATTGCTTTCTACATTGTTGTCATTTCTTAAAAAAAATGAAGTAGAATTTTTGGTGTGACAAGTTCATTTATTTCAGTTCTGAGAAACATACCTTTTTAGTAATCCATGAAAAGCTTTTTGTTGAACTATGCTACATTACTCAAATGATAAATGAGAGAACAAGGAACCAGAGTCTTAGCTATTTTATTATACCATCTTGTAAATGTTTCTGCTAGCCCTTCATCATCCCATTCTTTTGCACAAACAGCAATTTGTCAGAATTTTTTTTTAAAACCTTGTTAACCACAAGTGAATCTTGCATGTCAGGATGGACGCATAATTATTCTAAAAGTATTTGAACCAATTTTGTTGACCCAGATGTACGCTATATGAGCTTCTTGGACATCCCATTCAAAAACCATGGGCATTAATATGGAGATGGCCCCCCTATGGGGGTTATAACAGGCTCCACTCTTCGGGGAAGGCTTTCCACAAGATTTTGTTGTGTGTCTGTGGGAATGCCCATCCTGCCAAAAGAGCATTTCTGAGATCGGGTATTGATATTGGCCAAGAAGGCCCGGCTCTCAATTGGCATTCCCATTCATCACATAGATGTTCAAAGGGGTCAGGTCTCTTTTTTAGGCTGCCCGAGTTCAGGACAGGCAATTCATTAAACAATACAGATCTATAGTAGAAACATGAATCATTAGTAAATAATTCAAATATGTATAAAACTAAAAAAGGGAAACGTTATAGAAGTATAAAACTACCTTTAACATTAAGAAAACCTAAACAAAATGTAAAAGTAACACAGTATATGTGTACATTAACTTCTAACATATACAAATCATGAAAACAGTAAAATAATATCTGGAAGATATAACAGATCCACCTCAAAGGACTTCATAGAAGATGTGAGTGGCCTCATGCAATTTTCAATACCAGATGTGTGAAGGACAAAATAACTCATTAGTCTTCGTGGTAAGATAATACATTTTACACAGGATTAAACCATTCATTTGCACCTTTACAGTAGTAAAGTGGATGAATACCTATTAATATATTTCATAGGTAATTCAACCTGTAAAGCGGAGCATTGTGAACTATGCAAACTATTGTATAAATTGTGTAATAATGGTAAAAGTGGAGCAATCGCGATAGCATCCAGCGACATGATGCTGTTGATGGCCCTACTTTTACAGTTCATACAAGTACTGATATTTATGAATATAAATTAAAGGCCTACCTTTTTCTGTGAGAGCCTAATTAGACAAATATAGCCAACAAATTAATATATACTAGAATTGTGCACATAGGGAAATCAAACCACAATTGTGTCCCATGTAACTGACAAAGCTGAGGTAAATTGAAACAGTTTTCTTTTTATTCCCAACACAACATCTTGCGCATGACAATTCCACTTCGATTTTCTTCTGCATGCCAACAAGCAAACTACAAATAGGCATCCTTTGCAATTTCAGAAGTCATTATCTTAGTTAACAGCTCAGTTTATTTTTGTGTGATACGTAAGGTGATATTAAAACTGTGACTAATGTACTAGTTTAGGCGAAGTAAAGCAATTGAAACCCGCATATTTTTATTTTTTCAGTGCTTCACATTCTGCTGTGTAATCAAATTATCTTTAGAGCAGATTTCATTAATATATTCTAAGCCACAGTGAGTATTTTCAAAGCTTTATGAGGCAATTTACACATTTTATAGATGGTTTTAATAGGGTTTTTTATGGACACAACTTTTGCAAATCTCCATTTTTAGTTCACCGTTACATTAGCCACACATGCTAGCTTAATGTCAAATTTAGCTTGTCTGCAGCTAAAAGTAGATCTTAAAATGTCAATTGACTAAAATGTCCATGTTCTGCTAACCAAGAATTTTATTTCTCGCAGTCCATTTGCTGGCCTAATGCAAAACAGCAAAAGGAGCACCCTTCCAATAATATTACTATATATTATTTTTACTGTGATCTTGTAAATATCCAGCATTCTTTTAGTCGTCCTAATACACCCAGTTAAGCTGTAAATTGTAAATGTAAATATTTTTAGTGAAGAGAAGAGTTTTGGTGATACTAAGAATTAGTGATAATGTGCATGTTCATACCCGTAAAGCTGGGTATGACAGAGCTATGGCCAAGCCAGACTCCAGGCATAAACTAAATATCATGAATTCTTGTGCATGCATCCATATGGATGGGTGTGAGGCCCAAACTACCAAATATGAGGAATGTGAAAAATGATTAAAAAATGATTCCTCCATTTTTATTGTATATCTGTCCTATTATTGCTTTGTTGCTCATGGTCCATGACTCAATTGCTGCCAGTCTGCCACATAGGACCAATATGATGTTATAACTGGAGTCTTTATTCATTTTTTTGAACAGCACAAGTGGGCTTTATAGGGGAGATTTCCATCATGGCTCAGATATCCACAAACACGAAAGAGCTATGCTAGATTTGGTGCACATCAATATCAGGTTCCACTGTGGGTACCTACGGTGTTGAGCAGGTGCAGGACTTAAAATATGCAGTAAAAATACGGAAAAATAAATTTTAAAGTATTGAACTGCATAGTTCTAGAGAACAATGCATATGAGAAAAAAACATTAAAATAACACTTCAAATATTCCCCATTATCAGGATGTCATAAATGCATTAAGAACATGGCCAGTTAATAAGTAGAAGTAAGATTGTAATTGCTATGTTAAAAGCTGAAAGACAAATTCTAATGTTATGAAAAGAATTATTCAGTGAAGCATACCAACATTGAGTTGTTGAAAATTCTACTGGGGTTATGCTAATGTGTTCATAAATATGAAAGTTAAATCTGAAGATGTTTCTTGACATGTCTTTAACTGCTTATGTAATCTGAAGTTGAGAATGTTGAATATGGAATGCCCGGATGGCTAAATCATTCACTGGTGTTTTAAAGGCTGTGAATGGGCTCAAAATGTTTCTTTAAAATGGTCCTTATTTTGAGTCATGTATATTTGCATCAATAAACAATAACAAATACTGAGGTGAGCAATAGTTAATAAATGTACTAGGCTAACCCTGTACAGTGTATGCCACCTTCACATAACTCAATGCTGTGATCAGACCAACGGAGATTATGAAAAAAGGGGAGAATCAAGCTAACCACATCTCAAAACAAACGAAATAATGACAACGCTAGAATTTTCTCTCCATGGATTGCTTAAATAATTGAAGTTAAAAAGACATTGATTCACTGCTCTCACCAAAGATAATGCACCACGATTTACAGAGTACGAGTAGAGTTAGAAAGTAGAGTAAGGTGACCTCAGATGTTTACATCTGAAAAAAGGCAGATCTAAGGTCTCATGAAATACATCTCATTCTAGAAGTTTGGTCCCAACCTCATAAATGACTGCCATGTAGCTTATATGAGGTCCTGCAATGTTCATAAGGTTCATTTATACATGTAAGTCTTTCATTTGCACAGATATTTCACTGAAAACTACTTTAAGACATAGTATCAACTGGGTATCACTCATAGATAAATATATGTTGCATAATTCATAACTCATAATTCTGTAAATCTATAAGCAGAATCAACAAGAATGAGCCCAATCTATAGGCATTTTTTTTTACAAGATCCAACATATTAATATTGCCTATTATCATTTCTCAACCAACTTACCATTGGCTGATAAAGTGCAAGGGGTGTTATAGGTGATATTGCTTTGTAAGCTGATCTTTACTTTGAGGGCATATGGTAGGCATATGAAAGGAATTTCAGTGTGCTTAGAGGGGTGCTGAATGCTTAGAATGATGGTACAGAGTGTAATTGATGAAAGCAGCATATTTCATACAAAAGGCTATGGTAGGAAAAAGTAACAATAGAAAAGCTACATTACATACTATGGATGGGTGCAGGAAAAAATAAGTTGAAGATAAGGACTTTGATGTAAAAGGTTGTTATCAAGAACCGTGTCACTTGGAACCTAAATTTGTTTCCCAAGAACTGAAGTAAATGAAAAACAATAAGTAAGATGGATGAGCATTGCAGAAACATTCAAGAGGGTTTCAGGAGAATGAGAAGAGTCACGTAGTAGGAAGGGTTTACATTAGTCTTGGCTGGTAATGTGGAAAGAGGCTTTGAGTGAATAAATCAGGGAGGAAAGAGAAGATAGGACTAAATACAACCCTGAACCAGAGGGCTTGTGTTGTTCAAGTGACTTTAGAATGTATGAGAGTTTAGGGGGTTAAGGTCATATTTTAGGGGTTAAGTACGAAATCAGCTCTTGGATTGTCAGATATAGGAAGCTTGTGAAACAGCATTTTGTTTGAGTGGCAATAACTCTCTTCTAAAAAAAATAATTAAACATACCAGGCATTCCAATGTCCATTGAGAGCTTTTTTGTTTGTTTTTTCTTTATCTATTCAATCTGATTTGTATATTGGTAACATTGTAAAGGGAGTATTAGGGTCAGGCAAGCTCTGGGATAATAAACTTTATGGTCCTGTAGTTTTAGGGTAAATCAAATTTTATTGTTTTTCAAACAGTCGAGGGAGGGATACAGAAAGTAAAAAAGGGGGGGGGACACAGGTAGCATCACAGTAGGTTACAGGAGTGGTACCCAGCATGCCGTCACAGAACAAAAGACGGGCCACGATGAAATGCAAGAGCAATATCACACAGAATGACATATGTAAAACTAACAAAACAAGGGACCAGGCACATGTCCCTTAAAAAGAGGGTACAGCATGAATGAACCCAAAAGCACACAGGCGAACGTTAACACAGGTTCCAGAACAGCAGAGCAGGTGGACACCATGTAGTAGTGTAACGTGTGTGAGGCAGATGGGCGAAAGTAGGAAAATGAAGGCAGCATCCGCAGGGTCGTGGAAACAAAACAAGCGGACCATGAGACAAGGTCCAGGACCAGCTGGTCAAGCGCGTGAGAAAGAAGGAACCCAGTAGCACATAGGAAAGGACTGAGAAGAGGAGAGCAATGGTCGTGGCACCACGAGACCGGGAAACCTGATCACGGAGCAACAGTGACACAGAGGGGAGGGGTAGGAAGGATAAGGAGTGGGAAGGAGGGGAAAAAAAAAAAAAAAAAAAAAAGGGGAGGGGGTTAGGAAAAGGGGAGAGAAAGAAAGAGGAAAGAAAAGGAGGGGGAATCCAGGAGAAGTGGCGAGACAGCAAACGTAGCGGATTCAGGTAAGCAGAGAGCGAACCAGGGGGCCAGACATAAAGTCCAGCCAATAGAACCACATTTTCTGATACCTCTCAGCAGCCCCCGTGGCCAAAAGGGACAACTCCTCCAACACCCGTATCTGTTCCACCCGAAGGATCCACTCCTTGGTAGTAGGGGGAGCAGGATCACCCCAGTGCAGGGGGACCAACGCCTTAGCAGCCGTGAGGAGGTGACGGACAACAGACTTCCGGAACCAGGACGCCGAGTACGGAATGTGATGGAGAAGAAAAAATTCAGGCGTAAATGGGATTTCTCTATCAGTAAAATGAGCCAGCTGGCGATGAATAGATTCCCAGAAAGGAACGATGCGGGGACAGTGCCACCACAAGTGCAGAAGAGAGCCCGGGGCAGCATCACACCTCCAGCACTTGTTCGGAATGTCAGGATGATATCTGGACGTGACAGAGGGGGGCCGGTACCAACGGGCAAGCAATTTATAAGCCATCTCTTGATCCCTGTTACTCCTGGAGCAGTGGCGGGTAAGGTCACAGATTTTCCCCCATTGCTCAGAAGAGAGAACAATCTGAAGCTCAGACTCCCACCGCCCCATAAACGGGGGGTGGTCAGGGTAGGAGGCCTCAAGGAGCAGGCCATAGAGACGCGAGATACCGTGGGCAGGAAGTGAGGGCGCGGCGCAAAGGTCCTCAAACCGCGTGAGGGCACGCAACACATTGTGCTGAGGAGTCAAGGAGCGAAAGAAGCTGTGCAGCTGTGCATAGTGGAAGACATCAGTGAAAGAGGGAGGCGAGCGGGTAGCAAGCTGACCCAACGGCTTAAGACCCCCTGCAGTCACAAAATAGCGCATGTCAGACCTCCGCGCAGGAGGAGACGAGGGGAAGAGGGTGGCACCCACCCCAGGTGGAAAATCAGGATTATCCCGAACAGGAGTCAATGGGGAGGGGATAGAAGACAGCCGGGACTTCCATAGAATGGAAAGCCACTCCTTCCAGGTAGCATGAATAAAAGGGTGGGGCAGCGCCGCACAACGAGCCGTCGGAATGGAAAGCCAGGGCAGAACCCTCGCAGGAAAACCCAGCAGGGTAGACTCAACCTCAACCCATTGCTTATGGCCCGGGAGGTGATACCACTCCAACACTCGGAGCAGGTGGCAGGCCCTATAATAAGAGCGCGGACAAGGCAAGGCCAGCCCACCCAGGGGCTTAGGCAAAATCAGAGTAGTGAAGCGGATCCGGGGGGTCCGCGAGTTCCACACAAACCGCATGAAAGCCGTTCGGAGGGAAGCGAAGAAGGAAGACGGGATAGCAATAGGGAGGGTCTGAAAGAGATATAAAACACGGGGCATGACATTCATTTTAATCGTATTTATCCTGCCAACCCAGGAGATTGTTAGCCGCTTCCACGACCGGAGATCAGCTTGAATAACAGTCAGCAGAGGCACGAAGTTATACGAAAAGAGCTGGGTGAAGTCGGGAGATAGCCACACACCCAGGTATTTAAGCTTGGGGCAGCACCAAGAGAAGGGAAACGAGGATTTCAGAGGAGAAGCAACAGCAGGGGGCAAATTTATGTTGAGGATCTCTGATTTGGAGGCATTGATTTTGAAGTTGGTAAGCTTACCATAGACCGAAAATTCCCGGAGAAGATTGGGGAGGGTGATGGTGGGCCGGGTGACAACAAACAAAAGGTCGTCAGCGTAGCCAAGAACCTTATGATGAGTCCTCCCAACCTGAAGCCCGCTGATATCCGGGTTCATCCTGACGGCCTGAAGGAACGGCTCCAGAGCAAGCACGAAGAGAAGCGGGGAAAGCGGGCATCCCTGTCGAGTCCCATTCCGGATATAGAAGGGATCGGAGAGGGAACCATTGACACGGACACGAGCCGAAGGAGTGGTATACAAAGACCCTATCCAGGCGAGCAGGCCAGGGCCAAAACCCATATGGGACAGGGTGGACAGCAAGAAGGACCAGTCCACCCTATCGAAGGCCTTTTCCGCGTCGGTGGATAACAGCAGAGTCGGAGCGGAGGTATGCTTTGCATAGTGCATAAGGCTCAAGGCCCTGATAGTGCTGTCTCGAGCCTCCCGGCCAGGCACGAAGCCAGTTTGGTCAGGATGGACCAAAAAAGACATTAAAGGCTTCAACCGATTGGCCAGAATCTTCGCGAAAAGCTTCAGGTCCACATTCAGCAAAGAAATGGGACGATAGCTGCCACACAGCTCAGGATCCTTACCCTCCTTGGGCACCAGGGCTATCGAAGCCGCCAGAGTGTGTTCGTGGATGCGACCACCATCCAAGATGGAGTTGAAAGCCTCTACAAAGTGGGGACCCAAAAGCTCACGGAACACCGAGTAGTATCTCAAGGAGAGCCCATCAGGGCCGGGACATTTCCCAGACTTAGAGGATTTAAGGGCCAGGACAACCTCCGGTAAAGAGATCGGAGCGTCAAGAAGGGCAGCCTCGTCAACTGTCAATTTCCTACCGATCGTCCTATCTAGATATGAATGAAGGTCTGGCGAGACCCCCAGCGGGGGCTGGGAGGGCGCAGCAGATCGGAGGCTGTACAACCCCTCATAGTAATCCCGAAAGCAGTTGGTGATATCCGAGGGCAGAGAGCGGGAGAGGCCATCAGGAGAGCGGAGTTTGGAGACATACGTGGATCTCCGACCCACACGAAGCGCACGGGCCAAGTATTTACCCGTCTTATTGGCATGTTCATAGAACAAGGCCCTGGATTTCAGAAAGGAGCGCTGCATGTTAGAGTTGAGAAGAGTGGCCAGGTCGCTGCGCAGGGATAAAAGGAGCTGAAGATCAACACTAGACAGAGAGGATTTGTGTGCCTGTTCAGCCAGAGCTATTTGCTGGTAGAGTCCCTCTACCCGCTCCGTCTCGCGGCGCCTTCGCAGAGAGCAGGCGGTCCTGTAGTTTTAAATGCGAGTAACAATAAATTAAATCATACAAAACTATTTTAACAAAATTCATAGACTATACAATAAAAATGTTTTTTCATCATATTACAATCTATAGCTCAATCACATGAATAAATAATATTTGGAGTTAAGTTATATTAGATATAAGATTATATTTGTTGAGAATGAAAAGTGCATATCTGTGCTAAAATGAAAGAGCTCAAAATGCTATAAATTTATACATAAAATGAAAACCTTCATCATAGCAAACTGATAACATAATTATTCTAGATGGATATTCGATGTGAAAATTAGAGAGACTGAAATAGAACTAATTTTGCCTCTTCAAGTTAATGGAATACATCTAAAACAATTCACAATATATTAGAAAAAACTTCTTAAATCGTGTCTAATCATTAAAGGTTTTTGACTCAAGCCCAATCATTTTTATTGTCTTTTTATACAACAGCAAAAATTGTTCACCATCATAGGTAAGATTCAAAATAAAATACATTAGAAAAATCACATAATTTCTAATAATTTTCTAAAACATTAAAAATAGAAAGACCTATGTTACTAAATACCATTGCAGAGATTATTTATGACAGATCAGAGTTACAGTCAGGTAGATGTACAAAAATCAATAACAGGTGACATCAATACATGAAACCCAAGTTAATGAACTAGATAATCATTTGCCATCAAAGATTACTAGCACCAAATTATCTAATCAATGTACGGACACCAGATTCATTTGGAAGTGTATGGTCAGTAAAGTTTTGGTGGAATATGAGCACTATATTGTATACTGTATTTTTACTTTATATTTACTATATAATTTTAGCATGCCCTTTGTATTTTGTCTGCACTGTGGCCTGATGATTAGCACCCGTTATTGGCTGCTTGATTTCATTGGTGTCATTTTTCACACATGCGCACAGCGGGTCAAGACTCAATGAGCCAGTGCTGGAGCTAAATGTATCACATGCCTGGAGATGAGTTTAGTTGACCACATCTCCTGCATGGCAAATAGCTTGGAGGGTGGGAAAGAGGCCAATGCATATGGGGGATCCCTTTATTTGCAAGGGGGCACCACATACACTTAAAGGGACCACTCAGCTAAGTGTGTTTGAAGGCTGGAGTTTCCCTTTAAAAAATGTATCAGAATTAAAATCTTCAGCACATCAAAGAGCAATGGGGAAAACACCTGTTGCTGTTTCGTTAGAACAGGCAAACATTTTCATTTCTGGGCTAACAGCTTTGTACAAAAGGATTAGGAACTTGGATAAAGCAACTAGAAATATGTTGTTTAGTTCTTCTAAGATTAATTATGGTAGGGTATGCATCAACTGATTGGCATTAACTATTCTACAACCTAAAAAAGAATTAGTTTACAATTGCTTTGTGTTGTAAATAAAGGTAGCAGAAATTAAGTGAAATTTAGTTAAAATTTAAAAACGTATTAAATCTCAAAGCTGATTTACTTTTATGGAACACAGCTCTTAACAACTTACCAATTTTCTATAAAATGAAATGTCAGTTATTTAACGAAACAAGGAAACTTCTGAAAGAAACACAGATTGGGAATTCCTGTAACGATGCCAAACTGCATGCTAAACCCTTTCTTAGTCGTATTAGTTTTGTGATTTTCATGGTTGAAATGCCTGTAACACATATATGCTAAGTTTAATTTCTCCATTAGTAGCTGTAAAGAAGATTTGTGGTTCTCAAGAAAAAAACAATCAAATTACTTCTGCTGAACATGTGCAACATGACCTCAAGTTATTGGGGATTACAAAATTAAATGGCTTGTTTTCTTATTCTTAAAGCAGTTATGTGTCTAAATTGCAGCAACGCTCAGGCCAGCTCAATACCCAGAGCTCTAAATTGCCATCAGCTGCTTTTCAGCAAAGAAAGCAATTCTCCCATGATTTCCAGATGGTGAGTTGGTGAGTTACATATTTTTCTAAAATACAGTGTGTCACTTATTCCAGTCATTGTTCAGCAAACCTGATGGGAATGGAGAGTGTCTGCTTCCAAGAATGTTCTTATTATTTAAAAAATATTGCATCTTTAAACAAATAAATCCAAGCTAGACCCTCATACTGAATGTTAATTCGGAGTTCTGCTAAAACACACACATTATTGCCCATTCCTTCAATACATGCTATATTATTTGCCGCTAATAAGAATAATGTTAGATGTAATAAAAAAATAATCACCAGCAGACTATTATATTTCATATATTTGTATTGATATGCATTACATTACATTAATTTATAGAGCACTGGTATATTATACAGCCTTATACAATAGTGGGAGAGTGAGAATGAACAAGAACATTAATATTGACAATATACAGTGTGACAAAGTGACTCGTAAAGAAGGAGAGGACCCTGCTTTTGCAAGCTTCAGTGTAAATGCATACATTAAAAATTTCTTGTAATTCTGACCTAGCACCGGAAGGTCATTATTACTTTTTCCAATTTATTTCCCAGTGTTGATATGGGATTGATATTTCATATATTTCATTCTTTTGTTTATTTTATTTTATTAACTTTTTGTATTTGATTGAATAAAATGTATTCGATTTATTAACTATTCTAGTACAGTGATTTGGTAGGAAGGGGCGAGCATATTCCCATGTACGTTAGGTTGAAGAGGTTTATAAATGATTCATGCAGCCTTTACATTTTCACCATTATCCTTTCCTGATTTCTGCACCACATTGGAAACACTTAAAGACATGCAATATGAGCAAGCAGCAAGGATTGAATATAATAAGTATTTATAAAGTTACATAACTCCCTCATATTACGCAGCCCAGTACAATAGATAAATAGGACATAATGCAGTGCACCATGTCAACTGTAAGATGGTATATAGCATGTTCTAAGCACAGATAATCTGAGTAATGCAATCTTTGAAATAAAATGTATTCTGCAAGCAAAACAATTGTTTTCTTGTGTTATTTCCCAGTTAGCTCAAGGCAACACATTTTATATGAAGCTGCTTTTCACATCTTTTATCCCAAGAAGAAACAATATGTAGACAAATAGAACTTTTTACTTACCTACAAATTATATTCCAAAAAGAAGGCCAAACTTTATACAGTGGGGATATTGAATTAATGTATAAAGAGTTGTATAGATCTGGAAAAGAAAAAAAAAACAGAATTTAATATCTAAGTAATATCATGTCACATTTGGCAATGCTGAGAAAACAGAATGCTTTTATGTCAAGATTAATAAAACAAATGTTAATCTATTCTAGCAACTCTGTAGATTGCTGGATCAATCATTATTTACTATATGTATTAATTTGATGTGCCTCAGATTCATATTTGAATTGGATTGAAACTTAAGATATTTGATATTCCATCTGCAGACAATGCTGTTTCACAAATTGTTTATATTGTGTTGTTCTCTTTCTGGACACGAGACGTTGGTTGTTAAATTAATACAACAAGATTCAATCCACCAACTAGAGTTTGGTAAACCAAGTGAAGACTGCAAAGCTCAATTACATACTTTTTGATCTATCTATCTATCTATCTATCTATCTATAAACATATATATATTGTTGCATTACAACAAAACATAGCATTCTAGTTTATAGCTGTTTAACAAAGTGTGTTAAAGTGACAATTTAAGTAGAATACCATTTAGAAAGTATTTGAAATTATTCTACAGATGAGTGTTTTGGTAGTAATTTTAAGGAAACAACTGCTTTACATAATAGTATAATTTATATGCAAAAATGTATAATATGCCAGATTTAATATGCTTGTCAATCCTTGTACTAATTAAGGTGAAATTATCTTCCATGAGCAGTTCAACTTAATTATAGTCATTTTAAAAGAAATGAACTTGGTGTCAAGCTAATCTCTAAACTATCAGAGGAAAATAAACTTCCTAATGCATACCCAAGTCTTTATCCAGGCTAGGATATTTAACCTAGTAGATGAGCATAAGCATGAAAACCCTTTTTAAAAATATGCAGTAACATATACATTTTAAATATACATAGATACACTATACCAACAAAAGTACACCTGACCATTACACCAATGACATAGCATTCTAAATACATAGACAGTAATATGAAGTCGGTCCCCCCTTTCCATCTATAACAGCTTATTTTGGTTGTTATTGACACATTCAGCAATGTATAATGGGTCACAGGTCCAGGGGCAGCAGTCCCCATGCCGTAAAACCAGAACACATGTGGTCTTCTTTAGCGATTTTCCCCTCCGCTGCACTGCGTAATGGGCTGATTACATGGGGGATCACTGATCTTCCCAAATGGCCATTACACTGAGCTGGCACAGCCTTCATGGGATACATTACAAGACCCTTCCTGGCTTTAAGACTCAGATAACCGAGATATGATCATATCTCAGCACTCAGTAGTAAGGACAAAGGATAAAGAGGGGTGACTAAAGATAACATAAAACAAGTTTATTTAAAAATAATACATATGTTGCTTATTTCTGGATTCTGGGGATGTTTCCAAACAGAAATTAAAGGTTTTTCAGCAGTTGCACCTAACCAGTGAGCAAAGTCATAGATAAAAGTACAAAATGTTTTTTTTTTGTAATTTTCTTTTTTTTTTACTATATTGTTCATGATAAACTATATATTGATCATGAGCAAGGAATTTCCAAAAAAATGAGTTCAATCGTTTTATTAACCTGAGTGAGGCGTCCATGATGTGTTATTGTATGAAAATATGAGCTTATTTATATGAGTTTATATACTGGGGCATAGTGTAGGGTATACGGTTCTACCGATAATATCCTTACCTGTAGCTTAACCTAACTTGTTACAGTCAGAAATCTGGAACATGGTAAACTGATCAGGTGTTTAAATATAAATGATATTTACTCAAATACTTAAAAAGAACAGTCAATAGAATATTAAACCCCATGTTCTGGCATACCTGTATTGAACTATATCTACATTATAATGTGAATTCTGAATTAAACACGATAATGGAATAAATAATTTACAAAGTTGAGTCGCATTTGCATGTTATATAATCTAAAGGTAACTTAAAAAAATAATATACAATAAACTGATGTTACAACCACTAAGTCAAAGTATCATATTTTACTATGGTTTCTTGAACATACCATATTTGCTTGACTATAAGACAAGGTTTTTTTTAGAGCAAATGCTCAAATAGAGGTCTGACTATTAGACTAAGAGCCAGATCCCCCGCAGCAATGCAGGGGAGCTGGATCCACCTCTCTGGCAGCCGGTGACGTCTGTGCAATGCGCGTAGACAACTTCTGCTGCCCATTGGTTATGCCAGGGGCCTCTATGACTGAGCACTGGAAGGTCATGTCACGCTGGTGCTCTGTTATAAAAGCCGGGGCAGAAGTGTTGGGTAGCATATCACTGGGGCAGAGTGGCAAATAGGGTGTATAAGGCATATCTGGGGGCAGAGTGGCAAATAGGGGGGTATATGGCATATCTGGGGGGGCAGAGTAGCAAGCCATGGGGCAGATGTGCATAACTGGGGGGCAGGTTTACAAATAAAAGGAAATGCATTTTTCTCAAACAAATATGAAAAAATAGTTTTCATGTGAATTAATATTTACTAGTAAAAAAAATTTCTTATAGGCTAGTCTTATATTAAGGCTTTTTCTTTTTTTTCTAAAAATTGTGAAGTACTGGAAGAAATTATATTTCTTTCTCGTGAAATTACATTGGCAATGGCAAACGTCACACTAAGGTATTTTATTTGTCTTTGTACGGATCAATAGCGACAGCAACCATTGCATTTATGAAAAGGTTGAAATCAATGAACATATGTCCTTTCCAACCTCAAGTTTATTATTGGGTATGTTATTATGTTTCAAATAAGAGATTGGCTGATTTGTAGCTTTTGGATTGCGCTAACATGACCTTAATATTGTAGTCTCTCATGAAGCATGTTCAATATAGCATGTCAAATATTTATCTACACCTTTTTTCTCAATGTATACATTTTGATTTTGATTCAACATTATATTCATAGCTAATAAATAAAATATGTTTGAATCCATAGTACATTTAAATTCTTAATCTGAAAATATGAAGATGAATTTCATCAAGTTCTATATTAAACAGATGCTTGAAATACATTCTTAATATAACATACATGTATGACATGTAATGCCAATGTAAATAATATGTTAGTTTGTATTATACAAGTTACAAATACAAACTCAAATGTAAAATATTGTATTTATTGGAAAAATTTAAATGAATTGAAATTACTATTTTCTTAATTTAAATTTGTTTTTAATCAAGACCCATTGCATTTTTAAGTTGTAGAAATCAGTGACAAAATAATTATAACTTAAATGAAAAAATGCTAATCAGTGTACAATAATGAACTACCTAATTTGATTTCACATTTGGTCCTAGATAACGAAATTTAGTTTTGGCATCTTTAAAATAAACACCAGAAATGGTCTAATATGTTTCATCTTTTTTTGTGCAAATCCCACGCCTCAAATTTCTTAGGTTTCTTGATTTTAAAAGGGAGTTATACTTTTACTATGTGCTCACAGCAAATGTGAAAAATTATTACAATCTCACCCTGTTCTACAACATCCTCAAGCAAGTAGTATCTTTTAGAACAACACCAATGACATACACATTTTTAACTAGTTTAATCTAAGAGAACTCCTGGCAATTGTCTGGGAATGTTTTCCTTATTTTTATATAAACTCTTACTTGTTGTGTTATTAATTCTAATATACATTTTCTGATGGATTTTTTTAAATACAAATATTTAGCATGCGGATAATATAATATAGTGTTGTAACAATGTTGTCCCGACAAAATTCTGGCATAGTTAACTAAATTAGAATTCTTGACAAAGGTTTTGCTGCAGATTAATGAAAAGGTAACATCACATGGAGCAAAAGGACACTTCATTTAAAGATATTAAATATTGCCATATTTTTACTTAAAAAATGCACAGTAATTACAAGCATGAAGCTGAACTCGATGGCAACTTAATGTCTGCATTAAATACTGTTAAATGGAAATAGTTTTGTCTACTATCATGTAACTGTGTTAAACATTCACTACATAAATGAAACATCTTTTCAATTTTTTATGTGTTATAGATCAGAGGGCAATTTACTAAATGTCATGAAATCAAGATTTTATACCTAAAACTTGGATGAACATAAACTCACCCTAGATGGATTTGGACAAGTCCAAGCACTCGACCGATTCACTATTTACCTAGCAGCTTCCATTTAGTGACCTCAGATTGCTATATAATGCAACATTTGGGCAATATCAGTTCAGCAGCCTAGAAGGTCTTTCAATATTTAAGTCAGAGAAAAGGTCCTAGATCCTTGGACACCAAACCAAGCCTAGGCCAAGGTGGACTTAAATTTAGTGAATATTACGCTTCATAGCTCTGACTTGCACTGCCTTACTTTTGTTATATTTATATAATACATAAATATATATATATATATTATTTATTGTTTTATATAGCACCTTCAAATTCTGTAGCGCTGTACAATGTATATGTATATATATATATACATTGTACAGCGCTACAGAATATATATATATATATACTGTATATATACTGTATATATATATGTAAGTATATATAAATGTATGGGAACACTACGCATACATTATATTATCTATGCAGAGATAGAAAAGAGCTTGCAATGTCATTTTTACATTAATTGAAATACATATTTTACCTTGTTTTTCATGCAAATGAATTAGGTTTCTACAGACTTCTGAAAACCTCTACTACTATATTCAGGCTCAAAGTACGGTATAATTGTGCTTGGTGTTTTCTAATTACCATACAGTTTTATTAGTAATTACTTATTTTATCTAAAGTCACAGTGCTTCTAATTGTTTATTATATATCTGCATAATTACCTTTATTGCATCCCAGGGAAACATAATTGTTTCTTGCATTTTGTTATTTTTTTATAGTGGAAGAAAATTGTGATGTATTGCATTGTTTAAACCTTCAATTCAGTTGCATACCTGCCAACATGCACTGTTTTTTTAGGACATTCACAATATTCAGGTACTGTCAAACTAAGCTGTGTCACTGTCCTACTTCTGTGGGAAGTAGGGATCATAGGCCAGTTTGGGAGATCTGCCCTGACCTGCCTACTGTGCTGTGAAACCAATAGAGGTCTAAAATGTTTGGACAGGTAAGGTGGGTACCCCAAATTACCCCAAAACAATTCTGTTAGTTAGGGTTGATTGGTAATTTTTAGGACCTTGTTTAACTTTAATGGGCCCATGAGCAAACCGCATACATATTTGATGTATTTTGGTAGATAATATATGCTCATATGATCTCATAAAAGCCTGATTTTGTAAAGGCCAATTCACCCTAAGCAGATGAGATGTCCAAATTCCAATAACTGTTGAAATACATATAGCCCATGCACGTACATAAAATATACGTGTACGCTATTTTACATGTGGGTGCACCATTTTTTTTTAAATAATGCATAGTTTTTATGCATTAGATTTCAGGTAAGAAAGAGTGAAAAGAAAGTTAAATGGACAATCAAATGTCCTTCGATGGATTCTTCTGAAACGAAACCAAATTTAAAGCTCCATATACAACAACCTGAAACAAAGAAAGAGTAAATAGATGTAGCGGTATTATAGCCTTCTTCAAAAGGGAAAATAATGTTGGAATGGCAGATAAGCACAAGTTACATAAACCTAACAAACCCATTTACTAAACCTACGATATGAAAAGGCTGTTGGGAAGTAAGTTCACAATACCCTCCAAATTAGAAGATAGCAATTCTCTACCAATGTTATTTAGAGTTTAATACAGTGCATTCTGTCACGTACACTTTCTAATTAGAATAATATTGAATAAAACGTATTTTGTGTTACACACATTCCTAATCAGATAATGGTGTGTTAGAATCACAATATGCTACTCATAACTTAACATATGAAATCACTGTAGCTTTCAAACTCTTAAAATTAATTAATTTTACTGCAATTCAAAACATAGTACTGCAGGGCTTTGCCATAATATTATTTACGCAAACCATTTACATATCCCCTCCGTCCATTTAATAAATTTACACACTTGGTACATGTTATACAATGAGTTATCATCTGTAATTGGATGATAATAAGACCTCAAATGCCCATAATGGCAAATCTGCTAGAATGGGCACCAACAATTTATTATAAAGTCTAATTCTAGACTTATAAATGGAGCAGTCAAAAAACTGGCCCTATAAACTATATGTAAACAATATTTTTAATCTTGAAGCCATAACATGAAATACATCTTTGTTGAGAGTAAGAAACGTAGGAACCAAAGGAAATAATAGAAAAACACATATTTACATATTTTATTAGATTCTTATGGGATTGGTCCATATATGAACAAAGCAGTATACATTTTATACCATTATCAAATATGCACAGAAATGGTCAATTTCAGTGTAAACATTTTTTACTATAAAGCAATGTTTAGTTCACTGTTCACTTCGCTGTTCCTTTCACTGTCCGCATGCTCGTTATACCAATTCCCTATGAAAACAAGCTATCACATTTGAACAATTCTTTGGTTTAAATGTGATAGTTTCCTATTTTCCTAACCATCCAGTGGAACATATGTTCTATTCCACTATTTAGATTTTTTAAATCCTGATCTTTATGACAGCCCAGAATATTACTGAAAGATATTAGCATATGTATAGTCATTAGCAGCCAGGTCAATTTAATCATAATCTAGTTATCTATTAGCTATACATTTTATCTATATCACCTTATTATATCATTATATTATATCATTATATTATATCTGGCTATACTTACTACATTATCAATATCTAAAAAAAACTAAAACAATGCACTAGAACAATGCACTGTGACAGAATAAAATAAGGGTGTCCCCTGGGTTAGAAGTAAGGATTGCAATTCATGAAAGGAATTCTAAGAAATATAGCCGGTATCCCGCACTCCATAACATTTTGCCTGTGGCCAATCAAATTCAGATACAGACAATATTTACAACAGAGGCTCCAGAGCAAGTGTAAGTAGTTCGAGACCTACCCTCTGCACTGCTGATATTTGCAAAGCAACATGCAGCCTCATTCGTAAATGACACAATACATGCAGAACAAAAGGGTCCAACTGCAGTTTTTATCGCTACCATCCATTCCTCCCATTATAAACTATTTTTTCATCATTCTTTGTACAACTGTATACAGTAAACCTGCACGACAGACACATGAGTGGATAAGTGTATATTTGGTATTAATAAGTTAAATACCAATAACCCAACATTTGGGGTGTTCAAATCAGGAGACCATTGGGCAAAATGTTGTTAGAGGTGGCATTGGAGGCAGGGATCACCCTCCTACCTTACCTGTTGGGTCACACAAGAGTTATGATTGAGGTATGTGTTAAAAATCAATGTCACAGCTTATTGGGCTGATCAGTGCCAAAAATAGCAAAACATTGGATGTCAAGGATGTATTAAATACTAATGGTTTTCTTTTTAAAATTGGAGGACAATCAGAAGAATGGTTACTACATAGGTATAAAAAATTACAGTAAATGCAGGCATTTTTTGGAAAAAATACATTAAAAAACTACACGATACCTATAATATCTACTTTAATTATTCATGTTACTTATAAAAGTAGGTGATGATATCAGTGCAGGCATTTGCTATAAGTGTTGTTTGCATCTCCTTTATTAAGAAGGGGTGACATTCTCAAGGTAGACCAGAAATCTGTAGCTCCAACATATCCAACATACCCCATTAACATTTCAGGTGTCCAAATTATAACACCTTTGTAGAGATCAGGATAGAGATGGGGCTAGGGGCAAGGTTAGAGACCAACCATATTTTTTATTACCTGTTGGGCCATCTCAGTGCACTCAGCCTCAATGCATGGTAAGGTGGCAACATGGAAGCTGTAATAGCACAGACCTCTGTCAATTTCACAGCATGGTGGGCTGAGTGAAATCAGAGGACTTCTCTAAAGGAGATTACACAATCCCCAATGCTTGTAAAATCGGGTAAATAGGCCAGCAATACACAGAAACATGGATTGAGAGCAGTGGCATCTCCAGCTGTCATATTTAGGGGGGGGCCAGGGACCAAAGTAGGGGGGGCAATTATAAAACGGCACATATATATATTATATATATATATATATATATATATATATATGTGTAACCCCTCAAGGGATTTTAGTGATTGCTGCTGTGTCACTGACTCACCTGCAGTTCTCATGGAGTGACCAGCAGATGGCGAACTGCAAAGCACATGGATGAGGTGAAAAAGGGGCCATTGGAGAGAGGAGTTGAGAGTTGGATGCCAGAGGTGAAGGACCCTTGCTGAGAGAGGAGAGTGAGAGAGGCCTAGGAACAGAGGCCTGCTTGAAATCCATGCTCAGAGGAAAGTTGCAGCATCCTGGCAGAATCTTCCAGCAGACAGAGATACAGAGCTGTTTGCAGCAGAGTTGGCAGTGAAGAAGTTAAAGGCTGAACTGCCCTGATTGCAGGGGGTAGAGTGGTAAGCCTAAAACCTCTCCCCCTGTCTCCACAACAGGGCACCCTGAATTCAGCCACACACCAATAAAAGCTTTTGATCTCCAGTCCCACTGACATACTGAAGTTTCCAATACAATTCAACCCATACTGTGGAGTCAGTTACACATGGGCCCCAACTGTGTTATGTGCACCAACTAAAGGTACCCAGCGGCCACTAGGGCGAAGATTAGGGTGGGCCGCAGTGATTGTTGTGGGTGGGTGAACCTTGTATTGTATATTTCATTTCTGTATATTTTATTCTACTATATTTCATGTTTAGACCCTGCTGCCGATATATTGAAATATTACACCCTGCTTCCGATATATATGAATATTAGCCCCTGCAGCCAATATATATTAATATTAGACGCTGCTGCCAATATATATAAATATTAAACACTGCTGTCAATATATAAATAAATATTAGACCCTGCTGCCAATATATAAATAAATATTAGCCCCTGCTGCCAAAACATATATAAATATTTGCCCCTCCTGCCAATATATATATATAAATATTAGAACCTGCTGCCAATATATTTTATAGTGAAAAAATTGGACCCTACACAAGCATTTCCTTGGGCCTCGCTCAACGCTTCCTTGCATGCAATCACTCCCTCCGCTACCATACCAAAAAAAAAATATTTGCCACACTGACTGCAGATCAGAGGAAGACCGTGAGAGTCAGTCCTGCATTGAGTCAGTCCTGCCGTGACATTGAGAGGTCCTCTCCCCTGTAATCATCCCCAGAGTCCCTTTGTCCCCTCATTCACTAAACCATACCGCTCTTTTACTTACACCCTGTAGTTCAGGTATAGATCAAATAAACAACGCATGGAAACAGAATGAGATAAAAAAAAACTTGTATTTGCAGGTATACATAAATAATGTATGGAAACATAGCATTGCCGGTATAAACCAACAGAACACACAAACCCAGCATTGCAGGTATATATCAACTGGAAATCACATGTACACTCAGCACTGAAGGTATAGATCAAATAAACAACACATGGAAACAGCACTCCAGGTATTGATCAACTGAATAAGACATACAAATCCTATATTTGCAGGTAAACATAAATAATGTATGGAAATATAGCCGAATAACACAAAACCCAGCTTTGCAGGTATATATCAATTGGAAATTACATATAAACTCTGCATTAAAGGTATAGATAAACCCCCCTAAATTACAGGCATAGATCACTGGTCACACACCCCAAAGCCAACCCTGGCGTCCACATTGCCCACATAGAACCTGACCAGCACCCAAATTACACGTACATAGGACATGCCATCTTTGTCGCCAAACAGCCCAGCATGAGTCAACATTGTCCCCCAAACATCTGAACGTACGCCATGTTTGTCCCATAAACACACTATCTGTGCCATCTTTGTCCCCATTGCCTAAACACCCTGCTTATACAATCTTTGCTTTTTTGACAAATCAATAATACACCTATGATTCACAAACACCTTTACAGTCACTCACTAATTCACACAATCATTTATTCTTTTACACAAATTATTTACACATATTCATTAATGTATCCACACATTAATCCATTCATTCTCTCTCTCATTCTGACTCTTTATTTCAATATTCTTGCCACCCTCCTTTCTCCCTATCTACCCCCTCTCCCTCGCTATCTACCCTCTCTAACCCCTCTCCCTGCCTCCCTAATCTCTCTCCGTCCCTCCCTACCGCCTCTCCCTCCCTCCCCACCGCCTCTCCCTCCTTATCTACCCCCTCTCCCTCCCTATCTATCCTATCTACCCCCTCTCCCTCCCTATCTACCACCTCTCCCTCCCTATATACCCCCTCTCCCTCCCTATCTACCCTGTCTAACCCCTCTCCGTCCCTTCCCTATCTAACCCCTCTCCCTCCCTCCCTACCACCTCTCCCTCCTTATCTATCCTATCTACCACCTCTCCCTCCCTCCCTACCACCTCTCCCTCCTTATCTATCCTATCTACCACCTCTCCCTCCTTATCTCTCCCCTCTCTCTCCCAATCTATCCTATCTCTCCCCTCTCCCTCCCAATCTATCCTATCTCTCCCCTCTCCCTCCCAATCTATCCTATCTATCCCCTCTCCCTCCCAATCTACCTCTTCTCACTCTCTAACCCCCTTCTAACTTTCTACCCTCTCCCCCCTTCGAAGTTCACTTACATTGGGCTTGTAGAAGTCCAGCGGTGCGATCGCAAAGTCCCTGTCTCCC
Source organism: Spea hammondii (assembly GCA_029215755.1). Taxonomy (NCBI): domain Eukaryota; kingdom Metazoa; phylum Chordata; class Amphibia; order Anura; family Pelobatidae; genus Spea; species Spea hammondii. The sequence goes on along the minus strand of JARDYJ010000004.1, from coordinate 51,409,060 downwards.
TGGTTCTGCCGCAGTGTGCGCGGCTTCACTGTTGAGCGCCGGATATGACATCATATACCGGCGCTCAACTTGAAATGCCGGCACTGCGACCAAGGCAGAGGACTCGCGGAGAAGAGTGAGAGGCGCCGAACGGTTTCTGAAAACTCATTCCTCAGCGAACGTTCAGCGTCTCTCTCTCTCCTCCGCGTCTATTACAAAAAAAAAAGACGCCGTTGCAATTGGGGGGGCACACGGGGGGCACAGCATGATGTAGGGGGGGCCATGTCCCCCTCTGCCCCCCCTGCCGACGCCACTGATTGAGAGGTATACTCTACTGTTTATTCAACGTCATAGGAAGCAATTGAACATAGCACCATTTTCCAGAAAGTATCTACCAATCTTCATAGGCTACTACAGATAAATAAAAGGTACAAAGTATCATGATACAGTAGTACTTGAAGTACTTACAAATATTTGATATTTGGAATCACTTGTGGAGCTGCCTACTGTTTACTTGATAATTGGGGGAAGGTTTTGAATACACCTTTTTTCAATTATTTTTTTTAGTTGTTATATTTTAGTTACACAATAATTAATTATTTCAATGAAATGCTCTCTTTAAATTTTCGGAAATAACACACACTAACCAGGGGTGCTTAAAAATGTAAAAGAGATACAGTACCTAAAAAAATAAAATAAGTGGCCTGGATTTTAATTAAAGCTCACAAGAGCAATACACTTTAATAGTGTATTTGCTACAAGCTGTGGTATTTTTTAACGTTTACTTTGTTTCTTTATTAATCCATAATATTTAGTATGCAGCATGCAGTATATTACAATTTCTAAAGGGTAATATGAGCAATTACCCTTTCCATGTTTATTCTGAATATATATGTATTATATATATATATATATATATATATATATATATGTATTCTATATATATATATATATATATATATACACATACATATTAGCTTCTATTCTTGTCTTCATACTTTCTAAAGGGTTTCTTAAATATTGTCTAGTGGTATCCTTCAGGAATCCATTATACTATAGTAGATCAAATTATATTTGTGTATACCGAAGCCATCATTCTATTACTCCTCTCAAAACTCATGAACTTTTCTGATTGAATGCACCTCTCATGTATGTACGCAGAACGCATGGCTAATCCATGAAGAACTTGGTCAGTTTAAAAGACCACATTGGACTTTTATTTTAAGCAATTATATAATCCAGCCAATCATCTGCATAAATTTTTGCTAAATTACCAGGTGATCACATTCTGGAAATAAAGACTCCTGTGTATCTTCCCCAATTAATACTAACTAAAAACCTGAGTAGGATGAGTTTCTTAACAGGAAACAAAAGAACACAATCTTCCAGTCTTCAAATCATGTCAATAAATTGTCTTCAAAACTGATGAAAGCCTGCAATTCCCCTGTTCTTTCCAACCAATTTCCTTTTTCTCTTCCAGTTTTACTTTTTTTAAATTGTTGTGATTGCAATCCAATTTTGCCCACACAGGTTTCAAAAAAAGCCATGTTTCACAAAATGCTTCCTATTGTGGCATCTGAGATTTTATTTCCTTAGAAATCTATTTCATTAATGTTTACCTCTCGTTCTGCATTACAATTACTTTCAGTAATTACTACCTGTGGTGGATTACATTAGCCTGCATTGAGACACTGCACCAAAAATTCCATCTCAAAGCAATTACGCATTCATATACGTGAGCAATTATCTTTTGCTTTCTTTCTGCTTTTAAATCCTTCCCATACACGTAAGTGATTCTGAAATATACGTCAAAAAGGCTATAAAAATTGGTATTGGTTCCAATATAAATGGATATTCATTTATAAACACAAATTATATCGTTTTTACACAACAATTTATATCTAAATGAAAATAGAGGTCTATGGAGTGTATTTCGATATGAAACATATTACAGAGCTGTGTAGCCTTTCCTCTGCCCATGATCTCACATTTCAAACATCTGCTCTGTGTGCCTGATGGCTAGTTGAAGCCTGCTATAAAATCAGAAAAGTCTCAGCTGATCGAATGATACCTGTGTACTGATACTGATGGACAGGATAAAGATGAATACTTTGATTTGTATCTCAGCTTTAGCACAGCTTCCAACATTTCAGATGGTCAAATTGCACACCTTCGTCCAAGCTGTTGAAAGCATGGCTTGTACAAGGAATAGGTACTTACAGAGCATTTACAAAGCATTTTGGCTACCTGTCAAAGTAATGGGCAGAGTACTGCAGGACTAAATTGGTAACCAGAAAGGACTATATATACACATTTTCTTTATATCAGATCCTATATTGACCAAGAGGGCTGTTATTACATATATAGTGGAATTAAGTTGTCTGCTTTCAGAATAGGTTGTGTTAGCTTTTACTAGCCATTGTCTTCCTGCATGATTTGTGAAATCTAACCAGTAGTGAAACCCTGTTGTAGATTGCCAAACAAATTGACATCAAACTTATCTAAACATCTTAACTTCTAAAAAAAAAAACCCACATCAATCTAATTAGACCATTTACTAAGATAACATATATATATGCTTTAATTAAAACTTGTGCTTTCGGATTTGTATGAATTACAAATTTACCGAATTTCTGTAAATTCTGTGAGGCTAAGGAATTGCACAAAAATAAAGCAAAAAACCTCAGAATTTTCGAATTTAGTTGGTCCATCTTCACTCACACTCTCATTCACTCTCTCACACTTGCATTCTCGTTCACTCTCTCTTTCACGCTCTCTGAATGTTTCCCTACCTTCTCTTCTGACCACCTCCGCTTCTGCAAACCACTTCTTTTTATGCATCTTCTTCTTTATCTTCTATCCTTAATCTGCTATCTTCTTTGTTTGTCAGACAAAACCCGTAACCTGGCATGAACTTCCGCCTAAATGGCGGAGCTGCAGTGGGATCTTCTTGGATCATCTAACTGGGGAAGAGGACATAACCAAAAGCCATGACCTAAGGGCAAAATGACGGCTCTTGCAGTGACATCCTCTCTCCCAATTGGAGGATCAAGGAGGGCGTCACTGCAGTGCCACCATTTTGGGGGAAGTTTCCGGGTTACGTCCGTAGAGATGCGGAAGAAGAAAGAAGATTAACAATGGAAGATACAATAGAGAAAAGAAGATAGAAGATGCGGAAGTGGTAGAGAAGGTACGGAACATTTAGAGAGCGTGAGAGAATGAATTTCGTCCCTGAATTAAAAATGCCCCGTAATTTTCATCCAAATTGGTCAGGGAACAAAATTTGTTTCCCGAAATGAATGGGCCACAAATAAACCAAAAAAATGTGTCGAAATTGCTTTTGGCCCATTTGTACACGTCTTTTAGATATATATACACATGTAATCTAGCTTTCTTGAAATCATCCTGCGCTGCTGACAAATACATCTCTTTACAAGAATAATTCACTGCCTACAAAAGAATGGCCTTTGGCTCATCAAACATTAATCTATGTGTGAATACTCCATGCATTTAACAGTGATAATCAAACACCTTTTTTGCTATTATACTTTAAGCTGTACATAATTTGAGCTTCTAACCTTCTTGCCGCTTAATATCCCCGTACTAGAAAATCACACACGTTCGGCAGTTGTGGACACTTTCCACTTATTCGGAATCTTCTCTTTAAATTGGCTTCTCTGATTGCCTACACTGTTGCAAGCTAGATGACATTTAGGTCCTAAATAGTGTCAAGATAAGTGCTTTGCTCCTGCATTCAATCTCTATTTTATATCAGGGGAAAACTGACACACTTTCCTGTCTCTCTGCATTAAGTGGTTGTTTTAGAAAGATACAGAACCCTAGTTTAGTACGTACCTTGCACGTGACTTTATAACACCAGTAGTAGCAAAGATTAATTTTTTGGTTTTCTTACCACGTTGAAAATAATTTTGCAATGCAAAGGCATTAAAAAACACATATGATAAAGTATCCCGTTCAATTATAACATTACAGTTGTCCATAGATCAGTGCTCTATTTCACTTCCAGATTCCCAAAAATGCCTTAAAGTGTCATTGTCCAAATGGTGGCTTGCTAATGATCATCTAAAGGTTTGCCCATAAACCCAAAGCTTAAACTGCAGTACACAATTTAATGTTTCCCACAAGCCCCATGGTATTGAAAAATGAACCTTTAAAACAACATTTATTTAAATTAATGCCAGTAGTTGTTTCTTTTACCAAATGTAGCTTCCAAGTGAATGTGATCACAGGCTCAACAAGCATACAAATGAAATATGTGACTGATTTTGCAAACTGCAAGCATGATGAACCTGACTGTTCATCATATCTCCAAATATATTTTACAAAATACTGGATAATCAAACAGATAAGTCAGCAAACCATCATTTTCCCATATATCATTAAAACATTTGTTTCCTGACTTAGCTTTCAAATAGATGTTTTCATTAGAACCTATACATTGTTATGTTACTGGAGCACCACTGGAGAAGAAGGTGTTTTAATTATTTAAAGCCATTAAATACCACATTATTTTATTTTAATGGTATTATTTTCCTTTAAAAGAAGGAAGCCCATTTCACAATATAAAATATATTGTATAGGTTGCTTTTTTTCTTAAGTCAGATGTCTTACTACCAATTCTTATTGGGCTAAATTAAATGCTGGAGATACATTTACAATATCATAAGTAATTGAATGGTAATGCTTGCATGAATCGTAATGGAAAACCCTCATTTTCATCCTGTTTTTTTGTTTGTTTCTAATGTGATAAATTAGGGTATTGCTGTTCAGTTTCATGAGGTCATACTTTTATTGGACCAACATATAAAAAGATATAACGTTACAGGACTTTAGAAATCTATTCTTCAGATGGAAACTGTGTTGGCCCAATAAAAGATATCATTTTTGACTAAAGACTCCATCTTATGTTGGACCAATAGGGCTACCTCCCTTTTCCTTATTCAGTTACATGTAATAGATTTATATCTCACAATGAATCTATGCCTTTGCCTGGTTTCAAACAACATAAATAATGTAACTTCTTCATATTCAGGCCAAGTGTCCCCACGTTTGTACGTTCTTTAAAAAGCACTCCCAGGTAATACGGCACCTATTCTTTGGATGGACAAAACGAAAATATGTGCATATTAGGAGTTACATTAAACACATATTATGTTTTAGAATATGGTTTTGGGAAAAGTTGCCAGTTTATCTAGGCTCCTGTTTTGCAATGGGACTGAGAAGATGCATAGTGCAGTTTTAAGTTTGTTTCTTCTAAAAGGAGGATGCATACAGAATGCATGCTGCATTGTTAGCAAAGGAAGACATATGGTATGATCTCCTTGTTCATAATGTATCATACCTCCATATGGCCAAATGAAAAAAAACAGTATAGATACTACAACATTTAGATGATAAGGTCGTGGAAGCAAAGATGTACTCTGGGGCATCAGGTAGAGGGGAATGGTAGTTCCACTACAGCAATACTAGGGGACAGATGGCCCTCCTGGACAATCAGCCCCCCATGTGCTCTAGTTGAATGGGCCTGTTGCAAGGTAGATCTCTGGTCTTCCAACTGGCTCATTTATACTATGGAGGACTGTGCTGAGAGGGCACAGGCACCATGGCACAAAGTAAAAGGTGCTGTGCACCTTTAAGACCCCCCCCAGATATTACATCATCATGGCTCATGGTATTGCCAAAGTTCAGGCCTAGGGCAGGACCCAAAGTGAATATATCACTGTGTGGATCCAGAAATAAATGCATGGTTATCAACAAAATCAGCAGAAAAGTAAATAAACCATTATCACTGAAATGTTATCACAGAAAATAATATATATGTATATATATATATATATATATACTGTATATATGCCATTTAAAACAGGCATCATTAGCATTCTGTCGCTTCCTAAGTCTTCTGTGGCAACTTGATTACCATAAATAGATGTACGAGCTAGAACATTGCAGGCATGCACAGGCATTTAAGAAGTATACCTGTAAGTATTTTGACCTGAAAACGTATCCACATACAAAACCATTATTTATATAAATAGGGAATGATTACTATCGTCACCAGCATTATGTTTAAGTTTGCAAGATTTAATTGATCTGATATTCATAATTTTCTTTTTATATAAAAGCAATTGCAGTATACAAGCATGTGTCCACATTGGTTCTCTTCTATGCTAATTCTGTACAACATTAATGAGATTTAATGTTTAGATGATCTGAGTGCTATCCCAATTATTTTAGCTTATGGTTATGTTACAGTTATATCACATGAATCAAAAGGTGTTTGCTGTACACAGAAAGCCCTCTAGGAATTGAAGGTACTGAAGGATTAAACTATATATTTATGCTATTTTATATACCCCCAATGCTATCAGATAATTAAAACTAAAGGTTAAGTCCTTACCTGGTGCAAACTGTAGGCTCGGTATACATATGTAGTGAGAGAGTTATGCCTGATCCCAAGGTGCAAGCCTCAGACCAGTACTTGATGTTCGTTAATCACTGAACAATGATCCTGACATTTCTGTAGAGCTTTTCTGAGCTTTAAAACTAGGCACATTCACCTAGGATTTACGCACAGTGCCTGAAAACACATTAGCTTCCTTAGTCTTTTACCAATGCAGCTCACGTCTAATACAAGACAGCTACTCAAGCACATTCAAGGGCATTCCCCGAGAAACAGTATGCTAATTCTACATCGCAAGCTGCTGCCAGCTAAACTGGGCCCAGATGTACATCACAGAACTGGAAAAAGAAATGGGACTCAATGGCATATGACGTTAAATCGGGTGAATAATGAAGCTATATGTTTGTTTTTTTCATGTATAGATCATTACTTATTAACAATAAGGTGTGATCAATAAAGCATTGTAACTTATTATGCTACTGATGTGCAGTGTTCAGTGCCTGGGGTCTGTGTTTAATTTTATACAACAAAACATGATTTTATGTATTTTTAAATACTTGCAGTGCTATTGATTTTCATTTGCTTAAAATTATTTAAAAAGTAAGGCAGTGTAACTTGTTTGTATCAATAAATAATGTCTGCATGTGTTGCTTTTCATTTTATGAGAACAATTTAACAGACAATCATCTTTTATGACCTTGTCTGTTATTAAGCCTCTCCATAATGCTGCTTTGGATGCACCCTGCCCTGGCATTGGGCTTAGTATGCCGGTGGCTAACATTGGACTACATGAAGTGATATATTTCCAAATCCAATTGTAAATCATCAAGACAGAGTGAAACAAAAAATTTGTGAGAAAACAAAATTTGGCATAAAAATAACCTTATATCTGAAATAAAAAGAATAAATTCTTCACCATGGGTGTCTGGAGGATATTTTTACAGGAGTAGGGACCAAATATCCTCCCTACCTTTCCCAGCACAATACCTCCTTACCACTGTCTACCTTTGTTGGCTCCAGAGAGGGCTTTCTGGTGGGAGGCAAATTGTTCATTAGACTTAGTATAGCCCCAAAATCCCAATCTACAGGCACTAGCTACTATGACTATGATAATCAACTGTCATCTAACTAAACGTCCTCTCCCCCAATTGGAGGATCGATAGAGGACGCAGCCACCGGTGCCACCATTTTGGCAGACATTCCTGCCAGGTTATGTCCCTTGGGACTGGGAGGAAGATTGACGAACTTCGTCCTGAACCAAACGGGCAGGGAATCCAATTTGTTAACCAAAAACGAATGGGCCAAAACCCATGAAAGGCATCAGTGACTATGACTTACAGAATTGCTTAGAGCAAAAATCCAGAAAAAAAGAAGGTTCCCACTTTTGGCTCCAATTATGCCCTATGATGAGCCACCAATAACAGGATTTATAGAGGTACAATCACAAATGGAGGTTCATATTTAACCAAAACCCTGGTAGTGACTCTGTAATCATTGAGCCTCATCCACATCACGTTATTGCTTCAGGGGATTATGTTTGGACTCAACGCGTCATCACTTTTCCATCATTTGTTATTTTGCAAATATCTGCAATAATTTATTATGGTATGATAATCATACTGCATGTTGATCAGGGAAGCAGATTTGTCATCTGTGACCATATGGGAATATATTTGAAACCTAAGCTGCCTGAGTCCAATTTTATTGAAATCTAAATTAATTGATATAGCTGGTGTTTTTTTTTAAATTATCACAACCCCTTTGCGCGCATGCAATATAGCGCTGGGCATCTCGCTACATGTGTTTAGTAAACAATAATATAATGGTCTCAACTGCAATTTTAACAGCTACAGCTTTCCTGTTTTGTGTTTCATTATCTTTATCAGTCACTAGCTTTTTTAAAAAAAAAAATCTTATCAGACATCAGTACATTTTCACTCAGTGGTTCATCAGCCAAAGCGGTCTGCAGCAATATCCCCGCCGATTGACTCACTTAACTGCAAAGACACTTAAACAGATCTGATCACACTGATAAAACAATAGCAGGAAAGTGAATGATAGCTTACATTTACTAACTACTTAATATTATCTTTCATGCTGCGCAAGCATTTTATTATCCATGATACAGCATTTATTTCCGCGGAAGAAGTATTTTTAAAGAGATGCATATTTTTTTTCCTGAGGAGTAAAAGATAATTTAATAAGGCTATTATTGCTAATGAACATTCTAGTATGGTGAATGCACTGTATGAATGTTAAATAATCCCCAGTGCACACATTTTCTCATGGTAAATATGTTTAGACTGACAGGCGCCAGTGCTACCATGTGAAAATATACACAATTTAAAGTATGCCACTAAATAAATAAAAAAATGCTCATAAAAAGTCAGATAGAATATTGACCAACCCCTCCATTTCACAGGGTCACACACTTTTGTATATACATAGTACCCATTTCACTGCCATATAGTTATGCCTTTTTTATTTAAAAAAATCTGGTACACCCAATTTTTTCTTTTTCTTCAATTATATTGTATTCATGTTAACAAAATTATTTTTTACCTCATGTAATCAACAATCATCTAAATGTACTAAACATCCTTCGACATTTCAATTTCAACGGATACTCTTACATTTTACCAGACTGAGATTCCCGCCAAACCATGATAGACTATGCTCTAAAACCATGCTCGATCGCTTTTTGGTATGACATTTAATGTCATACCAACCCCTAATGTCATATATATACATATATGTTTTGCTACATTTAAGTGCCCACCAATGGAACTAGTGATGTTAAAGGCAAGTTCCTCCTTCTGAGTACGTATTACATGTAATAAGCCGGTGTTTTTAGTTGATAATCATAAGGCTTCTTTCCTATCAACGCTTCTAAAAAGTCCATCGAGTATAAAATGATAATAAAAACAGTATATTACACCACTGCTATTTTTAGATATTACATATTACACTTATGATTATCATCTTCTTAACCATCCTTGAGGTCAGCATTTTGTACAGCCATTGTACAAATGATAATCTTAAACGGGCTGAGGTGGCTTCACGTTGTGGTGTAAAAATGTTGTAAGGACACAACAACTTCTGAGTGTTTACACAAGGAAACTTTTACATTTTGAAAATGTACACACTAGATGGGCAAGCGGGTTCTTATCTGCTGTCAAATACTATATTTATGTTTCTATTGATTGTGGTATTTTTGTGTATATTAATCACACATGTACCACATGTGCATAGACATTGTACATGGCTGTGGCTTGTGGCCACTACAAAGAATCCTTTGAGGGCCACTGCTCTAGGACACTGACCCAAATTAATTAATTTCATTTTTTTTACTTTACTAAAGTCATCAAGTCATATTTTATTTTTTAAACAAGGTAGCAATGTGTCCAATATAGACAGCTAAATACAATATGTAATTTGTTCTAAGTATATGTACGCTGAGTAGTTTTGTTCAACTACAAAGATCTCTTTCAACAAACGTTACTTTACAAATGTTTCTTGAAAACATGATGAAACAAAAAGGCTATTTTTCCCCATCTGCCGCTTAATTAATTTAGTTTCTGACCTCAGTGTATATCCTAATAGAATATTCATTTAATATTTCCATCTTCTTGTCACATTGTTTCCAGAGGGTACGCTGATTTATTGATAACAATATCTTTGTGAGAGCAGAAAAGGCATAACGTTGCTATTCACTAGAGGTTAGGACGACTGACTTAATGACACTGGATTTCCTGTTTGAAAGGACAAATAGATTGAGGGCACATCTTTAAAGGTTTTGTTTATCTCTTACTTATTGAATGTTTTCATCTTGAGAAGTACTCGGTAAATAGTATTCTAATTAGATATCATTTGAAAATCATTAAATGTCAAACTAGATGCATAATCTTTAATTTATGAGAATGTGTTTGTATGGCTAGAAGAACCAGAGAATCCTTTGAGGTACGTAACAAGACTGAAAAAACATCCCAAAATATATTTTTAAATATAAAAAAATTAGGTTAAAAGTCAGCTATGATGAGAGGAACAGCTAGTTCAAAGCAGTAATTAATGCACAGTTCATATTCTTATTCTGTGTCTAAATATTTTTAAATGCTAAAACAATGGCCCTTGTTTATATAAAGGAACATTCCAGGCATCATATGCACTTTAATGCATATGATTGCTCAGTGGTCCCTTGAGATTTGTGCCTCTGACGCATGCTATTTGGCTTGCCGGAGATGTCTTCTGTAACCAATCAGCTTCAGATTTGGCTTGGAGAGCGTTCTAGGGGGCTAACAAGACCACCCCAGTTCGAAAGAAGAAAAATCTAAATCAGATCAATATTTGGTTTGCCTTGAAAATAGCAGCAATTCTAGGTACACTTGCACAAAGCCAAGGATTTTATAGGCATATATGTAGGCGTATGAGTAAACAATTATACCAAACAGGTTCTAATGATCATCAATGTAATATGTAGGTTGAAATACAATCATAAACTGAAACAGAAACAGCTGAGTAGGAGGAACAAAACTTGGGCAGCAACAGCCAAACTCACCAACAATGTAAGGTTGCTGATGTCAAAAGTCATACACCATGGTAAAACTAAGACACAATGTTATAACATGTCAAAAAGGTCTCTCCAAGGCAGAAATTTCAAGGCAGAGAGGTTTCCAAGCTCCAAAAGGCCAATGTTGAGGACCATGAAAGCAGTGGTCAGCACTCTGTAGCAGTGCCATCAGTTGAGCATTTGCAGAAAACAGTAGGACCCTGGTTTACCCATATACTAGTCAGAAGTGGTCTTTATGTGTCAGGAACCAATTTTTCACTGCCTGAACCATGGCTTTTTTATACCTGTGGCGTTTACATCTGCGACCACTAGTGGCCACCCTCCGCCCTCTGGAGCACTCAGAACTCAGGTGTGCCTTGTTACCTGGGTTGAGCCCTAGCCTACATCCAGCTGGGCCTTGTTACCTGGATTACCCTGCCTTTATGAACCTGCCCTGCCCTTCAGTCAGGGCCTTTGTATTGAAGTCTAGGGACTTTCCTGCTGTGGCTCTGCACCTGTACTGTTCCTGGTTCCCTGCTTTGTGTCCTTCCAAGTGGACTCCCTGCTTTGTGTCCTTCCAAGTGGACTCCCTGCTTTGTGTCCTTCCAAGTGGACTCCCTGCTTTGTGTCCTTCCAAGTGGACTCCCTGCTTTGTGTCCTTCCAAGTGGACTCCCTGCTTTGTGTCCTTCCAAGCGGGCTGTGTGCCTTTCGTACCCTTCCAAGCGGGCTGTGTGCCTTTCGTACCCTTCCAAGCGGGCTGTGTGCCTTTCGTACCCTTCCAAGCGGGCTGTGTGCCTTTCGTACCCTTCCAAGCGGGCTGTGTGCCTTTCGTACCCTTCCAAGCGGGCTGTGTGCCTTTCGTACCCTTCCAAGCGGGCTGTGTGCCTTTCGTGCCCTTCCAAGCGGGCTCTCTGTCTGTCGTGCCCTTCCAAGCGGGCTCTCTGTCTGTCGCGCCCTTCCAAGCGGGCTCCCTGCCAAAAGACTTATTACCTGTATTTTATTTTGCCATACGTCCGGTTACTTGCTTAGACTATATTACCCTTATTTGCTGGTCCTGTTATATACATGAAATACACTGCATTACCTGGATTTCTGTTTGTGGTGTCTTTGTTTGCATAATCATGCACCGTGGGTTACATACTGAACCCCAAGTATCCCCTGCGCATGGGCTCCTACCTGACCTGATCACCAGAGTCCTGACATCATGGAAGACTTGCAGCCAAAAAGCGATAACTCCGACGTGAAAACAAGGCCAAGCAACTCAATTATTCATGAAAACGCAGAAACTGGAGTGCAGAAGAATAGAAAAAGTCAAAATGGTGAAATAGTTGGCTATAGCGAAAGGCTGGAGAGCGGTACAAGAATGAATGTTTGCAGGCAACAGTGAAGCATGGTGGAGGTTCCTTGCAAGTTTGGGGCTGCATTTCTGTTAATGGAGTTGGTGATTTGGTCAAAATGAAAGGTCTCCTCAATACTGGGAAATACAGGCACATACTTATCCATCATGTAATATCATCAGGGAGGCATCTTTATGGCCTCAAATTCTGCAACATGACCCCAAACATACAGCCAAAGTCATTAAAAACTATCTTCAGCATAAAGAAGAACAATGAGTCCTGGAAATTATGGTATTGCCCCCCCCCCCCCCGAGCCCTGATTGCAACATCATTGAATCTTCATGGGATCAGAGAGGTAGAGGCAAATGAGGCTATCTAAATCCACAGAAGAACTGTGGTTAGTTCTCCAAGATGTTTAGAATATTCTGTATAATATAGCCTATAACATTGACTTTAGTTTCTGGGACTCTGGAATATCTATAAGTGCCTTGAGCAGAGACATAACGATCGATTATGTGGAAAATCAAATCAATCAATGGCATCCAAAGTTCATGGCCTTTCCCAGAGGAACCATACTCTCTGACATAAAGTTTAAGAACACAACAATGATTTCCAATTTGACCTCCACAGCAAAAACTGGGTCGCCATCGTTAGCAAGTGGTACAATTATTAAATAAGCAGGTTTAAGATTAGTGCTTCTATAGTTGATAAAATATCATTAATCCATGTAGTTTTGGATTATTGAGGAGACCATTCATTTTGCTGAAAAGGAATATAACCGTAGTGCACCCCTTCTAGGGAATTGTAGAAATGGTACAGCATGGACTAAATTCTAAGTACAAAAAGTGAGGGAGGGTAATAATAGCAGAGAGACACGAGCCATGGGAGGAGCAAAGAGGACAGGAGAGTATTTGGATATCAGAGAGGGGGTATTTTGGGGCTGCCAAGTGGTTAAAGGGATATGTAGGTCAGGGGTCTGCATTTGATTCAGGTGAGTATAGGAAGGTAACGGAGTGATTTGTACAGAGGGGTAGTAGATGAAGAGGTGTGGGGGAAAAATAGTTTGTCAGCAGTGTTCAGGATGCATTAATAAAGTGGCTATTGCCCCAAAACAGTTGCATACTAATTTGCTGTTATGCCACCATAAAGACACAGGGTGGATAAACACAAATATCTAGAGAGTTTGTTAGTAATTTCTGTTTATAGATTGAAGTGGTAACATGTGAGAGAAGGACGAGACCGGTTAGTAGGGAGTTGCAATAACCCAGACAAAATATCACACAGTAATTGATTAGTCCTTTGGTTGCTTCTTGAGTGAGGAGAAAAGGGGATTCGGGAGATGTTTTTCAGGTGAAGGTGGCAGGATTTGGTGATGGATTGGATGCAGGTCAAGTTTGACACCAAGGCAGCGAACTTGGTCTGTTGGGTGGATTGTGGCATTATCGACAGTGATCAAAATATCAGGAACTGTGGATAATGAAGATGGCAAAATAACCAAAATGTTGGCGAGGGAAGTTAGAAGAGAAGGGTCAGCAGAGGAAATGTAGATTAGCGTGATATTAGTACACAGGCAATACCAGAAACCAAAGGAAGATGTTAGTTGTCCAATGGAGGAGGTGTAGACAGAGTAGAGGCAGAACCCCTACAACCCCCCCCCAGGAGGGGGTAGTGGAGAGGGGCTAGTTCCAGATAAACAGACACTAAAGATAGGGTTAGATAGGTATGATTTAGCCATGAGAGAGCCATGTCCTGGATGCCATAAGCATTAAGGGTTTGCAGAAAGATGGTCAAGAGTATAAGCAGGGAGAAAATACATTTTGTTTTATTAGCAGGATGGTCATTAGTGAATTTGCAGAGAATTCATGGAGAGAAAAATAAACGATTATAGGTTAAGCATTTCAGCAGTTTAAAGGCCAGGGGGAGAAGGGATATAAAACAGATTGGGATGTAGATTCAAGGGAAGGCTTATTTAAAATGGGAGAGATGATAGCATGTTTGAAGGACCATGTGAATACACCAGTGGAAAGTAAGAGGTTAAAGAGATGGGTTGGGGCTGGTGAAAGGACACTAGAAAGAGAAGGTAGGATATATGCGTAGCATCTGTTTTGTTTTAGCGGGTCATAACATACTAATACTTTTGAAATTGATTTTTTCTAATATTTTAGTGGTTCACTATTTATTATTTTCATTCTTTTGCACTAATCATAGTACAACTTGAATAAAGATCCCTGTGGAGTCTTTATAGATTTCGTAGGTCACTCATATAACTTGAGGGTACCCCCAATGACGTCTCAGAGACATAACTGAGTTCTGGAAAATTAGCTATGTTTAATTTTGCTTCAGTTTCCATGTTTTGGTTTTTATTGCAATTTCTTATTTTGTCTCATTGTTTCTCTCTTGTCTCACTAGGGTCACTGACTGTAGAATATGGGGTCCCTGGTATTAGATATTTACCTGCAGATTCAAAAAATGCAAGATATACTATTACTAGTTAGTGGTCATTAAAAAGGTTAAGCAAAATATATCAACACAAACTATTCCCTAGCCTTTCATATTTGTTGTTGCACTGAAGGTGACCTTGAGACAAGCATGTCTGTGGCATGGAATTTCTACAGCAGAATATATAGGCTAGACTGACATCTTTACAGCTTGTCTGTTGATACAATTGCCATTTTTTACATTTCACAGCTGCTGTTTCTTAAACATTGATTTAGTTCATTCCAGTAAACTCTTAAAATAGTGTTGAAGATCACAGTTATAAATAGTAAGACATACACCCCTTGTGTTAAATATCCATGTAAATGTTATATATAATTTTTTTCATTGGGTGTTCTTTGCTCTGCAATTTGTAGTGGATTCAGATTTAGATCTAGGCTAAACGATATCCTGGCCATGAACACTCTTCTAAAGCTCTCTGTTAACCAATAAACAATGTGTGTTTCTAATCTGGAACATGATCAGAAAATATATCAATCTTCCTTGTAGAATACAGCAAAATTCAATTTGCAATTCATCTTAATCGGTGGCTATATTAAAAAAACAGACTTTTTAAAAGCAAATTTTTGGCAAATTATTTAGAAGCAGTGGATGGTATTTATTCTGCTTTATGTATATAACTTTACAATTCTGAATGCAAAGAAACTACATTTGAGGAGGGTGCATGTATGAAGAATGAAAAGATGACCGTTAGCTAGTATAAATTCCAGATTATAATGTGTAATTACATTAATAAAACATCTGAATTAGCTGTACAGATAGGAGACGTAGGCTGAACTAAATATTGCGTCAGTATTGGAAATGAACAATATGTATCGTGTCAAATAAATTTCAAGTCACGGCTAGCTGCTTGATAAAAGCGTTAACAGATACTAAGACAGCCACTGCAGAAAGACCACAGAGGGAATCCTTATTTTAAATATACATGCATAGGCAGATCATGGAAGCAATCCAATGCATAGTAAATAGAGATTTTGCCAAAAGCCTTGTTATATATATATATATATATATATATATACACATAAACCGTTTCCAAAAATTATTTTGACAAAGATGTGATGCGGATATAGTGCTTTAATAAAATGTTGTGATTAATTAATGAGTTATTAAAACTGGATGCAACAGTATTTTTCCAATTAAAATGGTATGACCCATGACCAGCCCCTAACCAAAGTGAAATTAAATCACACCGAATAACTTTAAGTCAAAATTGTACATTTCTATATGCGGATCGATGCCCAAACATTTTATCACGATTCTTTACGATTAGTAAATTGGATAATCCATTGCAGCATTGGGATATTGGGTTAAGTATGTTCTCAGAAAGAGTAACAGGTGATTTTTGATGATGTGTCAAAAGTTAATATACCCAAAAGCTGGCTATTGTAAACAGAGAACAACAGTTACTAATGAGTCACGAGAAAATCCTAATGTACTTTTAGTCTACGGATATACATAAATAAATGATTAACACTACCAAAACACACATTTAGAGATCTATTCACTAAAATGGGATTTCAGCGTCTTGACTATGAAGCATTGTGACAGGCACACTCCATTGTAGCCTTTTCATGCGCTCACTCCCTGTATGCCCTCATTTGCTAGCACAAGAACCACACGTCAGCTCAGCACCATAGGCAGTCATGTTGTTTGTCTATATGGTAGATCCGATGGAGCTTTCGCTAAAACTGCATCTCTTTTGCAAACTCAACTGGAAACTCATTCAACTTGTGAAGAAACTCATAATTGATGTATAAATAAAATAAACTGTATTGTCAAGATTAAGGCTGTCATTTGATTCATTATTATTCTAAAATCTTTTACTGTAGATAAGTGTTTTAGAATGAAATTATTTCTCATTTTTACAAAATAAGAAGCCTCTTTCCTCTTATTCTTCCACCAAACAGAAAGCATTAGCGTGATTTTAATGTTTGCAATCTTTGTAACATTTTTCATAATCTAAATATATGGTCACGGTGCACTAGAAACACTTTACTTTGCAAGGAAAACAATACAGACAAGATAAATCTTTGCCCAGAAGAAGTTACAATCTTATTTAGTGTTTGTGATTCAGGGAGATAAAGAGCCATGCCTTAGGTCACCATGATGCAGACAAACAAATCAACAGTAATGTTTCTGTGTACTTGTGTACAGAGGATGAAGAGTAATATAGTAAAGAGAAAAAGGGACTTCACTTTTAGCTGTAAAGCCCAAAGGCATCCGAAAATAATGGCACATTTATTTTTTTTAAGTCTTTTATTTTCAACATTTATTCCGGGTACACCCAGTATGTTAAAATTAAACACTGTTACTTCCAGGGTTTATATAGATCATCAAAAAGATATTATTTTTAGACCAAACCATAGTACCTTTTTGTCAGGCGTGAATGAGCCAGTGTGTTATTTTCGAATTAAACACGCTTAGTTGAAGCTGATAATATAATAAATTAAGATACCAACTAAGATCAATCAAACCGGTTCATGATAGATTACTTATGGAAATTATTGGAACTTCTTATGATAATGATGACTCTTAAAAAGCATAATTCAGAGCTATTTTGCAGACGGCTAAAAAAAAGGACACAAAGTCACATTTCACCAGCAGAATAATAATTTAAAGTTATTGAAGGCCATGTTATCATAATATAATCCATTGATGCACCTAGGATTAAGCAAATTAAGTCTTTGCCAACTACTAACTGGGATATTTCTATATTGTGTTGCAAGATAACAGGTGAACCTTATAACTCTAACAATTGTGCCCCCAAACGCATATAAAACCATTTTGACAATGTTTAATCTAGGCCATCATATATTCAATTGGAACACAAATAAAAACATAGCAACAACCACATATTGTTAAACATAATTAGCAATCAAAATCCCATGTCAAAATACCTTGCCAATTTACAGTCCTAAAACAGATTGAGCAGTTTAGCACAAAGCACCTTTTGTCATACGGTTCAACCAAAACAGCTTCTGTCACAGCATGTTAATGCATTATTGCTTCTCGACAAAGTAAATGTATGATGATAGACACTTTAAAACGGCACAACTGACCACTTAATAGTTCAAATTAAATATGACCCCTCTTCCTGGAAACCGTTCACCTATAACTTAGATGAATGGTATAAAAGAAATACCACCCTCATTACATGCTTCTTCCTGCATCCATTTATCCATTAGAGTTGAAAAGAAAAAAGCTTTAGGAAAATAGCAAGTATTGTATATCCTATTTTAAAAGCACAAAATTGCGTTGACCGCTTCAGAATACTTTATAGAATATAATTAGCATAAAATATAATAAGAAACAGACAAGGAGCTTGCTTCAACAACTTACAAACATAGACAAATACCATAGAAACATACAAATGAAATATTCACGGCTAGCATCATATTAGTATTTCAATTACCAATACGAGTATTACCAATCATTGGCATTATTATGGTGTAATCCTAGATTCTGTTACTAAGGGTTCTAGAGCACTTAACATGATCAGATATATGTTTTTTCCGACATATTTAATCCAAAATTAAATAACTAAAAAAAAAACCAAAACCTTGCATCATTAGACTCAGCCATGTCAAAAGCCAATTTTATAAAAGCATATATCACAATCTACATTTAAATGCTACCCTCGATTTGGAGCTACTGTACATAAACAGTATGTGCTTACTCTTAACTAATGATGCTCAAACAGCTTCTGTATCTTTATATTAGTTAGTCATTCGGATCATTGGTGCATTTCCTTTATACCTGTTACTATAACAGTACACACTTTCCATACCAAATTATTCTACACACCTTTTAAATTATTTACACACCTTGCACAAATATACTATACTGTTAAGAAGGCTACATTATACTGTAAGATAAAACAGACAATAGCATACAATATACAATGTAATTAAAATTCTATATCGCAAATTATCTCGCCTAAAGAAGCACTACATTGATTGCCACATACAATAACATCAAGTAAATGTATTAAAATAAAAATAAAGAGATTTAAAATTGGATTAATAAAATCTTGTCTATTAACGTGCGGGTTTATCATCGTTTATAAAGATATATTATATACTAACATAGTAATCTAGATTGAAAAATTGCTATGACATCAAGCTCAACCTTGCTGTTGACCCAGAAGAAATTTGCATTCAATACTGCATATGTGCTCATCCACCTTCTGCATTTGTGTGTGGGAACACAAATTAAAGGACTAGATTAAGCTATTTGTCAGCTATTCCTGAATTATTACATTTTATTTGTTCCCTATACTTGTTGGTCCTTTAGAAACATTTGAGAAACTCTTTCATTTGTCTAATGTATGTGCTTTCCGTGCCTGCATTCTACTAGTTTAGATGTGTCACCAACAATAACTATGAAAAATTGCAGCCTGCATTACGTTCTACTTTCATCCAATCAGCGTTTTACCTTGCACCAACTACCAAAGGGACTTCACTTTCAAGAAGTAACAAATCTCATTTAACCCCACTGAGTTTCAATCTATGTTCCTAATGGCCATTTGTACAGTTCGCACACTTTTAAAATGGCACTGATTCATTCGTAGTCTAGGAGTAATCAAGCTGGTTACATAAATGTAAGTATATAAGATATAAATCAAAAACTAGGTTTCGAGTGATAATGCCTACAATAATAGAATTATAATAAGCCATTATTCATAATACTTCTTATACTTGTAATACTTATTAGGTATCAATCCACACTTTCGAGCAATAGAATGAAGCACAATACACAAACTTAGGGTTTAATCACTAAAGCTGGAGTTTACATGTGTTTTTGACGGCGAACCTACGGATTTCCACTCCCATTAACTCCCATTAACCCCTGCGATGCTGCGTAGATAACGGGAGTGGAAATCCGTAGGTTCGCCGTCAGGAGTTAAAGACCTTTAACTCTTGGAGCATGGAGACAGACCAAGTTGCCCTTCAGGAGTTAAAGGGCCATGCAAGCGATTCTATTGGTCACCTGCAGGGGCCTCCTCTGGCATCAACCAAAGGCAGAGGAGCTCCCTGCCGGCGACCAATAGAGTTCCTCGTACAGAACTTTAACTCTTGGAGCGGGGAGACCAATGGTTGTTCTTATGGCCCTTTAACTCCTGACAGCGAACCTACGGATTTCCGCTCCTGTTAACCCCTGCGATGCTGAGTAGATAAATCAGTAGGTTTAACCTTTAACTCTTGGAGCGGTGAGACTGGCCAAGTTCCGCCGTACTACGTTAACCACGTATTAGCCACTTCTACAACAAAATGGCAAAAAACGAAGAAAAAAACAAACACGAACACAGGAACGGGCGAATATTCATGGAATACGAAGATTTTTTCCCCACAAAGACGAACACGAAGAGTTGGCCGGTGCCCAAGTCTACAATTTACGAGTGTTTAATCCTAAACATGTTAATCTAGGTAAATGTATGTATACGCACACACAAATTTCTTTGGCATAATAGTTCTGGAAAATTATAGATCACATTCTGAATATTAAAGCTCAGCTAAAAAAATTTAAGTATATTTTTTTCTAGTAAATATTTAAGAATAATTATTATATTACTCTGCATCCAATGTTGTAAAGTAAGGGGCTATTTTACCCCAGGGAAGATGATCTATGGCACATAGTGACAAAACTGATTTATGAACTTATTTCTTGCCCTGGTGTTTTTTCTCTTTCCTCTATGCCTATTGGTCAGTTGATTCGCAGATTATTTCTCTTTCCATTGCAAAGGCTTGCTCAGCGTTAGCAACACTACTTGTAGGTGCCTGCAAATAGAGACATTTTACATTAAATACACCTTCCAAGGCCATTAATGTCTCATTGAAGCACTGATTCCGTAAGTGAATCTGGAAGCACTTTCAGAGGTAACATTACCTAATAGTTTACCTTTCACGGTAGTTCTCTGCTTGTGATGTATTAACCAGTATATGCCATTGTAGAAACTAAACATACTGGACAGTTAATCTGCCACGCTGCTCATCTAGAAAATGGTGATACACATTCCTACACTTGGCTAAATAGCCACAAAATGTAGGTGTCACGTAACTATATTGGTTGGCAAAAACCATAAATACAAACACAAACCAAATAGAATCCTGAATAACTGGTAATACTTTAATTGGCAAAGTCAACATTGCTATTATGAGTTGTTTGTCTTAAATCTTACTACATCTTTACTATATGCAAATAATAAAGTTGGTTTGACCTCTAAAAGGATATGTTTATTAACATCAGAAGAGGTTGGATATTTTCCCAAAGAGGATGGGTTACTTATGTTAGTTCTTCAAATGTCCCAATGATTACAGAATTCACAGGACAATATGGGAGACATTTATAAATGCCTGGTACAAATATTTGTTAAAAATGGTTTAAAACTGTTCCAGGTGCATTGAAATATTGCCTATGTTTTCCCTTGGACTTATATTATGCGATGTAGACTTTATTCAGGGTATACAACTGATGGATACACTATTACACAGACATCTTAGTGTCCCATACAGACCCACTAGTGAAGAATACATGCATTCTTCAATCTGTAGGCAAAAACATAATACATTTGATAGCTGCGTGGTCCCTTTACATTTTCTTTGCGTACCCCTTGCTAATGTATTTGCCTCCCCCCCTACGATATTTTCCATGCATGAGATGTGTTCAGCCAAACACATCTAAACGCACATTATTTACTTATATCCAATCAACTCAACACTGACTCGGAAAGGCTACAGGGGTCTGTTCCATCAGCATTGGCAGCAAAAGCATGGGGGGAAAAATCCCATTGAAATCAACAGGACAGCTTTTCTGTTACTGATTATTACACAGGTGGGGGTTTTTCATTTCTTTTTGTTTTCCTTTCTAAATAATGCATATTTAAGTACTCACAGAGTACTTTAACATTTATTCTTTATCAGTATAGCTGTCAGGAAGAATCTAAACAATCTGTCCCACTAAAGAGAAGTTACAGCTCTAGAGCTGCAGTGCACTGCACCGTTCCATGGTCCCATTTGTGTACAGCTGTTCGAAGCAGCCAATGAATGGGAGCCCTTATGGAACTGGTTGGCGTAGGGCAGGGGTAGGCAACATTCGACACTCCAGATGTTGTGAACTACATTTCCCTTGATGCTTTGCCAGCATTATGACTGTAAGAGCATTATGGGAGATGTAGTCCACAACATCAGGAGTACTGAAGGTTGCCTACCCCTGTCGTAGGTTATTCCGCACAGGTACTTTAGCTAGCAGGAAAATGAGGCAGATTCCAGGGATTCTGCAGAATCCCGCCATACATTTGCAAGGGAAGCTAAATGAAAACTTAAAGGGAACCCTGTTCATACCCATGAAGGTGTATATGATGATATGTCTCTTGCAGATTAGGACCTGGGTACAACAGACTAAAACATTTACTCTCAAGCATTGCTTTTGCATTGCTTTTGAACATATCTTTTACTGGATACTGAAAATTAAATACCTTTGCCAAAATATTTCTTTATGACATACCTGTAATTAATTAAAAACATTTATGCTGTTGGCACAGCTGGCTAGTGTACAAATACCATCTGTCATGAGAAACTATTTCCAGCTTGCTATATTTCCCTTTTCTATTGTAACAGAAAACATCCACTTAAAATGTATGCTTAAAGGTCCCATTAAATAAAGAAAATACATAAAATAAAACCTGCAGGAACTGATTAAACTGCACTAAAAAATTATATTGTGTCATGTCATATAGCAGGGGCGTCCAAGCTGCGGCCCTCCAGCTGCTGCAGGACTACATCTCCCATACTCCTCAGCCAGCCCCTTAGCTGAAAGAGCATTATGGGAGATGCAGTCCTGCAGCAGCTGGAGGGCCGCAGGTTGGACGCCCCTGTCATATGCTTAGATGTTTGTGAATTATATAATGAATTCTTATCATAAAAAGATCTACGGTATCGTTTTCTTTGTGCTTCAACATGGGCCCTACAATTTAACAGACAAATTAGAAATGCAATTGAATTACCTTCCATTAGAAATGTATAAATAGAAACAACATTGGGTTATATCATGTTCAAACACAAACCATATAAATAGTTATTACCTCCAAGTACCAGCACTGTGTACAACACAACATTGAGTAATAGGTTTCCCATGGTTGACAATTCAGGGATTAATGGTAAAATGGAACAATTAGCTTTGTATGGCAGTTAAAAACAAGCAGAGTTAGTTGTTACTAAGCAGACAGTAATACACTGCAGTTTAGTTCCTAACAATAGAACATCTTCCAGGGAGGGCAAAATATTAACCTTGTCCAAGGGGCTGTGCATAGGCAACATATTTATCTGGGAATATCCAGGGTTTGGGCTTCCTCCAGCGGAAGTATGGAGCAAGCGTCTTCTCAATAGCAGAAAATAAGGTTTTTCTATCCTATACTGATTTGTAGTTAAAAAAGGAAGAGCAGGTCAGATTACATTTGTGTGTAATAATGGAGTTAATGCAACAAATCACTAAGCCAATCATTCACATTTTATGTTTGACGCTTCTATTTCAAGACATGCATTAAATAATTTTGTAGCCAACTACATTTCTCGTTCCACTCTCCATATAATCGGTAGGAACAGACAGGTAACCACGTGTATCATTTAAAGCAGGGATGAAGAATTGTTGCCAGCTACAGATACCAAGGTTCACGATTAGATCACAACTGTCTTTTCACTCCTACAATCCAGGTCTGATATTCCAGCTTGTCTATTACTACGTCTGAGGTACATTAGATCATTATAGCCAGCTTCAACTGCAAGGAAAGCAAATGTTACATACCTCCTAAATGTTTTTGGCACAATTCCTTAATGTTGTAGTTATTTCCTGGCACCAATCACCCAACTCTATACAGGGTCCCTACAAAGAATAGAAAAATACCTTAGTCTTACATAAAGATATCATGTATTGTATTTGGATACAAATTACTAGATTATTCAAATCTACCATTTAGTCCAGTTTAGGAAAAAATGCAGAGGTGTCTGCATGTTTTAACAATTCACATAAAGATTCTTAATTGGAGAGAGAGATCTTGCTCAATTTCTCAAGTATTCTCAACAGGGCAGGTTTTCCGTTGTCCCCTAGGCACAGGTGGCTCTTTAATTTGCAGTTCTTCAAGACAGATACTGATTGATCCACCTGTGCACTTTTCATAAAAATGCATTTCTGGGAATACTCGATGACTGAGAATTATAAAATTTGAGCACATTATATTTTTTCGGTAACTTACAATGTACAGAAAGAAATATACTTTATTGGTATATACTGTATTTTTTTATGTTAAACATATGATAGGAAAAGGAGGAATTCTGATACATGGAAATTAGAATCTGTAGTTTTAATTATTGAGCATGCCCAAGGTGTAAGTTATATACTACTGGCTCATATTTATGAAACAATTAATTTTTTTTGCTGTATAATATTTTCATCCAAAACAAGATACATACACGGGGAAAGGAGAGCGGGATTTAACACAGTTTGCAAGGGGGCAGGAATTTGTGTTATTCTACTAAAACCATGTTCACTATTAGTAGTTATTTGGGATTTTATTCATAGCTTACTAAATGCTTTAATTAATTGCAAGTGTACCATAGTAATAGTAATCTGATTTTTTTGAAATCTGATAAGCAAACCACTTTTTAGGATACAATAAAAATGTATCCTATGTAAATAATGTTATGCTGTGTACATTAACTTTTACTTTTATAAGTTATTACCTATAAAATTAACCAAACCCCTTAACAGCTCAGAGCAGTGAGACTATTTAAAGAGAAAAAGATAATTAAAAACTCATCACTGACAAACCCACAAGTATTAAGAAATATTAGTAGTAAGATGGGAATAGAGTGTACTGTACAATATTTCACAGCAAGTGCAACTACAAACTCTGGAGAAAGCTGATAACATTTACTAATTTTACACAATTTGACAGCTCTGCATGTAAGGTTATCTCCAGGTGAGATTTTCAGTGTACCCTGTGCTATTACGAAAATAATGAATAAACCTGCACAAACTAGCATTTTTTTGTCAAGGGATAATGCTGTTGTTATGTATTAAATTAAAAGTAAACATAATTTGTGCAAGTTTACCTAAGGATCTAGAACAGCGATGCTGAACCTATGGTATTCAGAAGTGTTGAAGTGCCTGCTTTAAAATCAGCCGAAAGGGAGCCCGAGGTCCGTTCCTACAGACCTCTGTTTCACTGCTTCCTCGCGGAGCGTGGTGGCTTATGATGCTGAGCCCCGGGATATGATGTCATATCCCAGCACTGAGCTCTCAAACAGAGGTCTGTAGGACCGAGACGGGGAGAAAGAAGAGAGAGATATAGAGTGAGAAATAGGAGTGATAGTAAGAAAGTTGATAGATAAAGAGAAAGATATAGGGGAGAGATAATGAGAGAAAAAAAGGAGAGATAGAGTTTAGTGGGGGGGAGGAGAGATAGGAAGAAAGGGGAGAGAAAACATCAGTACATGGATTCCACCTCAGAAGCTGCCAAACACCTTTTTTAACTGCCAAGCTGTGTGATTTATGTAAGGCCCAAAAAAGTCCGCCATCGCTGCTTTAGAACTATTAAATGAATTGCTGATCTAAATCAATACAGCCAATATTTAGTAAACGGCAACGCTACTGTTGCTATAGTTTGCATGTGCCTAAAACCTCTGATTCATTTAAACATGTTCACATGATGCAGTATTGATTTTGCTTTATAAATAGTAACCATGGGCATTAATCACGGGGAGTGCACCTTATCAGCTTTTATGTTTACGTTCTCACTCTTTTTTTCTTTCCAAGATAGCTGGGCTCACGGTATTAAACATATTCTTCGTCTTAGCCCCTTACTAACACACACACCATCTACCAATGTGTATTCACTCTGAAACGCCAAAGGACAAAATCAATACCTATATAAACGCTTCAGTTCTTGTGCTTGAATGTAGTAATTATTGTGCAACTTCACAACCCATGGAGAAATATAATGAATTACACGTTTAAGAGTTAAGGTAACACATCTAAAAAAAGGAACTGGCATTTATTAAAAAAAATTATAATATATATGTATATATATATATACACATCTGTATATCTTCTGTATATCTTCAGGACTACCCTAGGCCTTACCTAAAACAGTGCCATTAACTTCCCACTCCGTGCCACATCCTTCTTTTGACATCATACCCAGCGCTCTGTCATTTAACCTTTTTCAGGGTTTTTATTCCCAAAAGTTTTTTGATTTTTTTAATTTATATTTCATTCCCATTTTTGGAAGGGGGGCTCTCCTCTGATCTATCTGTTGTGATTACACTGCTCAATAGCACTAAAATGCTATTTGCAATATGTTCCACCAGTAGGAGCAACTGGAGATCTCCTGGGTCTCTCCTCTCCTCTAGTGATCTTCTGGTGGGTATTAGCACCGATAATTACAGGAATATACATCCTGATCTCCCATGTAGGGGCAGGGAGAAATTTAAAGAAAACAGTTAATCACATACTTTATACTAGACAAGGACTATTTATAATAGTGCCTCATAAGGCCACATGGTGCTTGAAAAATGTTTTAGGTTGTTATTCTAGTAATACCAATAACACAAGGGAGAGGGAGATATAAGGAGAAAGGTGGGAAAAAAGAGGGAAAACAGAAGGGACAAGAGAGAAAGCAATATATATATATATATATATATATATATATATATCAAATTGAGATGTTTTGTGTAGATTTTGGTGTGTATAGGTTCCTGGAGTGGGGCATTTGCAAAGCAGGTAAGGCCAATGTTCCAACTACAGTTTTGCAACAGACCAGATGTCCAAGTCAGGAATGCAGCAACATTGTTACCCAGCAACAGGTGAAGGCCATGGACATTTAAACTCCCAGAAGGCTCGCCGAGAGACTGTTCAATGGAGAGGAAGTTCGCATGTGCCCCCGGGGCAAGGAGAGGCCCTGAGTCAAGTGTGGGTTTACGTGCCTGGACCCGTGTGTGTCATCAGGAAGTTTTCCAAAGCCTGGCTTATCTAGGTCTGGCAGGGAGGTATAGCTAGTGAATTGGCCAGTCAGGGTCAACAAAGTGTAACCAGAGTGGGAGCTAGACTTTATTTTCATAATGTTTCTCTTGAGCACTTGTAAATAAAAACATAGAGTGTTATGCAAATCTGTGTTCCTGAGCCTTATTGTCCTAGAGGACCTTGCTTCCTTGCTTAAGATCCCTAAAATGACTTGACTTTACCGATCCTTAGCTACAGGGTTTAGTCACATTATATATATATATATATATATATAGAATATACTGTATATATATATATATATATATATATATACAGTATATTCTATTCTCTATACTATATATATATATATATATATATATATATATATATATATATATATAGAAGGCTTTCCCTGTACATTTACATGCTGCAAGGCGTTAAATATAATATAGTCTTATTAATGCTGATGCTGTGAATTTGAACATTTCCTACGGTAACAATGTGGCATCACTTTGGAAAAATGTGCTGTATTGTGAGGTGGGAAAGACAGGTGGGAAATAATAAGGCCCTAGATAATATAATTTGACAGTGCTATATTCAGCATACTCCACCTAAAACCGTGAGAATGTAAAACTGTCAGGTCAGTTTGCTAGTAATTAATCAGTTCTCAAGTGGCAGTTTTAACCATGCGTATACCGCATATCTTTCCACCATTGCACTCCACTATGCTTTAGCGAACACCTTCATACACATTAGGTATCCATTGATGGGTATGTATGTACTGAATACTGCTCTCAGTTCTATCCCAGTTATTTCATGGGAATAGCTGCTTACAAAATAGTGCATGTATAGGCAATGGTAATAAAAATGACTGCTGTCCAGGGTTCTGAATAAAATAAGCAGAAATAGCTGTAGTGTTATTTCCAAGGCATATTCAGAGTCCTTGATAAAATTCATATTTTGAGTGGCAATTCCTATCACGGCCTGTTCAACAAATAACACAAACATAAATGACAGCTCTATTATAATACATTATGTCCTAGAGACATGTACATGCATGCCTAATAAAAGGAACACACTTCAAAATACCTATCACTTTATGAGCAGTAGGGTGCATTTCATATAATTATAATTGGGGTTTGCTATTATAAGTTTTAGTGCTCCTCAGTCTTTGGGACAGGTTCAAACTCGCTAAACCAAGAACTCTTGAGTTTTATATTATGTCCAAACGATTTGCAAATCATGATGTGTGCATTAATAGTAGGGGGCACATTTATTCTATTGGTTGCCATGGTGATAGGACATTATGAAATAATATTCAGGTATGGATTTCTTGGTGGATGTATCCTGTGCGTATATGGAAACACTTACAAAGCCTGAGAATTGTTTGAAGGTAATCAATATATATATATAATGTACTTTTGTTCTGTGAATTGTAATGTTATGTTCACTAGTGTAATACAATGGAAGTGTCAGGATAATTGTCGTTACAACATGTCGAAGCATGTTTTGTCCTTAAAACTATTGCTTGCGATTCTACACAACATTTGATGGCTACCAATCAACATTTTGTGTTTACGTAGCTTCATGGATTACTTTTGACAAGCATTGATATGAACAGAAAGACATCTTAAAAATCTAAATTGTTCATATAACAAAGATTCATTCTGTAATTCAAAGTATTATTACTTCATTATTTAGTTTATATATAGTATATACTATAATAGGTTTGCCATTTTTCAATGTGGTTTCATACTTAATTTTATGTGGTGGGTATAATATTTAACATGATTATATGAGAATTCTCAGCTCAGTGCTTTTTCATATCTAAACATTACCATACAGAAATTGGTTGGTTAATTACATTGAAATGGATGAACATGCCATGTGTTGTGGGTGTTTTATACTGTGGATGCCCAAGGCCATGTAGGAGAGGACCTGCCAAAGGAGCCATTCCATCTGTAGCCACTGTTTCAAATGTAAAGAGTTTTAAAATTACTGGCAGGTCCAGTGTAGAGCCCTGCGCGGGACTGTTTTCTTAATCCTGCTGCTGCTCGCTCCCACTGAATTTCTGACCATTACCATCCTCTTCCTCAACATGTGTGTTCCACTCCCTCTCCCACAAACATAATTCACATTCATATACTCATTCATTCCCTCATTCACAGATACTCATTAATTTCCTCATTCACAGATACTAATCATTCACAGATACTCATTCATTCCCTCAATCATGCATACTCGTTCATACAAATTCCCCCACCCCCCCCTGAACTGCAGATTTCCCACGCACTCCCACAAGGCTGCCTTTGTTGCACGCACATAGCATAGAAGAGACGCTGTGTGCGAGCAACGCAAAGGCAGCCTTGTGGGAGTGTGCAAGATTACTGGGACCCGCAGGTACATTGTCTAACCACCCACTCCCGCCCAGAACACCCGAAAAACCGCCTGCACCCACAAGTCTTTTGATGGGTCCCGTGGGACCCTCATCCCAATGCAGTCCTCTAGTCCAGCGCCGCTATTTTCTGTGATTTACACTTAGACCCACAGCTTCCTGATCAGCATATATAACGGCCTGACAAAATCACAGAGCCGTCAACTCACATTAGACAGAGGGGTTTCCACATCACTGTATGAATCACTTGCATGATTTCCAAGGACACGTATGTCTAAATGCCAAACCTACATTTTTTTTCAGATCTGAAATTTCATCAGAACTGAAACACACACACCATCACTGAAAAAATATGTTTAAAAATACTTTAACTTTGCATTACAAATGTCTCAAGAGACCATGAAATGCTGTCTATTTTCAATGTTTAAAAATTGTGTTGCTGCCAGTCTGAAATTGTCACTTACCACTCCATTATTCATCACTGCTATCTTGGCATGAATAAAAAAAATAGCTGAAGCCAGAGTAACCTGATTCACCTTTGCAATAAGATTTAACAACATATGATATATGAAATAATAATAATAATAATAAATGATACGACTCATAATAAATTGACTTATTTTGTATTTTTTTTGCTCTTATTTTAAGATAAAAAACACTGTTGATTGCAGAAGTCAATGGACGAGCTATAAGCACTTAACTTTGTGGCAGCAGGAATGTTCTGCGACAAACCACTGGATTTACCCTACCCCCTGTCTCCTGGGGACCTCAATTGAACCCAGGAACAAGGCATTTGTGCTTCACTTCTTCACTTATGCATTTTCCTTGGTTGGTGTTACCTATTCGGTGATCTTGTCCCAGTTTGAGACTTTTGGTGTTTTTTTTTACTCTTCTGCCTCCTGGCTACAGACCTGGCTTGTCCAGTGACTCTGCTTCAGTCGGTTCTGGTCTTCATGCAGCTCCGTATTCAGTGTTCCCATCTCATTGTGACACATGCACCGTTTATTAATATGTAATGTGGGGAGTCTGCTATTCCAGATAGGAATGCATATGAACGATGCATGGTGTAGGTCATGTAAGAACTGCACCCAAAATTTTTATAATGCCCTGATGGTATTCATGGGACTTAAAATGTTAAAATAAGTACAAATCTTTATAAATGAGTAACATGCAGACTTGGCGATCTGACAGGAAAATATTGTTTATGAAAATAAAGAAACAAATCAAATAAAGAAGTTGAGAGAAAGGTTAAATACTTAAATAACCATGCCTAAAAAGACGTTTTTTTGGTTGAACATAGTTGAAAATGGATGAGATTATCCTCGTATTTGCTATATTTAATTGTCAACTTGTTCAATTGTCAAATAAAAAAAAAAGTGAGAAGACTATATTTAAGTTTCATTAGTTAGTGAATGCCCCTGTCTGTGACCCTACTTAAATGTATATATGGGCAGCTGACCTAGAAGCCTTTGGTATGGGGAGCCATCACCAGTGTAAATCCCACAAAACCTATACTTGCAAGAAACTTATATACAGGGCAAAAGGTCTGACCTAAGGTATATCACAAAGCTAAACGATTAGGCTGCTTGAAATTTTACTTGAGCTCTGTAACAATCTCAACACACTGAAGCTACGAAATGATGTTGTGCATCAAAATGAGAAAGATGGAACATTTTACTGACAGGTTTAAATAGGTCAGCGAGCCTCATTATAGGACATGTCCTGATTTTTTTAAGCAACCGTTCCATTGCCATGTCCAAAGCTTCACTTGTGCTTTAGCAATATTGAAGTAACAAAAAGATTTCCTTGCACAGACACATCTAAAGGCTGAAGCAGCAGTAGAGCTACAGCCATTTGTCCTTCACACTGGGGAGTTATCTCATGCAAGACTAGCCATGGAGATCATTTTTACCCCAAAGTTGTTTCACAGTCAGTATCAGTATAATCCCTGCAGGCTGCAATAAATGAAACGCAAACTGTTCAGCATGGATCATAATTTCCGTGATGTTTTTTTTTTGTACATATGAGTACTAAGAAATAACCTACATTGCAGCAAACTCGAATGCCATTGTTACTGTGTGAATGCAAAGTAATATTTTTCTCTTTGGACGTTGTAAGAAAAATAAATGAACCAGAATAGTTGGGGCACATAAAAAATGTATAAATGTACAAACTGCTGGATTGCAAGATTTTTATTTCATGTGTTTTAACTGCTGAAGCCGAACATTTCTTGAAATCGTCCATTGCATTTCTATAAAGCTAATCAGCATACAATGAGGTAGTAATAGATATATAGTATATTTTTTAAAGGATATTTTTTGAAGAAATAAAACAAAAATATAAGACTGTACTGTTAACCATAAAGGATCATTGGTAGGACACGTCTGGTTTTAGTTGATCAAAACAACATTTGTTAATAATACTTCACACAATGGCTCTTCTTGATGCCTTTGAATGAAAGGAGAAAACAGTCCAGGACTGGGATTGAAAACTATATAAAGCATCAAAGCAACATGTGCCATTGAAAAGCACCTGAATTCATTTTTATAATACGCTTTCAGTGTTTGCTTTAGAGTTGGAAGAAGATGTATTGATACACACTACAGGTGCTCTTATTCCTAATATTGTGAAGTATATTTGGCCCAGTGGAGCCATGTTGTAGCTATTCAGGTCCTCTAATATTCTCAATGGCGTGTTTGAGGGACATGGAGTTATGAGTTGTGGGGTGAACATACAACTGCAACTTTTTTGTTTTTGTTTGTGTTTCTCAAATGATTCACTTGGACAAGATCTATTTTGGTGTAAAATGCACATCATGGAAACCAACAGAATGTCTGTAGTGTGTGCTACACATTGTCCCTTAGTTGCCAAGTACCTTTTTCAATAAAAGGGCAGTCTGGTGTCCCTAATAGTCATAGCAATGAAAAATGCATCCATATACCGTATCTTTAGGAGCTGCAGAACACCTTCCCATCTGCTTGAAGCATCCTATCATTGGCATCCTATGAAGGCGCTCCCATTCAAACTTTGTTATACCTCCTGCAGGAGACAGCAGTGGAATTGGCTGGCGGTGGGTATGCCATGTGAGTGCAGTCTTAAGAAGCAGATATGTGCCCCCAAACACATTGTCTGCGCGACAAAGTGCTAGGAGAGCAGGAAAAGAGATCAAATGCATAAAAGGGGGATTTGATGAATTCTTCATGCTACTGCAAGGGGAAGTAAATGGTAATTTAAAGAGTACAGTCAACTATTATATGCATTAAAGAGTATGATGGCTGGAATATCTCTTTAAAAGTAACATTTTACCACAACAAAGGCAGTCTTCCATAGATTTTTCTCAGTCTAAGGTGTTACAACCAAAAAAATATGACAGTACACTAAAATGGAATAAAAAAATGTTATAATAATGTAAACATACTTATCTGCAGATTTGTCTCAAGCACAACATTAAAGCCATTTTCCTATGGCTAGCTCTGGGAAAAATATGATATATACTATGTAGGATTGCAATGATTTCAATTATAGATGAATGTCAACATCAATAGTAACCTCCATCATGTCCTTGAGCAGTCTCATGGTATTTTCTCTCTACTGACTGAATAAGTTTGTACATTAAACTATCATACCAGGCATGCAATGCAATTTATATTACAGCTGCAGCAACATTACTTTATTAATTGCAAGTAAATGACAAAATAATAATAGCGGAATATGTTGCAAAGACTGTTTATGTAACATTGTAATGCACCAGTAAGTAAGCTATTGATGTAATGAACAAAACATGCATTGTTTTTTTCCCCCCACCCATAGATTCTGCTGCTAGTAATTATGTCTCAGACTTTTGCGTGTGATAAACAAAAATTAATGCACATTTACAACCATAGCGGTGTGGGGTCAAACTACCTCACGTGTTAAGTATTGGGGTCTTTATGTCCAACCATAAGGACATGCATGGGGACTCTCTTTATGAGGTGAGTCAACAGAGAAGATTGTTAGTAGGTCCCTTCCAGATCGAAACAATCCCAAGGATTTATAACGTGCAGGTTAAACGGCATCTTTTTAATTTTGAACTTTAATCAAAGCCTTTTTCCAACCTATGTAGCTCCAAAAGTAGCTCCAAAAGGGCTAGAATATTTTTATGATTAAAACCAGAATGCTACATAGATAGATAGATAGATAGATAGATAGATAGATAGATAGATAGATAGATAGATAGATAGATAGATGCGCCATGCTCTTGTTACACATTTACATATCTTTACATGACGGGACATTGTTTGTAAGGTGATAGTTTTGAGAGCTCGATGAATCTATTTTGGCATCGTATATTTTGCATCACCTTCAGGAATGAAGAGCCTTTAGCCGAGAAGCATTAGAAGAAACAAGGCAGACGTGACAAATGTCAGCTGAGCTGCCCAGTCATGCACACATAAAGGCTCAATACAGCAATGATATTTTAGAAGGCTGGCTGTGCCTTTTCTGTCTCAGTGACCATACCATTCAATTCCAGCCAATCGCACACACATACACAGTAAAGAAAATATGTACACTCTAGGGTATAGCACTATCATTTTACCTACTATAGTATAGATACAAATATGCGTTGTACATAAATCCTTTTATAATGCCAACATTCTCAGAGATTTACAGCTGATATTACAGGAGGTATGGTAAATACATATATTAGAACAATAACCATGCAGATATCAGATGACCTTTCCCCATATAGATTAAACCGGTAATAGCTTATATAGGACTGGCTGCAGTTTGAATTTATTTCAGACGGCTACTTTGCTTGAAGAAACACACACACTATACATTAGGGATTAATGCATTTCTCTTCATTAAGTCTACTTAGTGTGTTCTCTGAAGAAGCAGCTTCTTAATGGTCTCTAATCTACTCTTGTTTTGTTCCTGGCATACAGTAAGAAACGTCATTAGTTTTCCAAGTTGCTTCTAGAGGCAAACTCATTGACAGCCCATCAGAAATCAGCAAAATGGCATAGGTTGGAGGAGGAGTGCCCCAGACAGCTGACCCAATATGATGACAAGCCGTTATCAAACGTTCATTAACAAGCTATTATCAAACTATGCATCCACTTCAATGGACATTAATTCATTGCTAAGAGCCTGTTAATGGCTGTGGTGATCTTAGAGTGCTATAGTTCACAAATCTAATTCAGGGAAGGAAAAAGCTTTGCTAAGGAGACTGGCAGCAGGCTCCTTGCACACATGGAACCCTTAGACACGGACCCCTCTTCTTTAAGATTAAGAAGACATTAGTGTGTAAAGCATTGGCAGATAATGGGCTATCATTATATCATTAATATGAGAAATATGAAAACTGTATATGACAATATTTTTCATGCCTATGTTCTTTTCTTCATATTCCCTTTCTTGAAGGAAATATGTTCCATTTTTTAGGAATGTACTTATATTCAAGAAAACTGCATCTCTGCTTCACAATAAAGTTTAATGTCTCAATACCTCTCAGTTTTCTCCTTTTTTTACAGTTATTTACAATAAACCTGTTTCTTGGTTGTTTTGGCACTAAGACAATAAACATTATTAGTAGTAGGAATGCACCGACTTCTGTATCTGTTCCTGCCACTCATGCCTATTCTTTTGTTGGACTCCTAATATAATAATTCCGATTTGGACACCTGAAATGTTTGGAGGTATGCACACATAATTGAGCTTCATTAATTGCATTACCGGTCCCTTTGTAGAGGTGCAGCCACACTGCAATTGCAATGCTTGCCATAATACTAAATGTATTGTAGTGACATTATGATCATATGCTTAAGCAATTTGGAACCCAAACATTATATAATGTTATGTATTGCATATAGTTTCATTATTATAAACCAATTTTATTTATCGAATAAGCAAATAACATAAGCTCAATGGTTAAAAACGTTCTACTTACCCAGCAAGAAAATCAGTTTCTCAACACTCAAGCATACCTATGAAATATTAACTATGGTTTTTTTTTTTCATATTAAAGGAGAACACAAAAATTGTAATGTTTAAACGTAAGCAAACTAATTAAACGTACAAAAACAAGTCAACTATAAGAAGACATATGGGAATTTCTGAATAAAAGGCCATGTTTATCTTCTCCTTCCAATAATCAAGAAATCTTCTGAATGAACCATTTGTTCAGTTTCATTTATTTGGGAAACTCTCTATCTTAACAGCTGGACAGCTTTGTAACGCATAAAGGAAATTCTCAAAGGAGCTCAGTATACAGTGAAAAAAAAATATCAGACAAAATTAACATGCTTTTTTAACATGGTAAAGAAGATATCAGTTTGTACCTAGCATACACAGCTCTTGGCAGTGTGTGAAGACAAAACAACAAAGTCAACATCTCTTGGTTGTTCAAATATTAACAACTGTAAACATTTACTGCACATGAATCTCCTTTCAGTCTGTATTACTGTATTTACCTAGCCTTGGTTCAAGTAAATTTGTGGAAGATTGATTGCATCATTACGTAAAGTAGAGCATGCATATAAACTGGAATTAGATTATGGTGCTGAATTTACAGGACTAATCTTTATGAGCTACACCTACACCATCAACATCCCTATGTATTTCATGAAAAGTAAAATTCAGCATGGAAGTGATTTGTAATAAGTAACACACATATACAAATATGCTATATTATGAGACTTATGTGTAAGAATACTATATATAGCTATATAAAGCATTATGTCCACAAGAAGAGAAAATTCTATTATATGTGTTAGTATAAGACACCTGCCTAAGTATCGAAAATCTGATTCATAGACCAAGCCCCAAAAAACTGGTATAAAATAGCAAATTAAGCCATCCATTTTATCATTACTGCGTTTTCTCCACTGACAAAGTAACAGCACAACAGCCCAATCTTTTCCCAATGGGACTTGCAAGAGTCGTCTTACACTGTGATCTAGTATTGGAAACCACACTACTTACAAAGCAAGTTGATAAGTATAGACAGTTATTGAAGGCCAGTTAGATTGTTGAATTGTACCATGCAGAAATAACAACGTATTAAGAAATGTAATATATTGGCATGCTACAGCAGATAGATTTTTGTTATCTATTTTAATCGATAGTATGCAATGTGATACTGCTGAATTTAATATTACTCATTCTCTTATATTTCAATATATCTACATATTTAGCAATCCTTGCTCAATTCTAAGTGGGTGGTTGGCAAATTATGTCAGTCAATTAATAACTGTCCAAATAAAGATTTTGAGACAAACAAATTCTCCTGGATGGCTTCATTACAAAGTGGCTACACATCGCTGTTTGGTCAGTACAGATCACACAATTTTAAAGAATAAATGGCAGAGAGTAATAATTGGTAAAAAATTATTCAGGGTATGCATTCATTATTAGTCAATAATGCATATATGCTGAAAATATGTGTTGGGTTTCTTTTTAATACTGCTGTTCTCTTCTGACAGAAAAAATAGTTAAACCTAAAAGACTGCATGCCCAGTGGCTCTCAAAGCTTTATAAGGTTAGCAAAGCCCTGCGGCATCTGTTTGTGTTATGCAGTCACAGCAGGACACATTAGAAAATATTGGTTAAAAACTCTGCTGCCACTGTGGTTGTGGATACAGAATATTCATTGAATAGTTGATGGAATGGTCATGGTTGCTTTACAATGTATGAAGAGCCAGCAAGCAGATGTGCTTTAGAGCACATTATATGGCCAGCTATTCAATTTCCATGTTGTGACAAGCTGTTAGAAAACCCTATATATATTTTCGTTATATGCATTTATCCATATCCAATATACCACTGTGTTTCTACATTTACTACATTTTTTTGGTATGGTGTATGCTTGATGCATATATTACACTTTCTACGTATTGTTATTGCAGTTTCCTTTGTTTTACCTATATTTGGCCTAAGTAAAAACTATATAAACTAGAGCATGAGACTGAAAATTAAAACATCACTTTATAATCATTAAATATAATTTTCATAATTTTCATATAGAGAAGAAGGTGCAATACCAGATCATAGTGGACCCCAACACTAGCCTCTACCTGTAACCTCTAAGGCTAGCACTAGACTAACAGATAGATTCTACTGGACTCCTCTTTTATTGTCCGCCATACTTGCAAGATTTTTCATGATTACATGTTTGAAAGTTACACGTCATTTTTTAGTCTCACTCTCTAGTTTATTTGTTTTCACTTAGGCAGGGGTACTTCCTTTTCATAGAGTGAGAATAACCGAGACCTTCAGCTCCATAGTACTTAGCCCAAATTAACTAAAGTTCAATGATATTTAAAACCTATTGACAAGAAACTTTCCAATACAGTCCTCAAAGGTAAAAGCCAGCTGTAGAATTAGAATTACTCTGCATGAAATGGCTTTCCCACTGCTAGCAAAACCTACACAAGTAAAAAGTTAAAAGCATTATAAATATTAATGAACAGTTTTCATGTGCAAGATGTCTAAGAATATCTCACTATGAGATAGAATTGTTTATTATTTCTAGCAGCGAAAAAACTGATTTTCACACAGATGCTGTCACTTTCCCTCAGGATCTTATCACAATTATTATTCCTAAATGTTGAAGTAGTTGTTAGTATACACTTCTCTACAGATCATTAATGACAGCAACTCCAGTGAAATCTTAGTAGTAGAGAAACTTTCTTTAATAAGTTGTAAAATGAGCTCTAGCTTGCGAAATGTGAATGAAGATCAGACCAATGTATCCTGCCATCTTCCAAACTTATGTTATTTATCTTAGCTGTGGGTTTGATGGTATATGCCATTCCTGACTTAAATACATATCCCAAAACCTATTTTATAGATGAAAATTCAAAAAGCAAAAGTAAAGATAAATGCATTTTTATGATGCCAAATGCTGTGTAGGTAATCAATGTCTTTGGAGCATTAGCCTACATGAGTCAAGGATAAAATATCTAGGAAAAAAAGAGATAGTGAATAGCTCAGTACACTAGTTTCTGTAAATACAAGCTTTTTCTTAAAAACAGTCAAAAAATGGTCACTCTACAGATTTTTTAAGGATTCTATGAACCCATTCTTGAGAGGGACATTACTTTAATGTGTTCTCTCCAGACTGAAGGCATATTCTGTAATGGTGGCCAATGCTACACGTGTAATAAGAAATACAACATTGTATGCAAGTATTCCTACATAAATCAGGCTTTCACATGTAACCTATGTAAAATAGTCCTATGTAGCCTTTTTCTTGGTCATTTTTTTTAATACATAATCAACATGCAGCTGATTACTATAATGAAATCACTTTTTTCAAGAATACACAAAATTCAAAAACAAGAATACAATTCAACCTTTTTAGTTTTTTTAAGTCTGCGTATTGAAGAGCACATTGTAGCTTTTAATAATATGACACAGTGATTTAGTACACTAGACAAAAAAATCTACAAAAATATGACTATGAATGCAAAAAATACAAACACTGATATATATATATATATATTTTATTTTTTTAATTTTTTTTTTTTTCCGCTAAAGATATTGGTTTAGGAAACATTTTCTAAAATTAATTGATACCCTCATTTCAAAGAAACATACAGCAGGAAACTAGATCTTATATTTAATCGTTGCAAATGTCCTTGTGTGGCTAATATTATAACCCAGAAAATGCTTTACACTGAAAAATAAGGAGCAACACTATGTGTCCAAAAGTAGACTGTGCGGACACCTCTCTTAATTATTACATTTAAGTGTCTCAGCAACACTCATTGCTTACAATCAACCACATAGGCAGCCATCTCCATAGACAAACATGAGCAATACAATGGGTCATACTAAAAAGCTCACTGACTTTAAACCTGGAACTGCCATAGGATGCCACCTTCGCCACAAGTATGTTTGTGAAAT
The DNA here is from genome assembly GCA_029215755.1 of Spea hammondii. Taxonomy (NCBI): domain Eukaryota; kingdom Metazoa; phylum Chordata; class Amphibia; order Anura; family Pelobatidae; genus Spea; species Spea hammondii. Next base: position 51,370,003 of record JARDYJ010000004.1, on the reverse strand, counting down.
GCCATGATGAAATCTCCCCCAGTCCACTGTGCTATTTTTGTAAACTGGAAGTGTCTAGGAGTAACAACAGCTCGGCCATTAAGTGGCAGACCCTGCACACTCACAGAGCAGGGTCACTTGAGTGCTAAAGCACATACACTTTGCCAGCTTGTGATGATGTTGCTTTTGGAAGCAACATCATCACAAGCACTTGTGCGTTTGGAGCTTAATTAAATGAGTTTCCATGGCTGAGCAGCTCTACAGAATGCAAAGCATCGCCTGGAGCGATGTAAAGCACATTGCAACTGGACTCTGGAGCAGTGGAAATTAGACTTGGGCACCGGCCAACACTTTGTGTTCATGTTCGTGTTCGTCTTTGTGGGGGGAAAAATGTTCGTATTCCACGAATATTCGCTTGTTCCCGTACTCGGTTCGGGCAAATATTCATATACATTGTTCATGTTCATTTTTTTCTTCGTTTTTGTAGAAGGGGTTAATACGGGGTTAACGCGGTATGCACTACGCAGTTAACCCCGTATTATGCGCCAGGATTTTAAAGGTCCTTACGAGCAGCTCTATTGGTCTCCAGCAGGGGCCTCCTCTGCCGTCAACCAATGCTGGTAATGCTAATGCAACAGCATACAAAGACATTTTAGACAACTGAATGCTTCCAACTTTTGTGGCACCAGTTTGGCACCAGTTTAGGGAAGGACCTTTCCTGTTCAAGCATTTTTGTTCCCTTGTCCACAACGCTGTTATGTGGAGGAACTCACCATTTGCTCACCATTAAACATACTCCAACAGGTCCCAGATATTTGCGCAGAACTTGTATTTTATAATGTGTTAAATGCAACCTTAATTATATTTTTGTATTTATTTAATCATATCTATCATTAGCGCATGGTTAAAAAGTAGGTTCATAATACATTTATCAATGATGTTCTGTTCAAGTTATATATCTTTGATAGCCTTCAATAATATGTCCTACACCTCAGTGTCTTCTTGCAATCCATATTCTTCTTCATGGTGCTGTCTTGTGATTGATTGCTACAGTACATTTACACTTCCTCAAGGACACTAATGTTAATCAGATGTTATGCCTCAGAGGCTTAGAGCCAACTTAATAAATTGTAACAAACAGAAAATGCAATATGAGACCGAAGATTAGGCCGTTTTCATAACAAAATGAAATTATTTCTTAAAGTTCTGTTTAATAATAATCTTGCTAATTTAAGAAATATTAAAATGTCACCAGTAATAACCAGTAATAATGAAAATTGATATCAGGAAAACATTATTTGAAAAGTCCCAGAATCAATTAAGGTTGTAATTGATGTAACAAATTAGAATATCACCCCCTCATGCTCTGATACATCTACATCAACACAATAATGTTCTAGACAAAATGTTTTAAACAAGCAAGGTTACCATACCATCTGCCCTACATCCTCGTGTCACTAAAGAGCAGTCTCAGAATAAAGCTAAGATGGATATATTGCATATACTCATAGACTTTGTTGAACATATGAACATATTTGAACAGATTTAAAAGACCAACTACAATGTTTTAGGAAAAAAACACTGGTTTCTTGTAAATATTTATGTGATCTTGATTTTAGAACCTTTTTGAAGCATGTTTGGCTCTATGATATTTCTGCAGGAAGAAATTATAAACTTATATGATGCTTTGTTTTTGGGAAGTTAAATATCCAATGCTTTAACCTTCATTTTATGAAACAAAACATACTATACTTAATGTAGAATGTGGGCTTCTTTAATATAAAATAGCAAACTGCAGATGTTTCTATCATCTTACATCTTAATAATTTTCTCATTTTTGTTATTTTCATACTCTGAGGTAAGGTTTATGAGAACCTGAATTGCTGGTGTGTAACATTAAAAATACCCGCTGGAATACAGTTGACTTAATAACGAATATCTTTACAATTATTTATTTTAAAGAAAAACATTATTGGTGAGTCCACAGGTATGCGACAAAGTCATGTCAATAGATGCTGCCCTGATTTGTATTTGTTTTTGCATGATTCCTACTTAGTATTTTTTAAACTATTAACTGCTTCATTATGTTATAAGTTTCTTTTGTATGTATGCTACCTAAAAACACCAGGTTATATTATACTAAAGTGAAAATTAGCTAATGTTCCATTCTATCTCTTTCCACCCTGCATTGTTTATGGTTCTTAGCACTCAACTAGAACAATGCTGTCTCCTATGTTCTCACCAAACCCCTTGAGGAACAAAAAATGCTACGTTCTTATTTTTTATTATGTGCAATTTTATTCAATCTGTTCAGAGGTGAAAGAACTATGGCCTGACACTTTTTTGAAGAGTGCTTTGACATTTCAATTATTGTACGTAAACTCTCCAACCTCCACTTTCTGTTATTTTTTGCAAGATTTCCTCTAAATTATATAATCTATAAATATTTTTTGTCCATATAAGCATTCTATGAAAAGAATGCACACATTATTTCAGGTTTTTTTTTAAGTTGCCTGGCATCTGTTATTTTGTAAAACGATAATAACAAAATAATAAAACCCATGCTTCATTTAAAGACCATACTGCGGTTACATGGACCATTAGTTTTGTGTTGTCAATGTTTCTTAATGTACCATTTCATCAGTGCTAGTTTTTACATTTGCCTATTATAACAAAATAACCCTTTTCCCCCCCTATATTATAGATTCAGAAATACAATAAATCAATTAACATTTAGAGACCCTTTGGGATTATGTTGATAAATGTACCGATTTATTGATTGACTTAATACAATTTTTCCCACAGACTTCAATATAATTTGATGGAAAAAATTATGTCAGATAACATTTTGCTATAAAAATTATGAGTTACGATACGGTATGAATGGTTTTATACTTGTCTTCTCAAAGAAATTAATAGAGATATAAACCAAAAATGTGTAAAATACTGAAATGTAAAAAAAATTGTTTCATTTTTGGGGTGTAAGAAGTTGACCTGTCCATAGATATTTTGTTATTTTTTTTATCAGTAGAAAACACTTTGAAGTGAGAGATGAGTTACTGATTTCCATGTATTATTACTATTTTTTTTAAATGTTTCTGATACAGAATAATCATTCTTAGGAACTTCTAAGGATAGGTTATCTTGAGTTCTCCCTCTTTGGGGCCAGTGGCTTCATGAAGGGGAATGGTAAGCCCTGATCTGGAAATCTGAGGAAGCAGGGGCTTCACCTGTATCCATGTCAGTCCCAGAGTTTGGAGGTATGTGAATTACCTACTAACTGTATAGATGCTGCCTAGCATCTATAACATTTAAAAACTTTGAAACTTCATTAAATAAATCTCAATATTATGGACCTTCTGGGACCACCAAAAATTGGTACCTTAACCAAGTATTTTCTAGAGTAGAATTGACACATTAACGATTTGACTGGGGGAATCCATTGTAATTGTAAATTGTAATTGTAAATATGTTTCTTAGTAATATTTTATATTTTAAAAAGTGCAGAAATTACCAAAATGAAAAATATGAAAAATATAATTTGTACTAAGTATTTTCAAAAGTGTACATATCTCAAGATATATAATTTGTACTAACAAAATTTGCCTGATTTTTGCATTTATATTCTATTATTATTTTGAACAACATAGATTCAGAGAGTTTACATTAAAAACTGTGATGAAGAAGAATAGCAGTTATGTATAGAAGCAAAATTGTGTCAACAAGCAATCTCTAGATTGTAAGATCATTTGAGCAGGGCCCTCCTCACATGTTGTTTATTTATGTCATCTTGTTATGTTATATTTTAATTATTATGTCCTGCCTACTCCTTTTAACAGAACTGCAGAATCAGATGGAGCTATATATAAAACAATAAATAATAATTATTTAACTTCTAGAAGATGTCTTGCTTTTCTGGAAGGCTTTTCTAGTAACAATGCCCGTGACATGTAAAATCAAAATCAACTGAGATCTTCATGTATAAAACATATGAAAGCAATGTAACTTTACTAATATGTGTGCGATAATGCTAATTTACAATAGTTCTTGGACCTCATTTTTGAGTGAGACAAAATGTAGTGTGTATATATATATATATATATATATATTGTATATATAATCATGCCTAATCTATATTTACTGTATAATTAATGTTTACATAAGAATAGTTTTATGTAATCTATTTTTAGGTAATACATTACAACATACAATAAGCTAAAGTAATTTATCATGCTGTACGAAAACCATAAGCTTCAATCCATTAAAGTAGTACATATAGTACTAGAATGTAGTCAGGCAGAAAATGAAATGCAAGAAATGCATTTCTATGCAAGCATGCTGCGGTATCAGAATATGTCATATCTAGCAGGGAAAAAACCCTCATACAAATACATATTCCTGAAGAATGTTTGATGGGTCCCGGCCATGACTGTCAACTTACTGCGACGTACTGTACCTGGTATGGCAAACAAAGGAAAAATTTTTATTAATGCTTCACATAAATCTAGTCAAGCAATATGTATATGTCCCCTGTGTCTTTATATGCCCAGCAGAAGACCTATCGCTACATAATGACCACCTAATCTAATGCAGTCCTACTCCAACAAAGTGATAGAATAAATCTTTGTGTCAGCTGCGTAAGCAGTAAACAGCATGGTTGTAATTAGGATCTGGTGACCATTCAAACCTTATTCTTGTATTTTGACCTGACAATCTACTATAGTATCTCTATGTATACATAGTGAAATAAGCTGACAGGGATCAACGCACAACATAAGCAGCAGAAGGAGTGTCAAGCTGTGTCCTTGAGAGCTTTTAGGAGACCTCGATTTAACATACGAACAAACAAATTAGCTTCATGTATTACAGGGAAATATGCATACTTTCTAACAATCTGGTATTACAGCTTATTAGTGGGTCTATGAAAAAGTTTTAATTTGAAAGTGGAGAGGAGGTATTATTTTAGTTCTACGCACCAGATGACGGTCATTGCTGAACTACTTCCTGCATTCGCATTAAAAGCACAGCTGTTATGTTTGCAAGTATGTTTCATACATTTAACCTAACCGATTAGACTCCCAGCAATAGGTGGGTATGGAACATTAAAGTTGGGTTGTACTGAATGATTGTAACTCATCTGTGTTTCTTAAAATGCTTTCTTAAATACTGGAGATGTAACTGATATAATATAAAACATCTCATATATATCTACTAGTACTATATGCATAAAAGTAATCCACAAATCTATAGTGTAATAAGGCCGAGTCTCATAAAGATCAGGTTAGAATCTGTACGATAGTAAATCAAGTGCCCTGATGTACGTCCTTATTTTCTACCATTTGCATGTTCCAAAATAGTAAAGTTGTTGATTTACAAAAAAACCTGTTCAAGTTTTTTAGGAGCCCTAAAAGAAAAGCCCAATGTGTAAGGGTAAACAAAACATAGAATCTGACGACAGGAAAGAACCATTCGACCAATCTAGTCTGCTTATGTTGCCGCTTTAAACCGTACTAAGTCCTTGGTCTTGTCTTTCGGATGACTGTCCATGACTATCCAATGTAGGTTTACATAGACGTGACCCTGTGGTAAAAGCGAGGCTGCTCAAACAGTACGTGATCAGCTACAAAGAAGTTTTTGGGCAAGGTAAGTGGGTAGGGAGTAGGGGAGGGAGTAAGATAGTGAGAGGGTAAGGGAGTGTTTATATATATGTGTATGTTACAATGAGTGTATATGTGTAAGTGTTTATGGGTTAGTATGAGTGCATGCGTTTAAGTGTATGATAGAGGAGGTGTGTGTGCTAATCTGAGTATGTATTAGTCTGAGAGTGTGTATGTAAATAGGTGTGCCAGTGCATATGATAGTTACTGGGGGGGTGGGCCAATGGCCAAAAGGTGCCAGCCCTCCCCTGCTTACATGCTTTAAATAATGTAACTATTTTGTAAGATGAATCTAAGATCTAAGAATATCTTGAACTATCAGTAGTACATTACACAGTTATTAATGATGATCAGTACTATTAATAGCCATAGATGCTTCATACTATAATAGTATGTCTAATAACATTAAGAAGCTAGGAATGCTCTGCTGTGCTCACTATAAGAATTATGTATGAATCTGGAAGCAATCATGTGCTAAATAACCTACATAGTTCTGCTTCAGCTATCTGCCCAAGCCCAACTCATTAGCTGGCTAATTGCAATCTCCCATGTAGGGTCTTGACTTTAAAATCACATTGCTCTTTACTTAAAGTACTTATCAATTTACATAAATGAAGACACTGTGAATGTATTTCTAAACAATATTATATGTTCTATTCCAAGGTTCAAACTATAGCTGGGTTGGCGTTTCTCTCAGAATACCACAAGGTCATTATTTCCAAATCAGAAACCATAGTATGTAGCCAAAAAAACATAAAAATCATAGAATTTGACTGCAGAAAAGAACTATTTGGCCCATTTAGTTTGCCCATATTTCATATCTTGTCTTAGATTTCGGATAGCTTTATGTCTATCCTATGCATGTTTAGATTCACTTACTGTATTAGACTTTACCACTTCTGATGGGAGGCTGTTCAATTTATCTACCATCCATTCAGGAAAGAAAAAACTTAATTAACTTAGATCTAAACCTATAACTCTCTAGTTTTTTGCCCTCTTGTTCTAACATTTTACCTCCTTTGAAAAAAACTCCCCTACTGTACAATGTTAAATCATTTTAAGAATCTATTAGATCACCTCTTCCTTTTCTTTCCTCCGAGCTATACAGCGAGAATGTTACATTCTATAACTACCAAGCTAAAGGGTTCTCCTACGTGGTTCATCTGGACTATGTAACATCCTGTCTGCCTTTTGGTGGTTCTCTTAATACTAACAAGAGGCCATGCTATTTATCTCAAGCTCCGTAGGTTGCAGTAGACCATAAATAAGACATAGGACCTTGTCTTCAAAATCCTTTTTTCTCAATCCATTCAATACATCCCCTTTCTCGAAAAATAATGTAATATAGACAGCTAGATATACTACAAACACCTATAGCCCATCTTGAATTTTCAGCTCCTGACACTAGTTTGAATCATAACAATGAAGTTCATTTTCCCATACTGGTGGCAAAACTTTCGTGCAAAAATCTGAAAGACTGACACTTTACAATCATGACATATATGCAATTCTGTATTTTAATTCTATTCCAGTAAAGCACACAGTCAGAAATATACTCCTCTTCAAATATAAAATGACTCTTGGAAAATCCAACAAATTATAATTTATGTGGGAGTTAATATAATGTCAACTTTTTATGCATTACTTCTGACAAAGTACTGACATTTTTAAATGATTCATATTCCTAATTATATGTTCCAGTTCTTTACAATTTTAACCAGTGTAATTGAAGGCTGGTAATGTGCAATACAAAAGAGTTGATGTACATAATTATATACCACACAGTTATTCCAAGATGGGAAGATGTTTCTCTTTTTTTTTATTTTTATAATCCCTTACTTATAGGCTTTTCTGATAACACAAAGGTAATTCTGCAAAAATAACACAATGCCCCAAAATGCATAAAATATATATTTTAATATATGTATTTTTGATGTTTGGAAATGGCAACCAGTTCACTAGCATATATCATTTTGTAATTTTTAGTTTGTACATATTTCTTGAATACATTATTGTCAGTGCTTGTTAAAAAATAAGTGTTAATTATGCAATATATAATTTTATATCTGTAATTATTTATCCCTCATTAGATGATGTACACTCTTTCATAATCCCATAATTAACTGAAGGATAGAGTAAAATGCTTTCAAAAGAATGATCTGCCTGTGGGAAGTAGAAATGGCATGTGATAAAGTACCAGTTGATGATGATTAATTTCCTTTGCATAAATAAGTCTATATTTTTATTAGGAAATACTTCCTCACTCTGAGACATCAACAGGCTAATAAACCAATGGACTGATCAATGCCATTGAGACCTCACTGTCCACTTCTAACCAATGTCAAAGCAGATAATGTTCTCCAGGCTCAGATAAGTAAGCAAATACGAGTAAAAAACTTCTCTAGGGTTGTCCCTATTTTATGAAATGCCTTACCCCGGCTTATCAGACTTTACACCAGTTTCCAGTCATTCAAAATAATCAATTTCTTCAGGGGAGACAATCAACTAACCATTGAACTCTCTTTCCACCTACCACTGCCTCACCTGTCCTATCCTCAAGCTTTCTTCAGTCAGTCTGTACACAGTGGTTATGTTGACATACAGTTTTGTGGCTGCTCCATCGCAAACATTTGCACTGTTTCACCTGTTGTATAATATACCTTCATCGCTAACTAGACTGGAAGCTCGCTTTGAGCAGGGCCTTCCTTAGTTTTTGCTTCTGTAAGTCCAAATTGTTATGTGATGCACTACTTGTTATCTCCTTTTTAGCCATTGTACAGCATTGTAGAAGATGCCACCAAACAAATGCACAAATGAAGATCTGTGCACAAACCCAAATCTCACAGTTTCTGTGCTAAAGAGAAATAAACTGACCATGTAAGTCCAACTTGGCCTTCAAGCAGTAGATCTTTGAGTCAGTGATCACAGTTTCCTGACATTAAATTCCAATGTACTTTGTTCTTTTTGGATATGACTCTGTTTGTTTCTTTTAAGTAGTTAGTTTACATACAACCCAAACCTCTGCATATTTTTGTATTGCTGGATCCTTATCATAGCACTGTGCTGGCAAGATAAAATTTTACGAGATGAGCCAACACAATTATCATAGCCATAGTTCTGGCCTTAATTCATCAAATTCAGTTTATATACTTTACTGCAAAAACAGTTTGGTACTAAAAGTATAGCAAGCAAACAGGAGGTAAATGTATAGCGGAGTTGTCTGTAATGTGTCAAGTAAACAATATGGAACAGGTCAGACTTCAAATACAAATTGCTAAAGCTCATCCATTTTTCATGAAATTGAGACTGTCTGAAATCCCAGAGGTAGAGATCACATCAGCAAAGGAAACTAGAATGTGCAAAGATTGGTGTTCTGTGTCTTATCAGAAGCTCAGAATCCTCCTAGTTTAGGGAGTAAGTGAAATGACTTTAGTTTTTGGTTCAATATCTTTGCGATGACTGCAGTATGCTACAGGGAATGTAAAAAAAACTTAATTCATCACAGTATTCTTTATGTTGGCTTAAGCATGAATGCTGGCTCCATCCTATGGATGTCTTCAGTACCTTTCAACACAGAAATTAACTTTGTATATTTTACTTCTTACGTAGCTTTGTGACCTCTATCCCTTTTCTCCTTCTGTACCAGTAAGCTTCACATTTGTTTACATTACTATTGATCTTAATGTTATTGTGCCCCCTTCATTGTAAACGCACTCCAAGATTTATGTCATTCATGTAACTGATCAAGCCATTTATAAGAAGAAGAATTTTATTCAAGCTATATTGATTAACTGTGTAGTATTTATATTTATATATAGATATACACACACACATATATATATATATATATATATATATTTATGGCAGGGGTATGGGCAGTGGATCTGAAATTTGCCTAGACCCTGAAAGCGTCCCCCTAGTAGGTAGGATTGGGGCCAAAGAAATAAACCAATACTGAATGTAGGAGTAGAGTAAGATGTATTACTAAAGGCTCTGTTAAAGGTGAAATCATTTGCAAGGTCTTTAAAGGTTCTTCTCAACTCCTGTTACGAGTTTGGGATGTGCACTAAGAAGGGAAGGCCTATCCGGGTGAGGCAGGGAAACCTTATGTTGTATGCCGGCTACGTATAATTTGATAGTGTTGGGAGAAAGTTTAAGATTTAGAAGAAAGAAGGTGGCAAAAGGTAGGACAGAATGTAGGGAGAAAGGTGTTTTTTTTTTATTAAGAGCCCTTAAACCCCCCTCCACACACATGAAATGAGTAGAGCTGCTGAGCAGCTCTATCTTAATGATTCCCTCTTCCTCCCTTCTTGCACATAAAACGAGTAGATCTAAACGAGACCCCTTCCCTCCCTGACTGCACTTGAAATGAATAGATCTAAACTAGGCCCCCTCCCTCCCTGTACATGAAATGAGTAGAAAACTACCCCCACGCACAAAAAATGAGTAGATCTAGCTAAACGATTCCTCCCTCCCTGCACATAAAACAAGTAGAGCTGCTGAGCAGCTCTGTCTAAATGAGCACCTCCCTCCCTGCACAGCTGCTGCCCGTGCCGAGAATTGCAGATGAAAAGGAAATGAAAGTGCTTACCCAGTCTGAAGACAGAAGAGGGAGTGGATGCTGTGTGAGAATGTCAGGAAGAACAGAGAGTGACACCTAGGGAGGTGATGGACTAGACGAGGTGCAGCGGGATGCACAAACGTGAGGAACAAGACGCCCTGGAATTGTAAACAGGACGCCCTGGGAGTGTGAACAGAATGCCCTGCAATCTCTAACACGATGCCCAGTGCTAACGAGATGCCCTCATAGTGTTTACGAAACACCCTCAAAGTTCCAATGAAACGCCCTGAAATGGGCATAAGGGGGGTATGAAGGGGGTATAAATATCCCTCCCACAAATACAGGCTGTAAACAGCCTTTACACATATATATATATATATATATATATATATATATATATATATATACACATACATTCATACAGTTTACTAACGCACAAATACACAAAGAAAATTCTACATTTGTTTTCTTTGCAGCTGGAATTCTTGTGCTTTTGTAGGGAGCTTGATGTTTTTCCCTTTCATCTCCTATTCACGTGAAAAATAATTGGCCATCATATCTGTGGAACATGCAGCCCTGTGTCCTCCATCAATATTGCAATTACTTATTTATGGTGACCTGATGCATCATTGTAATATGGCTGCCCTTGATCGTGATGTGTACCCTTAAATGTGGTTGGCAATACACACTCTTCAGAGAGGATGCACAGTGCAAGGAAGGGGATCCATTTAAATACATCTTTGTATGAGAGCATACAGAGAATAAGTATACAATCAGTGGATTTATGGAAAGGAACTTTCTTGAATTACAATTTTCTTAGCATCATGTTTGCAGGTAAATAATATATAAATGCGTTTACCGTGCTTTTTGTTTTATTCAGTTCTTCAGAATCTTCTTTTCTGCAACATAAATGCAAGTATAATGAATGCAATGCATTAAAAATACATGAAAAGAAGAAATTAATGTGCTAGACACCTAAAGAGTGAGCTTTCATATTTTAATCCTACATTTTCTTGGCAAATATGACAAAAGACTTTGAATTATAAATAGAATGCTTTCAGACAGTCGGACTCTGGCCCTTAGATCTGACAAGCTATATCTGAATCCTTAAGGCATAAAATAAATTAGTTCAGTTGACATAAACATTTGACCAGACATGTTTGCTACATAATCAATGTAGAAAATATCTGTGAATTTCCACTGTAAGACATGATACAAATTTTTGTTAATGGGTGAATAAAATGTGACATGGAATCATGAAATCTTGTTAGTGTCCCTAATATATTTGGTGACAAGGAAGATGGTCTCCTTAACTGCTTCTGTTCTAGATTCATTTGGCATCCAAGTCAAAGGGAAAAATGTTTGGATGTGGAGAGGAGATCACAGGAACAGATTTGTGTTCTCATATCAACTCTATCTAACAATATAAGAACAGCGTTAAACCTTGAGACAAGGTTGAATGCACAATTCAGAAGAGAAGCAACAATGTAGTTCTTCAACTTTTACACATTTGGTAAATAACGATAATGACAAACCAATTATTTGTATCTGTAATCTGTTCTACCAAGGACTAAATATATTACTATCTTGAACTTGAAAAAAATCTAAATGTTAGTAGTAATCCCATAGTACCAGCATTTTCCTAAAACACATCATGAGGGCCTATTCATTGTCACACAAGAATGTCTAATTTGCAAGAAGACAACTGCGAAGTTGACACAGATCACAACATTAGAAAGTCACTTGAAGCTAGGCATAAAAATGTTCCGCTACATTTATTAAAGAGGAAAAAAATTGTTTAAATGTAGTTTCTTCTATTTGATAAAGTGTGGTTTAGCTTGGATTTTACTTCAACTTGACCTTCGTAGATAGGCCCTTAAGTGATTTTACTGTGTTTTAGCAAAATACTTTTGAATCCCATTACAAAGAGAAAAAAAATATCTTAATCCAAAGTAAAAAAAAAAGTTGGAAAATGAACATGGTGTGATTTCTCTTTTCATCAGCTTTGGAAGGGAAAACTGTTTTTAAACATCAGTGGCTGATGATAAATGAAGACAGAACTGGATTAAACGTATCAACGAAGTACAGTCATGGAACACTATGAATAATAACATATTTCTAGAGAATCAAGACAAACACATACTAAAGTTGAAACCAAGTCCTGAAGCTAAGCATAGGTAAAAGGAAAAGCAATGACTGGGAATTTATGAGCTTTAATTACATAGCACAGTGGTACACAAGTCTTATCTCCAAAGACCACCAACAGTACAGGTTTCACCATCTTCATCATCATGAGTTTTTCCTTTCTGATCATTCATGGATTTCTTCTACCTGAGAGCATTAGGAGGGTTATATTTAAAACTTGTACTGCTATGATTCTTTCTTGTAGCGATCATCGCTGCATATATAAGGACGTGTTGCTGCTAGAGCAGATATGGCAACCACATTAACAGCCAATGTTTATCATGAGTAAATTTAGGAAGGTTGAGCAAGACCACTTCTGTCCTGTTTTAAAGTCCTGGCATTGTCATTTTTGTTATGCACTTTTTACTGACATATATAGTTAAATTGTTTCTATATGGAGGGGTTAAATGGCAAAATTTACACCTAGTATCCAATTAAGTCATGTTGTGTGACCTGGTTTAGATTATCAATTGAAAAGAGCGTTGATACAAAACAAGCAGCCTTATTGAAGCAAAAAAGGTGTAACTTCAAATACTAAAGACCAGACATGGAGTTATTCAGAATAAGCATGACAGACAGTTGTCAGCCTGAATGCTGCATTTGTAACACATTGTGCATTTTGGACACCTGTCTATGTTGATTCATCTGATTTTGACCTGCAAGCTACAGGGTTGGACTTAGTATCACAGATGTACAGTATTGCTGGTTTTACTAAAAAAGTTCTTTATACTAAAACAGAAAATCAGAGATCAGAAACTATCAGTGATAAATATCATTCATTGTGTTAGCAAAACCAATACTTTGTTTAAAACTATAACCATGTGAGAAAATACTGTAGTTAATATTTGGTCCAATGATAGCCACCTGAAAAAAATAGCACCTATGGAAAAGCAATTTAATTTCCAGTGCAATGTTCTCCAATGAATGTATATGCCATGTCTTAAGGTCACTCTGTCCTTCTGTACCACTCTGTCCCAGACCATAGATAAAAAGCTACAATGGAAGCATACAAAAGATCGGTGCCCATAGGATGTACTTGCATTCTGACATGAAACATGATGTTAATCCCTTTGTCTGTCATACCAGTTGTCTTATCTTGGGAACTTACTTCCTGTATTTTGTATGAGGACAACTTATATTTAGGTAGAACTGTCTATAAACAAATGATTTCAAATTGGAAAGTGAATGTTTTCATTATACTAGGCATTACAAACTGTATCCCTGATGAAAAATAATTATATTGTATTGAATAGCTTACTTGAGGATATGGTTTCAAATTCTTTATTACATATTGTGAAGTAGACAGAGATATGGTAGAAGGGAAGTATTTAAGTCCAAGACTAATTAACTCAGGCGATGCCTTTCTAATGGAAGCAAGGCTATCAGCTGAAGGAGTTTTCTTGCCGAGGATGCCAGGCTGGAAGGTGTATCTAGAAAAGAAACCAAACTTGAACACAAGTCATTTGTGTGTATGTTACTGGGCAAGTTAAATTGCTAGTAAAACGTTTAGTGGTCCAGCACTGTAGTCAGGTGTGAATTTGTGTTTCAGAAGTACTCCAGAGTGGAGACAAGTTTTTTGTGTATTTTTTTTGTTATTTGCCCTGTAACAAAAAATCTGATGTTTTGAATATATTGTTTCCTACCTTGTTACAGGAGTAAAGATCCCACAACATGAATAAGATATCATACTTATATGATATCATACTTATATTGAATAAGATATCATACTTATATTGAATAAGATATCATACTTATATTATTAAAAAAAATTTGTAATTTTTTAAAAAACCTGCCAAGATTATGTCTCTTAACAACAAGATTAAAAACTCAGGTTCAACAGTTTGTTTTCTACTCCCAAGATGTATGTAAAAAACAGTTACCGTATATTCCGGCGTATAAGACGACTGGGCGTATAAGACGACCCCCAACTTTTCCAGTTAAAATATAGAGTTTGGGCTATACTCGCCGTATAAGACTACCCCTCTACCCAGCATACAACAACCAGCCAATCACGGCAAGCGATGTACCTTACCAGTGATTGGCTGGTTGCAGTGGCGTCGCTACAGGGGTGCAAGGGGGGGGCAACTGTGAGAGGGTGTTCTGTACTGCATAGAGGAAGCGGAACCTAGCAGAGTTCACGTGACATCACATGACTCTGCTCCAGTCCTGCTTCCTCTGTGCAGTACCAGAGAACGCAGAGGGAGGCCGCGCCCTCTGCTGAAGTCTGTGAGCGGCATCAAGGAGCTGCAGTGCAGGTAAGGGGGTGGGGAGGGTTTTTGAATGAGTGTGCGTGATTGAGGGAATGAATCTGAACGAATGAGTATATGAATGAATGAGTGTGTGTGTGGTAGCATGGATGTGTAAGTGCTGGAACCTAGGCATGAGGAGACTGTGATTGCTGTTAGCAATCACACTCCTATCATGCCAAGTCAGCCAGTACATGCTGAAACCTAGCTAGCTGCCCCCCTTGTGTATTGATGCTGCCAGCAGTATGGGGTCTACACATCACTTACAGCCACCCTGTACCAGCATGTACTGGCTGACCTGGCATGATAGGAGCGTGATTGCTAACAGCAATCACAGCAAGCACAGTCCCGTCATGCCTAGGTACCAGCATTTACTGGGTGCCTGGGTATGATAGGAGTGTGATTGCTGTGTGGACAGTGTGGACGCCAGGGCTGGCTTTGGGGTGTGCAACCTGTGATCTATGCCTGTAATTTAGGGGTTTTTAAATATACCTTTTAATGACGTGTTTTTATGTGAATTCCAATTGATCTATACCTGCAATGCTGGGTTTTTTCGTTATTCTGTAGATCCATATCTATATATTTCCATACATTATTTATGTATACCTGGAAATACAGTGTTTGTATGTCGTATTCAGTTGATTAATACCTGCAATGCTGTTTCCATGTATTTATTTGATCTATACCTGCAATGCTACGTTTCATATACTATTGTATACCTGCAAATACAGGATTTGTATGTCTGATTCTGTTTATTTGATATATACCTTCAGTGCTGAGATCACAAGTGAATTTCAGTTGATCTATACATGCAAAGCTTGGTTTGTGTGTTAATGTGTTGATCTATACCTGCTATCGGCAACTGAGGCTAATATTAATATATATGGGCAGCAGGGGCTGCTGTTTGTGTGTTTTTGGTTATCAGTGTAGCAGAGCCTGTCCTCGGGTGTGTGTGTATAGGTGTTGGTGTGGCAGAGCCTGTCCTGGTGTGTGTTTGGGTGTTGGTGTGGCAGAGCCTGTCCTGGTGTGTGTGTTCAGTTGTCAGTGTGGCAGAGCCTGTCCTAGGGTGTGTGTTTGGATGTGGGTGTGGCAGAGCCTGTCCTGATGTGTGTGGGTGTCTGTGTGGCAGAGCCTGTCCTGGTGTGTGTGTTTGGTTGCCGGTGTGGCAGAGCCTGTCCTGGTGTGTGCGTCTGGGTGTTGGTGCGACAGAGCCTGTGTTGGTGTGTGTGTTTGGTCATCTGTTTCCTGGCACTTAACTTACAGTAGGAATTATTTAATTTATATTTATCCAGAGATAAAATGCCCTCCTGAAGTTGTAGTGACTTCAGGGGACAAAACATTCAAGGCCCTGAAATCATTTAGTGGAAAAGTTATTTATTGTGTTATAATATTTATTTCAAGGATTAGTCGCACTCAATTGTGGCTTCAGGCTTCCCATGTTGAATGATCAAGTATTATTTTAGCCCAATAACAAAAGTATAATTCCATAGCACATTACTTTTGGAAATTATGAATGCCCCCCAGTTTGACTGTGGTATCTTGTGTGCCCCCCCTATATATTGTTTCTAGAGTCGCCACTGGCTGGTTGACATATACATACATACACTGCCCTTACAAACACACACACACACACACACATATATATATATATATATATA
Source organism: Spea hammondii (assembly GCA_029215755.1). Lineage (NCBI taxonomy): Eukaryota > Metazoa > Chordata > Amphibia > Anura > Pelobatidae > Spea > Spea hammondii. The sequence goes on along the minus strand of JARDYJ010000004.1, from coordinate 51,353,718 downwards.
TATATATATATATCTACACATACTCACATACGCCTGTCCATACATACACATTTATACAATGCCCTCACCACACACCCCTGCCTTTACACACACACACACATATATATATATATATATATATATATATATATATATATATGGTATATATACACATGTATATACATGTGTATATATATATATATATACACACACACATGTAGTTATATATATATATATATATATATATATACACATGTATATATATACACAGACACATGTGTGTATATATATGTATATATATGTATATATATATATATATATACACACTCCAGCTTACAAACACACAAATACCTACACTGCTCTTACACACACCTGACCATACACATACACTGACCATCTCACACCAACATATATACATACACTGCACTCACACCCCTTTCTCCCCATCTCTTACCTTTCTCATCTTCTATCTTCTTTCTTCCATCCAGTTGTGGGAGCGTGAGGTCTGTCATTTCAGACCTCTGCTTTACTGCTCCCTCATCACTACGCGCCGGCAATTGATGCGGAGCGCCGGGACATGACGTCATCCCCGCACTCGGCATCAATAGCCGGCGCATAGTGATTAGGGAGCACGGAAGCCGAGGTCTGAAGTGCCAGACCTCGAGCTCCCTAATGTTGGGCTAGTTAGAGGGAGGTCGTGATCTCCCCAACCAGCCCTGCTCATCGGGCACCCGCTGATCAGGGCTAGTTGGGGAGTTCACGATCTTGCACCTACCTTGGCGCGGCCCTGAAGACCGGCCATGGGGAGGCGGCTTCTCCACTCGCCCCTCCCCTAGAGATTCGTGGCTTCGTGGGAATGTCCGGCTCGATAAGTACCCGGTACTCGGTTAGTACCCGGCGTATAAGACGACCCCTGACTTTTTTGAGAAGATTTTCTGGGGTTAAAAAGTCGTTTTATACGCCGGAATATACGGTACCAAGAAAACAATACCATAAAGTACATGCATAAAATATATGTACACTTCACGTCTGTTTTGATATTTTCTTGTTTCATTTTTATTTGTGACAGATTGACAGACTGTCGTCAGGATGTCAGATATTTTGTAACGCAGTCACTAGAGTGACAATGTAGACAATTTTAACATGCTGCTATATTCTGTATGCGTATAAAGTTCATAAGGGCTTTTAGGAGAGGAGGAAACATGACAATTCTTTGAATCAGGAACACATTTAAAGTATCTCATAAGCACCTGTCACTTTTAATAAAAATTAAAAGGTTTTTTCTTGCAAGATGTGTTTAAGATTCAAATAAAATTAATGACAACATGCAGGGATTATATATAGTTTACAAATATCACATGGAAAATATATCTTTGAATATATTATTTACGTTTTTAGTTCTTAGCTTTTGTATATGCAATGATTAAATTAAACTGATGGTATATCAGGCTAATGTAGAATAATGATTAAACCAGGGGTAATATTCCATGTCATATATACTATATGTTCACACCAATATATCAACCATAAATGTAGCTTTTGTAGGTTTATCTACTGGTTGGGTAATTGTGAAATCCAAACTTTTTTTCTGAGCAAAAATAAAAATACTCCAGGCATGTATACAATGAAAATGATGGTGAGAAGCCTGTGATTGATCGATGGTGGGAATTATTTAGGCTTTACTATGACTTTAAATAGTATTTCAATCCATAATTATTCATGATACTTTATTTCATTAAAAGAATAGTTAGCTATTCTATTTTTAATATGATTTCTCATTTGTATAGACAAAATGATCATTAAGCGGGGCTCTTTAATTTTGGCTCTTCAAATATGTTAATGTAGATATTAAAGATGGCTTAATTAAAACATTTATTTTGTGTTAATGAATAAAACAATTATTATCACATATGTGGTATTTCAACAGTCTTGTTACATTATTAACAGGTTTGTAAAATACAGAAAACATTTATTGGCTAGGCTATCACTGTTTTACTGGCAAAGACCCTCCAAAGTCATATCCTGGTCTTCTGTAGCAGTACATAAAGGTCTAACTATTGACCTGACAAGGTATTATTGGCTGCCTAGTACTAGTTCTCATATAGCTGGAGGTCTCTTGGAGCTCAGACTGTCACACTTTATTAGATAATGGTGATAATTACATCAGTAGGTACTGATTGCTGATTGAAGAAGCATGGATTGCAGCTAAACTGCTATGATAATATCCACTTTGTGCTGTAAACCAACAAGATAAAGTGTGCAGGGAATCTGCCTTTAGTCCAAATGTAGGCGACATCAGTGATGATATATCTGTCATGTTACTTTGATAATTTATATTGTTACTATTATTATTAATAATAATATTGTTACTTTATTTAAAGAAAGGCTTAGGAATATCCAATACTATTTTTCAACATTAAAGACTGAGTATTTGACAAAGCCATTTCAATCATGGCTGTAATTTGCTTGTCACATGCATTAAGTAAGTAATATTGATTGAGTTGGATGTTCCAGTATGACACAGGAAAAAGTCAAGAATTAGTTTAGCATAAGATTTATAACATGCTGTGAATCACTCTACAACCACCACTTAATACATCTTTCCATTGACGCTCAGATGGTTTACCATGGCAACAACATCTTAAACACCAGATCTGTAAGTAACACAAGTGATGGAAGTTATTGACAAACTGGGTTGTCTTTTTGACACCCTCCCATTGTGCTGTGAATTTAAGGTATCTGAAAAAAAGACTGAAGGTGTAGATTTTTGTGATTACCATGGACACTAGGAAAAAGAAACACAATGTGTTACGTAAAGGTTTAATATTCTTTAAAACTGAAAAATATACAGTCCAAATTGTATTCAGATGCCAGTATTACATTTGCTTAAATGCATGAAAATATAAATTATATATATAACGCACCTAATTTTCATGTCAGGATACTATACTCTTTGACCTGTCAAGCAGAGATAGCTTTCCTCACCATTCACTTGCAAGATATGCTAATTTTTCCAACGCATAGAGCTTAAGTGAATGGCATATTCAGACCTCGGCAGACTAGGTGGTAGTTCCTCTGCCACGTAGCCTGAGCCACGGGCATGTTGGTAAGATTACAGATGTTACCTATACACTAGCCTAGTCAGCACAGGCTCCACAGTGAATGTAGGCCCAAAAAATCATTAAAATGCAGAACATTACATTACCATGGAGGTAAGTGGTGGGAGTGGATGGGGTGCTGCCCTAGGTGCCTAAGATAAGACACTGGCTTTAACGCACATTTATAATTAAATTATATTTTTTACTAATTATCTACTGTATATAAAAAGATCTATGCTTTTCCAAAAAAACACAGACACATATTTATTCAAATCTGATTAAAGTGCATATGGAATTTTAAAACAGTAAAATGAACATTAAAATTTTCATTTGGTGTGTTATAAATCCACTGCTTTTAAACAGATTATTTTCTGTATGCTGTAGTTATACTGCACCAGCGGGACAAAGAAGACATATTCAAAGGGATTTATAGGCATACACGAGCAGAAACCATTTTAATTTACATTTATTTGCAACTAATGTATTTATCTGCTGCCCAGAGAACACATATTTATTAAATCTGGCCTACAAGAAATAACATTGGTAGGCTATTACAATGCAAATTGACTATGTTTTTTTTAAATTACAAGATAATTTAAATGACTCATCTTGTATTTTCCAACGTTATTAATAACATCAGATCAATCAAACTCTGTAAATGATTTAGGGAAAATATGAAATTGAAGACACTGCTGCTGTCTGTCGTAAATACCTTAGTAAAAATAGACTGTGGGTATGTATGGAACCCAAGTGACATATTTAATTTACACCAGTAAGGAACACAATGTTGGTTTAATATGCCTGAAGAAGAGACCTAAATATCGAAATCTAGGAACCATTATTTGCCAATAAAGGTATAATCTTTACCAAATTGGCTTTCTGCCTTTCTATGGCTAACACAGTACATCTCTATATGCTTGAGTTGAGAAATCAAGTTAAAAGTAAGGATGGAAACTTCCGAATTTATTTAATTTTTAAAATTGACATCATCAGTGACTGCTGGTTTAATCCTCTGTCTGCCAATAATTCAAAATCAGAGGCAGATATTAATAATTTAGCTCATGTAGGAAGGTAAAAATACTTTCAATACATTAAAACATGAATTATGTAATAAGTACAAGCAGAAAACCAACATATGGGACAGTTAAGCTTTTTACTATACTATCACAGATGTGTTTTTTAAGATCACAATTATGCGTTGGGGTAATGTGAGCAAATTTGGATCAACCATAATCATTAACTATTAATAGGTAATATTTGTATGCGCTTTTGCTGTATTACAGTACAATTGACCTTGCATTTTGTAGGTTGCCTCCAATATATTCATTAGTAGTTGACAGCAGTTATATTGTCCATTGCACATATAGTGTCTAGTGCAGTGAATAACTGAAAAAAGACATGGTATATGTTGTTGATAGAAATGATTTGAAGTGTATGATATTTGATGCTGCCGTAGAACAGGCTATACAATACTGTATATTTAAACTGATATTTTTGCTATTAGTATTTGACTGAAAACTGACAGATCTATTTTAACAATATACAGCAAACTGTAGGGTACAGCAACTGGCAGCACTGGGACTCCAGACCAGTAATAAATAGATTTATTCTGTTCATAATCTCAGCACGTTTCTGTTCCCTCTACAATAAACAGTGATATTGGGGAAAAGAAATGCAGTGTGTATTAAGAAGCGTTAACACTTTTTGACAACGATCAAAAATAATAACAACAACATAACAATATGCCAACCTATTCATGTCCAAACTGGAGGAACAGTTCCTAACTACCTGTAATCCCAAATCTCTAATCTACCGTCACTACATTTTAATCATCTGAACAGCCAGCAAATAACAACTCATATGGTTCCACAAAAACAATAACTTTTACTCGACAATAAACCTGCAGCTTCATTGTTCCCATAGTCCCTTCCTGGACACAACCATCAGTGTCCAAATAAACACTATTCAAACCTTCCAATACCGCAAACTAACAGACAGACCCAGTTACCGCAACACAAAAAAATCTAGAATCTACAGCCAGGGCATAAGATACAACCATATGTTATTTCCTTCCAAGCAACCTCTGGATCTTTAGTGCCTCTTGAACTAAATGTGGTTATGTGGCACAGTGTACCAGCAAGAAGGTACATTACCTAGGTCCATGGAACAGGAGACTTACATGGAGCAATGATAATAAAAGCCAACCTCAGATCCATGTATTGCAATGTGTATTAAATGACAGTGGTAAAACTGTCATGTACAGAATATAAGTATCATGTCCTCACTACATACTGCAAGGGTTGATGGCTCAACTAGAGGCAGGGGCAAAGGGTTTACATCTTGGAATTTTGGCCCATAACAACAATTCTCTTATTCAGCTAATTGGTAGCGATAAAGCAATTCCAGAAATACATAGTGGGAAGAAAGCAAGAAAAATGTACCAAAAAATAGTCTCAGATTAGCAATCAGTCACAAAAATCTGACTCTGCTGTAGTTCAATACTGTACCTCTCTGTGCATATTTCACATAAAAACCCTAGCATGATTAAAGCTATTTACCTAATTGAAAAATAGGATATAATGCATAATCAATTCCAGGGACTAATAATTCCATTTTTAATGATAATTATGCCCATATATTATAGTTTTAATGAGGAGTAATTCACATAATTAAAATTTACTTTGGTCGCTTGCGTTTAAAACAATTAGGTGACAGCATGTCTTTTTAATGCAATGCAATTATGTTTCCTGATGTGATACACTGAATTTTTTCAGTGATTTTGTTGTATTAATAACAAATAGTGGATGGTGTGTTCACCTACCAAAGCTGATCTATCCAGACCAATGTTATGATCAAATTCACAGTAACAATTTTACATGTATCTAATAGGATTATTGGGCCTTTTTATTATTCTTGGTTTGCAGCAATGATAAATTGAAGAGAGCATACAACATTTATTTAAAAAGTACAGTGTTTATTTTTTCTAAGAAGAGTTATTCTTTTTAAGGTGTGTAAGAGTAGAGAAAAAATATTCATTAACATACAGAGATGTAATAGTTTTAAAAGCACATCTTGGTTGGATTATAGTAAAAAAAATAAATGAAAAGGGCTGGAAATTGCAGTGGTCAGAATTTCCAATGGTTAGATTTCCTTGTAATGAAAATGGAAGGGTAAAGCCAGGTAGGGAGCATATGAGTCAAAACCTAGGTTGAATTGAGCTAGGTTGATTGAAATTGCTTTTTTAAAATTAACCCGATTTTACAAAGGATAAATTAAAAAGCTCATTAATGCATCTTGAAAAGAGAGGTTCTTGGTAATGCATTTCATTAGCAGTCAGAAGAACCTAAGGTAATATCAAGGTCGGTGATTAAAAGTGCAGATGTTTCAAATGCTTGCACTCTGAAGTCACAGACAATATATGAGGTTGGGACAGAGCATTGATTTACTTGTCCTTTTGGGCAATGCAAAGTTGTAGTTGTTAATGAGATTTGTAATGAGCTCATCGTATGATTTCCATTAAAAGAGGGAATAGTAAGTTAAAAACACTTTACAATATATTTCAAATTGTCTGACGTGAACCCCCCCCCCCAGACATTTTCATCTAGAAAACTGTGCAAACACAAACCAGAGCTTTGTGCCTCATCATACATCTACAGGTCTCAGATTTTATCCAAATCATATAAAACCTTCAGCTGGGGTCACAGATATCCCAACTGGGCTACAACAATTCACTTACTATTCCTTAGCAAGTTTTTTTTTTTCTTAGCTTGAGTAAGAGCGGTATGAGGCCTCTTCAGAATTAGATCCCAGTTTGGTGCCTGAAACACTGAACTATTACTATAACAACTCCATCAGTCCCACAATCTGTGACTCTATGACTCTCAGTGGACCCTAAATTAGTCATGTGTAAGGCATGGCAGCAAGGGCCTCTTCTAAATTGGAATGTCTTTTTAATGCTTTATAATTCCATATCTGAATAAGGTTCCAGAAGGTGCATCTCCAAGTAATAACTTGCCTGATTGACTTCCCTAAGGCCTGACCATTATGTGAAGTGCAATGGAAGGCTTATTTGGAGGCTGAGGGTGCATAAGTTCCCTTTGGCTCTGCCCTCTCCCTGACCTGTTTACGATCAACTCAAGGCTTTTATCACCCCAATGCCTGGTTGGGCCTGACACCCAATATGGCTATGCCCACCCTCCAGGTTTGCTTATGGATTGGGATTCTGGACCTGAAAACTTACCAAGTATGTTGGAAGGGTCTAAACTGCTAAACACATTTGAAAATATGCTGGGGAAACATGGTTTTGAAAGCATCCAGCATAACAATTTCATTTCAAGGTGGCACATTTAAAGGTTGCATCTGTCAGAATCATATTACGTAATGAAAAAGTATTTAAACATATCAATGGTTGTGTTACACAAGATATAGTGTGTTACCTATACAGCTCTTTAAAAAAATAAAAAACCTTTATGTTCAGACTTGAGTTCCAGACACGAGGTATTGCGTTTAGTAAAGTTATGAATTTCATAAATATATTTTACTAAAAATGCATGAATCTGCCAAAAGCGTCTACTCTTCACACTTTCACTTCTAGTTAATATTTAAATTCATTCTGATTTTCTGTTGTCTGCTTGTATAATCTTTACATTTTATTTTTATATGCAATGCTTTTGTTTAGAACATAATTTTGTCTGTGAAGCTTCTATGAACACCTGACTTTGAAGGAAAAAAATCAATGTGCACAATAATATGTTTTAAACCGAATACCGTATAGAGTATATATGGGTGTATAAACAAAGTGAGAATGCCAAGGGCTGCAATATCAGAGATATCCATGATTTAAATGGTACAGTATTTCCAATACATCGTGGGTTCCTTTCCTAAATAGAAAATAATAATTTCAAATATCCCTAAAAAGATTACACACCACTAGTAAAGCAGTTCAACTCAACTGACCATAAAAGCATATTAGGTTTTATAGTGGCTCTCCTCAGCAGATACTCTGTGGCACATGACCATGTCACAATCCTACCCAAGGACACCAATTCAGTATCCAGATTTAATTGAAAGAGATCAATGTAGCTTTTTTTTGAGTTGTCTACTGACTATAAATAGACAAATAAAACAAAGAACCACGCAAACCTTGTTTATGTAATCCAAACTACCCACTTACATGCCGTCAAGTGGGGCTTGTTTGTAATGCTGATAATATTGAAGGCAGAAGCAATGCAAGCAATTTTATGTGTTAAATAACATTTTTTTTGCACATTTAATAGGATCAACATTTCACAACAATACAACAGTTGGATAAAGGTCACACTGTAGAATGTCAAAACATTGATAATGAAGGTTGCTGGTAAAATATTTGACCATTTTCATTAATATATATGCATGGTCCTATGTCTTTTTATTTATTTATATATATATATATATATATATATACACAATTTCATTATAATCATAATACTCTCAAAATACTGCTCATTATCATGGTGCATTCATTCACAGGTTTAGCATTCATGCAATGCAGCAATACCATAACTTTCTGAATACAGTAAACTTGTGCAGCAGTGATACAAAGTAACATTTAATTCTAACCATGTAGGTATTGTTTTTCTTTCTTTACCAACGGAACAACCTGTTAAGTACTCCTGCTGTCTACTGAAGTTGTGCTTATATTAATGCAAAATGATAGTAAGTGATAAAAAGAAAAATATATTTCTAAACATGGGTGAGCTACAGCATATATATATATATATATATCGTTATTACTGTGCATTTAATTACATTGCGGTAAAAAATTAAATTCTTTTATAATCAGGTGATCTGTGCCCTTTCACTCTGCCCCAGGCAGCAGAATAACACGGACCAGCATTGACTGCAACAGGTATGGTTACAATTTCCTCTTATTTACAGATGCAGGTCGCTCTGACTTTCACTTATGCCCAACAGGCTATGATATAAAATATTCAATGAGAATTCCCAGAATGATTACGTCACTTTGACAAAGCCTATTTTGTAGCCCGAGCTTTAGGATTATATCTGCAATTTTAGCTATATTTTTTTTTACTAACACCAGAACATACAATATTCCATACCGTATTGTATCTTTTTTTGTAGGTCTGTCTTCATAGGCAAAAACATTAAGCTCCTGCCATTATTAGACCTTAGTACTATATCTTGATTTACAGAGACATGCTCACCGGGGCAGCAGAATTGAGTCTTTCTATTGACACACACTGTACTAATGTGTCATCTGCAGGAAGATTATTTGCCAAATAACCTTTCATGTTGTGTCGAATGCCAGAAAAACTACAGCTACATCAATACATATAGGAGTCCCGCTGCATTTAGGCATCCACGATAAAGTAGGAAACACTTAAGGTTTTTTAAGGGAGTGTAAAGGGCAGTTTGCAGTTGCTGAACGTAAGCTGTCTGATCTATACTTCTTTCCACGGAGCTCAAGCTAAGGACCATTTTATCACAAGGCACCAGGAAGTCTCAAAGTAGTGGGAGCTATCTCACAGCTGAATGCACAAGCCATTAGGTGAAAACATATTTCAGTTCTTTATTTCATTTTTGTGCTTGTCATATATAGCATGGCTGGCAGGATCTCCTTGGTGTAACAGAGGTCTCTTCAGCTGTGTTATGCCTGGTGTATTCATGGATTTGAAAATAAGCAGAGAAGGAAATAATGCAATTACATGTTTGTAACCTAATGCCTACGGCCCTGCTTGGAGAAAATGCACTTAAATTTTCTTAAGTAATATTAGATTACTCTTTGAGTTGTGCTACATCTTAATTGTAAGTGTATTTTGATCTTTTAAGATCAGCTTATATAACAGGGGCGTCCAACATGCGGCCCGCGGGCCAAATGATGCCCGCGGGACCTCGAGGTGCGGCCCGCGTGAGATCGGCAGCCAGGATCACAAGAGCCCTGCTGCTTACTTGTGGGAGGGTCTATTCTCTGCTCCAGTCCTGCCTCCTCTGTGGGGAGAACGAGGGAGGCCGCGCCCCCTGCTGAAGTCTGTGAGCGGCATTGAGAGAGCTGTAGTGCAGGTAAGGGGGTGGGGGAGGGTGTTTGAATGAGTATGCCTGATTGAGGGAATGAATCTGTGAATGAATGTGTGTGATAGCATGGATGTGTAAGTGCTGGAACCTAGGCATGATGGGACTGTGATTGCTGTTAACAATCCCACTCCTATCATGCCAAGTCAGCCAGTATATGCTGAAACCTGGCTAGCTGCCCCCTTGTGTATTGATGCTGCCAGCAGTATGGGGTCTGCACTTACAGCCACCCTGTACCAGCATGTACTGGCTGACTTGGGATGATAGGAGTGTGATTGCTAACAGCTAACAGCAATCTGCTAACAGCAATCACAGTCCCATCATGCCTAGGTTCCAGCATTTACTGGTTGGCTGGGTATAAAAAGAGTGTGTTTGCTGTTAGCAATCACACTCCTATCATGCCAAGTCAGCCAGTACATGCTGAAACCTGGCTAGCTGTCCCCCTTGTGTATTGATGCTGCCAGCAGTATGGGGTCTGCACTTACAGCCACCCTGTACCAGCATGTACTGGCTGACTTGGGATGATAGGAGTGTGATTGCTAACAGCTAACAGCAATCTGCTAACAGCAATCACAGTCCTATCATGCCTAGGTTCCAGCATTTGCTGGTTGCCTGGGTATAAAAAGAGTGTGTTTGCTGTTAGCAATCACACTCCTATCATGCCAAGTCATATTGTTGATTTTTTTTGTCCAATTGTGGTGTGTTACTTTTAATAAAAGCGTGGTTACACACTAAAATTGGACAAAAAATACCAGTACAATGCCCAGCCAACCAGTACATGCTGGAATCTGGGTATGTCTGAGATTGCTGTTAACAATCATAATATATAATTTTTTGTACAATTTTGGTGTGTAACTTACTTTTATTAAAAGTGTGTGGGGGGTCACTTTCAGTTTCAGCTAAGTGAACCCTGAATTTTCGGTTTTGGTCCAGAATTTTCATTTTAGTGCGTCGCTAAAATAAATAGAACTATTTTATTTTTACTTATACAGAATCCTGCATTTGTAGGCCCAGAAATCCCAGAAATCAGTGAGAGGAAAAGTAAAGGTTTTGTGTCATTTAATTTATTTTAATCTGCATATTTTATTAAAGGCCATATTTTCTCACAGTGAAAAATGAGTGCGGCCCGCGCACGTATACAATTCTGATGAAGTGGCCCACTGCAGAAAAAACTTGGACGCCCCTGTTATAGAAGATACCGCACCATCCTGGTTTATTTTTACTTTTACAGAATACAGATTTTAGAAGCTTCTGTTGAATTTTGATGAGCCTGCCTTATCTAGCCCATTTGTGAGTGGATCTTACACCACATTAAATTTTCTATTCCTTGATATATTACACTATTGGTTTTGTTTTTGTTTTCTTCCCCCATGTATATGCGCTCCATCATTTCCTGTTCGTTTCTGTGTACACTTTGAGGAAGAGTGTAATTTGGTAGCTGCTTTCATTGTGGGGAAGTATCCATTTATATTTATTTTCATTGTATTACACGTGGAATTTTTGGTTTTTTCACTTTCGTAATATTAGATAAAGTCAGGCTTTGGAAATAGTTTTTTACTCATAAATACTTATGTTTAACAGGACAACAAAAGCAATTATATTAACCCTTAAAAAATATTAGCTAAAGCTCCAATGATGCATCCGAGTATGCACTCATACATGTTCCTCGGCAGGCTAACCAAATGTTCATGGTCTCAAGGATGGTTGGAAGAAGCAATCTCTCAGTAATTGTTCTTATGGATGTACAGTACGTATTTATATAATACAATATGTAGACTCAAAGAGGCCGACCCTTCAGTAGAAGCAAACTAGGCTGTGGCCTAGGGTCATTTAGCTAAGGTAGTTTCTTATCTTAGCAAACAAGTACATACAGAAGAGAGGTTTACAGAAAATTAAATGAGTATAGTGTGAACCACAACGCAAGCTGTTGCATAAGGCAACTTACAAAGAAGAAGGCCATGTCATGAGGCACTGTATAGTCCTGATGTTGGGAATAAAATGTAAGGGTGCAAAAATGAGGCGGGAGCTAATCTGACATACTTCTCTTATCATAATCCCACCACCCTTCCAAAAAAATAAAATAAGAACTGTTACATTTCAGTTGATCTCAAATCCATTTTTCTTTCAGTGTGTCTAGCTGACGTGTCATCAGTAATGTGTATTTTGTGTCTGTCCAATATACACATAGTATGTGCAGCTGTCACAGATTTTATACAGACTCACCAGATGTTGTTTAATTTAGCTTTGGTACCATATCCTTAAAAGTGAGCAGTCATTTCTTCTTTCACAAAAGCAAATGCGATTTAGGTATGTGTTTTACCCATCACTGCTTCCCAGCTGGCATAATCTACCTAGGGATTCTGGGCAATCATTCATGGTTTGAGGAGTGCCTTTGGCATCAGGGAAGAGATGAAAAGGGTGCAGGGGGCAATTGTGATTTGGGTTGCTATAATTATAAGATTTTGAGCCACTGCCAAAAGCTGTTTTACTTGCATTTCCATGTGTAGTATTTGGGATGTAAAGGTTTTTGGTAGGATTATCACCCTGCCTCTATCCTTTCTGTACACCCTTGATGAACTTCCTATGTGTCCTCTTTTGGCATAATATTTTTTGCTGGACTAGAGAGTGAACATGGAACTTGCATAATTTATATCAGCCCCCAACATAAGCCACCATAGTCTGGAGGTGGTGGTCCATGCAGCTGTAAGCACACACCTGTCGATTTATGCATCCTCCCCTGTGACCTGTGCATCATCTGCGAGTGCAGAGCGCCGGCATATCACTGCACCCAGGAGCAGATGGCACACAGATCATGAAGGAAGAAGCCTTAGTGGAGTGGTCTGTGTTGATGGCTGTGCAGAGCTCAACCTCCCTTGGACTGCACTTGCGTGAGATTTGGCGTAGGTGCCATAAGTGGAAGCTTGCTACAATAGGTATAAAGATGATTGTGTGATTTCAATGGTGCCAGCCCTCTCCTGTTCGACATACCATCTTCTACGGCGACACCTTTTCCAGTTCTGACCCTGGTTCTGCGAAACACTTTAGGTATTAATGATAAGAATAATAATGTGTAATAGCATCAATGTTTTTTTTAATGGTTTTGGATCTCACTGTGTTCATTGGTGATGTATATTAAGCCTTTAATGGTGATCCAATTAACATTTATCCCCTAAGTTGTCTTGATTCTGTAAAATGTTGGTGTCCAAAAGCCTAATTACCGTACAAAAGTGCTGATTATCTAATCATATACTATTTTTCTACAGAGCAGAAACAAAACATATTCTTTAAAGCAAAAAACATCAACACCATGATTTATATTTCATGTGCACCAAAGTTTTCCTGGTATGAAAGGTCATAAATTACTGTAAAACTCAGACAAGCAATTTCAAAGCAACAGACTTCCTACTGAGAAGATTTTCTTAGAAGGGAATAACACACAGAGAAAAAATGCTTCGTTTGTGAAAGTTTTCAGAAAATATCAAGCATATACAAGCGAGAAACCCGACTTTTTAATGTTTGTAAGCGATACAGGTAATGGCTTCCAAAACATAGCTATCAACCAAAAATGCTCATAACAATCTGGAGTCATTTTGTGATTGCAGATCGATTTTAACAAATATATAATACATTTGAATGATTGTCATGTCTTAAGTTCCATTAAAAACAATACTTATGTGCTCACATAGTACTAAAAATCAGATATACATTGTATAACTACGTGGAAGATATATATCTATACAGGTTATGGAGCAACAATGACAAACTAGGGTACATAGGCCTAAGAAAAGCTGAATATATCAGATATGGAACACCTCGATCACACTGTTCTACAGGGATTATGCTCAGGTTTATGTGGCTGCTAAAGTATGATGATCTGGTAAAGATTGGTAGGACCAGGCAGCAGACGGCAAAAAGGGAAGTTAAGCTATTCATCTGGGCTGCTGGCTAAATGTGAATTAAGTAGAAAGGCGAAAAGGTTGGGTAAGAGGCATGGGTTCAATGTCAAGGCCAGAGGTCAATGATGGGAGTCAAAACAACATTTGGTTCATCACCTGGATAAGGCATGATATGATATGTTTGATTTTGAAAATCATTATGATTATTTATTACTGATTTACGACCATGCTTTCATGATCACGTGGACCATATCTATGAAGAGTCGAAGTTCTGAGTCAGTTGCCATAAAAATCGATGGCATGTTCTAGCTGATTGTGCCAAAATTAGTGCTTTGCATCAGAATTGCACTTTAAAAAATAGACCTTATATATGCAGGCCCAGAATAATTTACCTGAAGTCATACGTATGGCTTTACAAAATGAGAATATATTAATTCAATTTTCAAGATGCAATTTAACCTCTACCTTTCTTCAGTACAACCTCATTTATTTTTTTCATATGGAAACCTGGCAGTACAGTAATGGTGATTTACTGTTCAATAAACCCATAAAACTGCAGTTTATAAAGTCGAGTGTAGAAAGAGAGTGCTATGCTGGCATTCATTTAATATTTTCCTTTAAGAGAAAAACTATCTAATTTAGGTGATAGTACCAATAACATTCTGTATTTGTCACATGCCCTGCTGGAACTTCAGCTATAAACCTGGTAAACTGAGTGATAAAGAAAGCTGAAATCTCAAATGTGTAATAATATATATATATATATATATGTCCTGATGAAAGTCAGCAATGACTGAAACGTTGACTTGACTTTGAATAAAGAGAAATTGTTAATTTACAGACCTGGAGTGCTGACCATCTTTTGAATGCTTTGTATGGAAACTGCTGGTTACTAGCACCAGGCTTTGAAAATTTGGAATGGTGTGCAATGGACTTTGTGAGTATATATATATATATATATAAATATATATATATATATATTTGGAATGGTGTGCAATGGACTTTGTGAGTATATATATATATATATATATATATATATATATATATATATATATATATTAGCCAGTTGTATCAAAACAATAACTCTAATAAGGCATGGAATTATGCTTTGTTTCAGATAGCTATCAACATATCAATTGCACTATTAAAACAATTATCTCAGGTTATTGCAGATAAGCTATATTGTAATTTGGTCTGATGGAGGGTAAAAGGGGGAATAAGGAAAGTCCAACAGTTAGTTACTATATAGCTATGTTTCCATCAAAGGAATGGCAAGTGAATGAGTTTATAGTAACCTTCTTTTTTTGGGTTTGCCACAGTAAAGGAGCTTCATCTTCTTGTGGTTGATTAGCTGAGGAAACACAGACATGGATACCTGGCAGGGTCTTAGTAGAGGATGGTTGGTCTGGATATAATATTATATCTCAGTGCTCTACTAGAGCAGTGACAGTCCCAAATGTCAGTATTCTTTACTTATTTCAATGATAACCCCTCCCTAAAAGAAACATATGTTAAAATGTTGAGCAAACATATGTTCAACTGTTGTGGAAACATATGCTAAAGTGTTGCGGAAACATATGTAAACTTGTTGGGAAACCATAACAGGGCTTAGCATGATAGAGGATAATAATAATTATACTACTTTTAAGGGCAAATTTGGTGCAAATCTTAAAATAGCAAAAATGTAATCTTGCTGACAGGCGCAATCCATCGCTTGCAGTGTCGCTTAGAGCAAAACATTGTGCCAGAATCAAAATAATCGTTATAAAATGTGAATGCAGGTAAGAAACAACTGACTTATCTAGTATTTTCATTTTTATACCCCTATAATATGTTTATTCATGTTTAGGAACAGCTATATTCACACCCCAACAATTCTTGAACTTCTTTGGTGTATTGCCCTTCCTCTCAAAGTCTGTACTATTATTTGCCTAACCATTGCTTTGACATGGTCTCTCCTTGCCACATGCAATCACAGCTTCTTGTACTTGAACTCGCATTTCTTAAAAAAGGTTTCCTTCACTATTGATTATGAAAGACCAACACTAGAAAGTTTCTCCATCAGACAGGATTGTATAATGCAAAATGCAATGGGCGAGAAAACCAAGGTAATCTCACTTATTTAACTATGCATTATAAGGGCCAACACTATACTCCTGCAAACTCTCCAGTCAACTGTCCCTTTTAACAAATAAACCCAAGTTGGAATTTTGAGTCACAGTGAGTCACCTCACTGATTGAACTATGCATTATGCATGTCCAGGTCAGCCCTTCATGGAAAGAACATTTCCAGAGGTAGCCCTATAAAGTTACTTAGTGAGTTCATGGAGTTGAAACCACCAACTCTTCAGCAAACGCTCTGGAAATCATGCTGAGTACTGGTTTATTGAATTAAACTCTTTGAAAAGTATAACACAATGCCCATCAGAAAATATGCTGACATTATGTTGGATGCTAGATTCATGTTTATACTTGTTCAGGCATGCTCTGGAACAATTAATTTCCACTTTGGATGAGAACATTAAATAATAAGAAATATGAGAAGAATGAAATATTATCCTATTCTATTTTCATAGATAAGGCTATCACAGAGCATAAATGATTAATACACATAAAATGATAATTGACTCCAAAGCATGTCAGTGCTGTGTGAAATATTTATTTATGATTCACTTAGATGTAATAGGCAGCGGCAGACACCCAGCTACTAATCCTATTAGGACAATTCTACCAGCACAACATGAGTGATATTAACTCATTGCAGGTTATCTAAATAACAGGTCAATAATGTAAAAACACAAAACAGCACAATATTGGGAAAAAAGGTTCAAAGAAATTCTGCTATAGTCACGAAGAAAATGCAGGATTAGAAAGCCGCTAATGTGGTCTTAAATAAAAGTCATGATGTGGTTACTGAAGGATGCATATGTATCATTCCTTTACATAGCCAGCAGGTACTGTTATTAGCAATGTAAATTTGTGCATCTTCAGTTAACATATTAATCATGTCTAAATCTCATTCTAGCCCCAGTATTCCTTACCTAAATGTACTCAAAGACCGAAAATGTTCTAATTTATCATACCACTCTTGATCAGAAAACATGTAGGGTAATTATAAGACCTGCTTCATTAAAGATGTGGGTCTCCATGATTTATGATGGAAATCCATCTGGATTGGAGTGTAAAGTATAAATCACATTTCTAGGAATGAGTATCTCCATTCTATATTGAAATATATAGAAAAGACTTACACCATAGGTGTATTAGACACATATATTAAGCTCTGTATAACATATATATATATATATTGTAGAACAGTATAGCTAGTTTCATTAATAATCATAGTATTATATGTAGTAATAATACTACTACTAATAATAATAATAATAAAAAGTTATGATAACAAGGAAAAAAAACTCAAGGGTCTGTATTTAATTTTCAAACATATCTATCATTAGCTTTTATCTTAGTGTTGTCAATTTCATTTTACAGACTGATTCCAATTACCTCTGATAAAATGTACCACTTTATTTCCAAATAAGCAAAACCACCTCTACTCAATTACTGTTGGTGACAGAATTTGTATTTAATTACCAAAGGTAAATACATGACTTTATTTACCGTATTGGCTCGGATATAGGCCGCACCCGCATATAGGCCGCACCCTAAAAGTTAGGTGCTTTTTTTAATGAAAAAGGTTTCTGCCCCCCCCCGAAATATACTGCCACTCTGTCCCGAAGATGTACCCCCCCGAGATATGCTGCCACTCTATCCCCCCCGAGATATGCTGCCACTCTGTCCCCCCCCCAGACTTACCGGTGCAGACTCCACGGGACATCTACACATAACACTTCAACCTCCGGTGCCGGCACTTCTGCCGTGGGAAGTACCGGCAAGGAATATTGTTCACGCAGACGTTCACCGGCAGCGGCGATGCGAGCAGAAACAACCTCCGCTGCCGGCACGTCTGCAAGATGGGCTTTAAAAATCTCCCTTGCCGGGACTCCCCCCGTGGGAATTCGCGGCAAGGGAGATTGTTAAAGCACATCGAGCAGACGTGCCGGCAGCGGAGGTCGTTCACGCTCATCGCCGCTGCCGGTGAACGTCTGCGCGATGCGCTTGGACAATCTCCCGTGCCGGCGCCCCCGTGGGAAGTGCTGGCAGGGGAGGCTGTCTGAGCACATCCGAGAGTAGGATGCTGGTCCCCTGCACCGCTGCGGGGGATCTGTATCCTAACCCCGCTGCCTGCCCGGCGCCCGGGACTGCATGTCCCGGCCGTCGGGCGCTAGACCCCGAATATAGGCCGCACCCCCACTTTAAAGACTTAAAGTGGGGGGGAAAAGTGCGGCCTATATTCGAGCCAATACGGTATATAATGTGATTATTTTGGACTTGATGTTGATGTATTTTCTCTTCATTATGCCCATATTTCTGAAACTAAAATGCCAAGCAAAAGTATTTAAAGAAGAACTAATGCCACAGAGCATCTCAGATTTAAACCAGTAATTTGAACTAGCTACCCCATAGTCTATTGCCATGCTTGCCGCGAGGTAGATAGAAAATGTGACCACGAGATCTGTAATCTCTTACTACACAAAAATTATATAATAAGATATTGATGTCCAATGCCACATCTCTTTTCTGCTTCTTTCTCTTATAGCAGTTGTTGGTATGGGTATATGATGTCATGATGATGCCAATATATGATGTCAGTGCAACTAAGTGCTGGAAATGTAATTAAATAGACCAGTGCAATTGAAGAACAAGTGCTTTCTTGCTAGCCAGAAAAGACCGGCTTGGAGTCCATCCAATTGAACCCTTGGACAAACAATATGATTCCTTTTATAATTTTGCCCGGTTCCTCGACTGGATTATTTGATATAATTGGCACTGACAGCATATGTGCTAAAAGAAAAAATGGTCTTAATGTTGGCTCATAAAGGCTCGATGTCCAAAGCATTTCTTGATTTCTGTACCTTTATCTAATATTTGGAAACCAGGATTACCTAGGATTACTTTTTCTGTACTGAAAATGTTTCTGCTGAAAAAGCAAACACATAGGGATTTTGATGGTGGAAATATTTGATTAGAAAAAGTAAACGTAAGTTGTTATATTGACTTTCATATTATTAACATTTAACATCCCATGTGATGGTAAGCAGAGAAAGAAATGTGAATATAAGTTTGATTTTTTTTTAAATAGGTTTAGAGGAAAATAGTCCAGCTGCCATGTGCAGTAGTAAAATCAAATAAGAAGTAGTGTTCAGAGGAGAAAGGAATCGCATAATTGTTGAATTATGGCAAATTTTGGTCCATTCATATCTCCTCATGGATAATTGATTTAAGCTTCCTGTCACATAACAAAAAAACACTCTCTTATAAATTGAAAGTACATGTTGACATAGCAACAGAAACAATTCTTTTTTCAAATGGTCTTTGTTGTTTTAATGTGATTAAATAATTTTGAGGAGAAAATAAAATGCAGATCTACTCAACGTTCTGCTTAATAAGATTGTTCAAGTAAAGTTTTGTTGATGTAGCAAGATGTAATTGACAAATAATGTTTTGGACCAAGAAAGTAGAAACTAAGTTATTTCAGTTGTTTTATAACTTATTTATATTTATTAAATGTAATTAATTTAAGTTATATTTTGTAATTAACACATGTCCTACTTTTTCTTTGCACATTGTAACATGTAGGGCTGTAGAACACTGTGATACACTTCTGCCTAGCAAGAATCTTGCAAAAGAGCAAGATTAATGGAAGGACAGATGGACAGAGGCACTTTGGTCCCACAGAGTGACTGCCCCTCATAAAAGGACAGTTTACCATCCTCGATAGACCCATAAAATAAGAAAATGTACCCTATTTGTACTTTAGTATGTACCCTTTTGGAATAAACAAACAAAAGCAACTAACTTGGGTAGAAGCTAAAGCTCTGCAGCTCTAACCACCCTCCTACTCTGTTAGCTTGTCAATTCAAGTAGCCAGAAAGCACTCCCAAGAAAATTGATAGGAGTGTTTTCCGTACATGCACACAGGGGTCTGAAATGGAGATCTGTTCGGCTGAATATATCCCCAGCAAAGAAAATAGTTGTGGTGGGGGATGCATTTGCTAAAACAACACAATGAACATTTTAAGGGTCCGCTAACTTATCATATGCATTATAGTACATATGATGGCTGGAGTGTCCCTTTAAAGTTGAATATTTGAGAGGTATGTGAAACTATCAATGTGAAACTGTTGGTCTCAGAGATATAATTTGATGGGCGATAAGAAGTATTCATCCCATCTAGTCGGCTCATTTTGCTGTATCAGAAAAGGGCACACAAGTTCCCATTAATACTGGCTGGGGTCTCTATCCATTATGATAATTAATTAAAGCTATATAATGATGGTAGGAGATATCTTACACCTCTGCCCACTCAGTATCTTTACAACTCTGCCTCCTCTCTTCAGTGTCCACCTCCTGTAGAAGTGGTTGAGTAGACCTTAACCATAAATGGGATAGACATAAAGCTGATTATGGTGAGCAGACTGGTGTCCAATGGTTCTTACCTGCCATCCTATTACGTGACCAAACGGAGGTCCTGTCTAACAGAGCCTAGTCCAGTGTCAAGGATCAAACTGAGGTGGAGTTTTTCATAGAAGTGGACCTGCCCTGTTTGGAAAATTGGGACAGCCTGCCCCACGTCCACCCAGGATAAATGGTGGTTAATAATTGTAAAAGTTTTGAAAGATCATTCTAGAATGTGTGGAATCTCAGGATGTGGAGAGTGTGGGTAGGAAGAGGTTAACTGTTTTCTGCAATTTGGTGATAAGAGTCTGATACACTGGGAGGTAGTAGTGTTCTGTTGAGGAACATGATATATGGTAGAGGGCATAGGTCAAATTACACAGCTGGTGAGAAACTGGACCATAAGTGTAGACTCTGGGTCAACTTCAGGGCACAGGATGTCTGCTTTAAATAACTGAAACCCCACCCATATCATACATATTAATGATATGTAGGTTAGGCTTTTGCCTTTTATGGTAAACCCAGAAATATTACAAGTGTGCCAGTCTTTAGTAGCAGTTTACTTATTTCTTTTGTTATCAATGTATATATAGTGTGTGAAAATGTAAAGCTGGCAGATTTGCCTGCTTTTGTGCAGATCTCCCTGCAGCTGCTTGTATCCGGAATAAACGTTTATGCATTCAAAGAAGTCTGGTGGTCAGCACAACGTTTGATTTCCACAACAGTTGTTTTTGCCAATCCAATAAAAGGTATCAAAAGAGACAACAATACTATGTGTTTGCATTTTTCCACAGGGCTTAGATGGCTGCAGGTTTCAAACGTTTTAGATGGATGGAGAATAAGGACATTTTAAAATAACCACACTTATTTAATTTTCATAAAATAGGCATGCATGACTACCGGAGGGAAATAAATAGATTTGCTCAGATTGTCGATATTTGATTAAACCTAATATTCCCGATGAACAATGTAATGCACACTTGTCAAGCACAGTAATCCTAGCAGACCATGTTGGAAAACAATCTTGCTATGAATCTATAACATGAAAAGATTAATTTGAAATTTTATAATGAAGAGAGGAGACAAAGGTATATCACTTTTTGATATTTTAATCGCTGTTACATGCATATTCATGCTACCTTACACATAGCTTTCGAGATGGCACCAAGTGAAACTATATATATTCTTCAAGGATTAAAACCTGTAGGTCCTTATTTAGGTATTTTTGCTCTAATTTTATTTATAGTCTAAATGATCAGAAATCAAAATCACCATGTTTGGAGAATATTTATTGTTAAAGAGGACTTCTCATTTTCTCAAACTCAAAAAAAAGTCCATGTTAAAAATACGTCAGCATATTAAAATTAATAATAAAGCTATATTGTGATGCCCCTATGCATGATCATACGAGCTAATGCTAGGATTTAGACAGACCTTCACTGCTCCATATTATTATTATTTTGTTATTTTTCTCGGATGCCTGATCACTGAGTCACTTCTTCTGCAATTTGGCCGCTCGCCTCTATGGCATGACTTTTAGTACTGTGAAGCTAGAATTCATCAAGCGTACAATCCAGCTCATTGTGTCATGCTGCCAGTATATGCTAATTGCAAGATTGCACACTTCATGTTCAATGCAGGTAATCATACTTTGATGATGGTCCTTGTTACGATAGGAAACTACCCCCAATAGTATATAATTCCATCTGTGGCTGATAACATAACATGCTCTAAGCCACATCATATTACACAGGATATAATTCTAACATTATCATCAACATAAAAATACAATGCAGATTTCTTGAAAAAGTGGCCCAGACTGGTTGTAGGGTACATAGTTAAATTCTTGGTGGACAGCCAGCTATGTTACACTAACAAGTTATGATGATGCTTGTCATCTTGTCCCATGTGCAGTTCCAATTACGTCACTATGGAATAAGAAAATGCCATTGTGTAATTTTCCTTCCCTGCCAACCATGTAACAAGGATCATACTACCTTCATTTCTTTAAACGTAAAAGCCAATATGAGCTCCAGAAGCTACAGATATGTGACTTCCAATAAAAGTTACTGCAAAGCAGTTATCTTGCCTTATATGTTCAAAACTTGCTAGTAACGATTTTAAGTCTTTGATATGCCTTCTGTTCCTTGATCTCAATTTTTTTTTTCACCAAGTAAATGATTAAAGCAAAGGATGCACTTAATGTTGAACTACAAAACCCTGAAATTACCTAGAGCAAACTTCCAAGTTAATCCAATCGTTCATGTTAATCCATGGACTAAAAATATTCCCAAGGTTTTAGGTCTTGTGAAAATGTTGCCAGGAAATTAAAATGAAATGAAGTAAAAAGAAAAAAGTATCGGTTTTAAAAGAAAACATCAATTTCATGAATAGCATTCTGTTTATGAAACCACTTGAGACAACTTTATATTTAGAATGCACAAGCAATTTACAGTATAATTTCCATAGAATGTTTAAAGTCTTCACACCCCTAAAATGTGTTCTGTATTGAAGTGCTCTTGTCTAATACTTGGATAATAGAACAAAAAATTTTTATTTAAACAAGTAAGTAAAAAAAAACAATACATATACACCAGGGGCGTCCAAAATGCGGCCTGCGGGCCAAATGCGGCCGGCAGGACCTCGAGGTGCGGCCCACGTGAGATCGGCAGCCAGGGCAACCGGGATCACAAGAGCCCTGCTGTGCGTACCTGTGGGAGGGTCTTTTGTACTGCACAAAGGAAGCGGAACCCAGCAGAGTCACGTGAATGTACGTGACATCACATAACTCTTCTCCAATCCTGCTTCTTCTGTGCAGTACAAGAGAACACAGAGGGAGTTCGTGCCCCCTGCTGAAGTCTGTGAGCGGCATCGAGAGAGCTGCAATGCAGGTAAGGGTGTGTGGGGGGGGTGTTTGAATGAGTATGCGTGATTGAGGGAATTAATGAATTGTGAATGAATGAGTATATGAATGAATGTGTGTGTGTGATAGCATGGATGTGTAAGTGGGGGGGGGGCATGGTACAGGGTGGCTGTAAGTGATGTGCAGACCCCATACTGCTGGCAGCATCAATACAAGGGGGGCAACTAGCCAGGTTTCAGCATGTACTGGCTGACTTGGCATGATAGGAGTGTGATTGCTAACAGCAATCACAGTCCCATCATGCCTAGGTTCCAGCATTTACCGGTTGCCTGGGTATGATAGGAGTGTGATTGCTGTTAGGTAATCCTTATTCATTTTGTAATAATATCAAAACATATTTATCTTTAAATGAAACTAATAATATAAAAAAAAAATCACATGAACTGCTACATAGAGCAGCTGCAGGAGAAAACAGTCACTATTGGGTGATATTAAATACAAATTACTTACAAAGATATGTTTGGCCTTAATGTAGTCCTGATGATAACTTTTTCAAATTCTGAAAAAAAACAAATATGAAGACAATTTATTAGATCATTAAAAAAGAATTATAGCAAATATCCCATGTGATTGGGAACAAGTAACCCTTAAACTATATGAATATAGCAAGATACAGAAGTATTAAGAGGGAAAATCTAAATAGTATAACTTAACCATTTATTAATACAATTAGAAAACGCTACAAGCACATCATGCTATAGAGGTTACAGTCATTTAAGCCATAAACAGAAGCCTTCATTAAACTGAAATGCCAAATTGCATACATATACCGAATCTGGTAATGCTTGCAGTGCCTATGACAAACTGTTGGGCAGTATAGTCAGTTCCTGTCTGTAAACTTTCAGAATATTAGTCAGCCTTCAGGGTGAGAACATTAAAATACTAGACTAAGTCCCCCTCCTGTTAACATTCGAAATGCTTTTCACCAACCAATGTGGCACGAAAGGGGAATTCTTGGAAGTTTTTGTTTTAAATTTTCCTACTTAGGGCATTATTAAAATGATGACTAAATTTTACTATGAGATCAAAGGCAACCAAAACTTACTTATTTTGTGCCTACTTTCACAGGCTGTTTGTTAATTATCCTAGTAACTTTGATTAGCTTCTCATACAATGGGTTTAAAAAAGGACATTCTATTCTATCCTTTGTCTGGAGAACATGCTAGTAGTAAATTAGATGGTTGACCGAAAATCTCTAACTGCACAAAATAATCAAGAAATTCATGAGCAATACATTTTATAAGAGATAAAAAGATACAATGATACATCCCATTATACTATACAGAGCAAATGGTCCTAAATTGAGAAAATGCTTAATCTCACCATCTTGTCTCAATGGCAGCCTTGTGAAGCATTATTTGCGCAACTACTTACTGATTACTTACAAAATTGTCTTCTTACCTAACATGTATCAAATGGAGGAGAAATACAAGTTCCATTATGATCCTGATCATACATGGGTATGAACCTGAGTTTCAAGGTATGTGATCCAGCCTCAGGGTCTCAGGATGAAGGGGCAAAATATCATTCATACTCAACATTGATCTAATTATATATAAGTGCTAATTAGTGATTTTATGGCAAGACAGGAGGCTTTATATTTGCATAACTTCTTTACTACAAAACCTCCAGCAGCAAAGAAACAGTTAAAAAAACAAAGGACCAATCAGAACAGAATAAAGTCCATAAATAACAGTTCAGAACCTCCAACTTCCATTCCATTTTAAATATTGTCCTTATATGACTCTTATTTGTGTTGGCATTTACTGCTATTTGGGTACCTGAAAAGTGTAACGTTTTGCCTTACAGGTTTTTCTAGTATCCATCCTACCTTTCCTGTCTTATCTACCCGTTTTTCATCGGTTTCCCTCTCCTTTTTTCTTTCCTTCCCAGTCCCAGCTGGGTCTCATCTTGCTCCAGCGCTCCTTCCTCGTGCGCTGCCGAAATGCGGCCTACCCAGAGCGTTAGGCCCCTTTCCCCGCGTGCCGGGGTCGGTTGGCCTCTGCTTTTATCTCCCCGGGGATTTCCCTCGTAGGTGCGGCGTTTCCTCCGCGGACCGGCTCCCCTCCCTCCTCTCCTACTCATATATACGGACTTATCTTTAATCCGTTCCCGCTTTTCGGCTTCACGTGGCCGTTCCGCGCTGGGTGAGGGTGACCGCCTCTACTGGCGAGGGTGACTCCTCCCCTCGTGTGCTGCGGCCGCCGCGTCTTTCAGCCGGGACCGCTTACCGTGACTGACAACCGATTTCACCAAAACCTTCTGCGGTCCAACTTCGTCTGAGGGACTTGGCGCGCATGCTGGGGTTGCTGTGGGCATCCATCCAAGCGGTGTTTCCGGGCCTGCTGCACTACCGAGCCATGCAACGTCTCAAGACATCCTACCTGCGACGGTCCACTTCTTACGATCAACCCATGACCGACGAGGTGCGCGTAGAGCTTCACTGTTTGCTTCGTCACATGGAAGCCTGGAATGGCCGTGCCATATTCGGACAAGCCCCGGATTTCTATCTGGAGTCGGATTCCAGCCTCCTTGGCTGGGGGGCAGCCTGGGGATACATAGCCACGGGTGGGCTCTGGACGAAAGAGGAATGGGGTTTCCACATAAATTGTTTGGATACGTTTCTCCCTTTAAACCGGTGTCGTCGCTTAGCAGGGGTGGACGGGTCCTTTGGTGCGCACTCGGTTAGGGGAGCAGCTGCTTCCGCTGCTTTTGATTTGGGCGGCTCCTTGTCTGACATCCTTTCTGCGGCGGATTGGTCTAGGGAGTCTACCTTTCGTACCTTTTATTACCGCCCTCGTGCACATCATCGTACATGCAGTTGTAAGGACGCTTTAAAATTGCAAATATGAAGCCTCCTGTCTTGCCATAAAATTGGGGATTACTCTAGCCTTGGTGTAGAGCTAATCTAAATTTTATTAAAGACAGAAGGTGAATATTTCTCTCCCTGTGTTTCCCTCCCTGGGTTTGTTGTTTTTCTTGCCTTGTGGGTTTCATAGTCATGTTGTTTATATTATGTTTTCTATGACCTTCTTGCTGTTTTGGTCGTACTTACCTGTTTGTTTTACGTATACTCTGTATACTGTGTACTCTCACATTGTTTTTGTTCCATTTCCAGCTTGATTCCGTTGGGGATGCTGTCCGGTTGGCGTTCAGGATCTACGCCTTCGGTGGTCCACATTTCTTTCTCTGAATTAGTTCCTGGAGATCTTACATGGTGCTACCTCTTTCAGCACATCAAAGAAGGGGAAGTTGGAGGTTCTGAACTGTTATTTATGGACTTTGTTCTGTGTTTTTTTAACTGTTTCTTTGCTTTGTAGTAAAGAAGTTATGCAAATATCCACCTCCTGTCTTTAATAAAATTTAGATTAGCTCTACACCAAGGCTAGAGTAATCCCCAATTTTGCTATGAGTATGCCATGGTTGACATCCCTGTTTGGATGCATATTACTTAATTAAGTCACTATATAAAATCTGCATTATGAGCCATTCAAGCGATAATGTTTAAAGAGTCTTGGGTCAGCTCATTTAAGAAGTTCCCAGGTCTGACATTTTGCTTTCAAAAAATAAAAAAAATATATAGTAGGATTATATTTCAGTTTCAGATTTCTCCATCTCCTTGAGCAAAATTGTTATTTTTATAATAGTGCTTGTCTTATAGGTCTTTTCTGTGCACAAGCCCAGCTAGATTCATTCACAAAAAATGCTATTTTATCTAATATTAAAAGCATGAGGGCATAATAAAAGTTTAGCCTGAAGTCCATGAAAAACAGAGGAGACAGAGGCCAAATCCATGCTGAAAAATATGAGCAATATATTTTTAAGTTTGAGTCGGTGAGAAGTTCTCAAAATCAAATAATAAAGTTAAAAACCCCAGTTATGTATTGTCATGACAATAAAAAATAGTGCATGTTATTTTTGCATTATAGTTGCATTGGTCTGGAACATCAGCAGAAGCTGTGGCACCCACATACCCTAGGTGCTTAATCTTTGAGGAAAAGTGGTTATCATATGAACGACCTGGACTGGCAGTATGAAGAGGCCTCCTGATGACGTGAGTGCAGCCGAAGGCTGGTAGCTAGCAATCCAGCATATCCAGCCACCGGCTGCACCCTGCAGCACCCATTCCTGGTGTGCCAGATAAACAGTCCAGGCCTGATTGCATGTAAAAACCTCTGCCTCTATGCTTATCAACTTTAGTATAGTGGGTCTAGCCTATACCAGTAGGTAATAAGAAGTAAGTCAACTGATTGGTACATGGTTTATTCTCCGGTAACAAAGCCACATGACCTCCATATTTGTAGTACAGAAAATAGACTAAGCCAATGGTTTAGGGAACCACATGTGTCACTAATATGCCACTGTTATCTTCCCATATAAAATATAAAGACACACAGAATTCAGGGTCACCATATTTATTGTACATGTGCTCCTCCATGAAAGCCTATATATATATATATATATATATATATATAATTTGTTTTTCCCTTACTAAAGGCACATTGGTCATTTTGTATGTTATTATGTATGCAAACATACAATAAAAGTATACAGAAAAATATAATGATCCATGTCAAGCTCATGTGAGATTGAACATCTTCATA
Organism: Spea hammondii; assembly: GCA_029215755.1. Taxonomy (NCBI): domain Eukaryota; kingdom Metazoa; phylum Chordata; class Amphibia; order Anura; family Pelobatidae; genus Spea; species Spea hammondii. The sequence continues at coordinate 51,325,631 of JARDYJ010000004.1, read as the reverse complement.
AAAAAATAAATCTTTCTGAAGCAGCATGTGGGCTGGACTTTTATTTTCCCTATGTTTCCTAAAGCATATCTACAGTATATTAAAAAGAAGATGAAGAGGGAAAAATGATCATGCTATGACTAATGCAGATGGTTACTGTTACTTTGTTTACTTTCTTTATTAGATTTTCCTGAATCAAACGGATATAAGCTCTAACAAAGGCCACTCTTATCAATATTGAAGAGACATTCACAAAAGGATATTTGAACAAAATGAAATTCTGTATGTCAGTAGAAGACAGTCTGGAGTTAGAAAGTGCCAGATAATTAAATAGAAGACAAGATCTCAAATCCTGGACCTTTCTTGGAGATGAGATACGTCTCAAACCTCTCACGAAATTATTTTTATTATGTACTTAGATTTGTAATCTAACACTGGAGATGGTTAAAATCATATGAAACTATAAGTAAACTGTAAAGCTAAAAGCAACTTTATTGATTAAAATATATAAAAAGAAGCCTATATTTATGTTAGAATTGTTAATATGACTTTTTGGGGGGGTCTTGATAATGAACTTCAACCTGTGTCCCTTAGAATACACCCCCTTATTAACCTTGTAATTTTTACTCATTTGTAAAACACTGTCTCTTTTTCTATTCACTACCTACTTTTAAACTGGACTCCACCACAGTTGAGTAGCAGAAACAAACTGGATGCCCCACGGTTAACCTTACAAAATCTACTTTTGGAATATAGCTAAAATATCTCCTCCTATATCTCTCTCCTAAGGCTAGTGCAGTGCCCATAGAAAATGATTGCTGTAACTGGAGGCAAACAACAGTACACCAGTTCTAGTATTTATTTATAGTTCTACGATTAGAAATGTTCCCATTTAAAAGAGAGAATGAAATACCACTACTTCTATATTCTTTGTCTTCTTTAGATTATGTAGTGTGTAGCAGATATGAAGGGGGGTTGACTGCAAAAAATAAAATGCAAGAACCTGAACGCAACTATAATACTTCCCATTTGTCCTGTTGGGTCCTAATTTTCTGTCCTGCTGCCTCGTCCAGTGAGGAAGATCAGAGGGTTTCCCCTGAACATCCCACCGGTCTCTTAAATCTACTTTGGTACATGCTCTTGCAGCACAGACCTTAATTAATGCTCCCATGAGGGCAGCACTATGATGTCATATTGAAGCATTTGACATCAATACATCTCAAGGTGGCTGTACAGGTATGGTAGGTGAATGTTCTGGACCCATCTCCAACCATGGTCCCCAAACAAATTTGCTTTATATATATAGTGGGCACTTATCTTTAGTAGGACTAGCCTCTTAATATTTCTGGTGTCCAATGTAGGGCACATTGGACACCAGAAATATTAAGAGGCTAGTCCTACTAAAGATAAGTGCCCACTATATATATAAAGCAAATGGTTGCTACCAATACCGAAAGTCCAAGGGATATTAGATCGATGAATAAACCACATAATTTGGAATATAAATCAAATATAGAAAGTTGCAGATCATATTAGGTGTAGTTCTATTTAGAAATTAGGCCAAGCTGTCATGAAGCTAACATGGACTGTTAAAAGCAATACAAAATGGGAAAATCGATTTTGTGCTGAACAAGCTATAGTTGAACAAGGCTTGTTTGATGGTTGACAATAAGTTGGGGATGGTTTCATCATCTATACAAATTTTAATATTAACCTGTTTTGTAGTAGCATACAATTTTTTTCAGTTATGCCCATTTTGTTAAATCCCAGCATGTACACGAACCTGCAATTTCAGTAAAAAGGGAGAGACCAAGAAACCTGAAGAACTTTTCAGCTTTTATTGAACTATAACTAGTCATTATTCTCCAAAGATCGCATGAAGGATTATGGGTACTGCTGGATAGCGGCATAATGCTCCATCATCCATAATAGTTAACAAGAGGTAACCTAGTTTGTAATACTTACAGACTTGCATATGGCCAAGGACGGTCTTAATGCCAGGTGATTCAGTTGCCTGGGGTGTCTGAACAAGGGAGGGGGCACCAGTTGTTACCCCATAAAATGTCCCCAATGTGTAAATGTAGATGTGATAGCTGCCTGAGGTCCAACAGAAGTGTTTGCAATGCATGGGAGGGGGAGTACACGAGAGATATATGCTTACTCTAGCATTCTAAGGGTGTGTGGGGGGGCAACAAAGACACAATCTGCCTAGGTTGCCATTTTGTATAGGACCAGGCATGACTCATTGTCATAGTATTTTATTTAAATGTTCCATCTTTATTAATGGTCTGACTCGAACTTTCTGGAAGCAAGGATCATCTGTGGCTGGCAAGCCCAGTCCAGTGTTAGTAAGTTTTGGATAAGAGTATAATATTATAAAATTGGTGCTTTAAGAGTTCATCTGAAAGAAGTTTTTCCACATTAAATTTGGTTTTGTTTTTTTATCTGTTAGTGTGAACTTGTGCTCATCAATTCCAGACTTGTCATGGCTCATTATCTGGATATCATCATGGGCAGCTTTGCATTGGAAAAATATGTTAAGGCATCTGCCCATGTGCTTTTCTGTTCCGCATCACATAATGCGATGGAAACAAGACATTTATAATTTGTATTTTATAGCATTCCCTGTTTAAAAGAACCATTTAAAACAGACAATGAAATAGGTCTAGATTATTTGAAAAGAACAAATATAAATATAAAATGTTTAATTAAGAATTCATGTTAGGGTTAATGAATGGAGAAAAGGACTCAGAACTGGTTATGGTAAAATGGACAAGCTATTAAAATTTTTGGCGGGAAAACTAACCTGTCGTGTGACACAGAAGGAGTTATTGATTATTTTATTGGTGTTACAAGATGAAACTTTTTTCTCATTTAAATGCTCCTGTATACTGTTACTGTGTGATTATAAAACCTGAATAAGACACTATTCATAAGAGTTCTTGGCAGCTACAGTATGCAAGTAGCATGCATCAGCATCAATCATACAGGATGTAGACTGAGTGACTATGCTAGTTTAATGAAACAGAAAATGTAAATGACATAAAAACAACATGATCTTGCCTAGATATACAACTCTTGCATTCATAATGATGTCACATGCCATCTTGAGTTTTAGGTTACATTAACTTCATCATGATGGCATGGAACGTCATGAATAAGACACGTTTTATTAATAGTTTTGAATGATTTTCTTATACTTTGGAGTGATTGGGAACCTGGCTAGGGTTAGAGCTGGGTTAGTTTTATGGAGAAAACCAAAAAACTGAAAAAAATCTTTCTTACAGGACTTTTTTTTTCCTTTTATTAGCATTAGGCTAGTTTGTGCATGCATTTTACACTTATACTAGGTATGTGCGATTTATTATAAAAAAAAGTGAAATGTTTTGTAACTTTTTTTGTGTTACTTTATTGTTCACAGTAAAGGATGGCCTTGTATATAAATACATTTGCATGAGTGCGCTAAATAAGAAAAGAAGATTAATTACTGAACATACAAAGTGGTTATGAACAGTTCTTTATTTATACTGCTCGCCTTACTTGTACTTCACTACCCTATCCAGGTTTAGAAACATGGTGTTATATCTCTATACTACTACTACTACTTCTACCACTACTAATAATACTATTGGTATAAAGCACGATAAGATCATGTCAAAGCTCCTCTGTAATGTGCTAGATCTTCGTTTAAACAGAATACTTTTTTTATTTTTTAACATATTTACATGTTTATTTTTTCTTTTGAAGCAGTCCTGGGGCGTTTCCTTTCCTATTTAGGGATATGCTATTCTTCCAATTTAAAGGTCATGATCAACTTAAAGCCAACTCAAATACTATCTAGTGTATGGAACATCAACTCCAACAAAATGTATGCAGTGATTTCATTGTTATTTATAAACCATGCCTTGAGATGACATTTTGCCTTTAAGTGTCAGCTTTGAGAGCCTGGTGAGCCTGTGTGTATCTTGAGTAATGCTGTTGGGTAGACTTGCTGTAAATTACATGTCCCAAATTAAAAAATAATATTACACTGTAATATATTCTTGAGACAGACACTAAATATTCATATGTGCCTTTGCTTCACTCCCTTGACATTGCCTGGCTAAGTTTAATGCTATTATCGTGGGAGATGGGATGAAAATGATGAGACAGATTGTCTTTTGAAGATGACAAGTATTTCAAAAAAGATATCAAATGAACTATCTCGTTTCTTTTTTTCACACATTTTCATACTTTGATAGTAGTTGTTAAGTGAAGTAGTTTTTGACCTGGAACATAACATGTCAACAGAATTGCTGAACACAGGAGAATTAAGTACATCCAAACGATTAACTTAAATCATGTTGAAAATATGACAGATCAGTTTCTCTTAATAAGTGTCAAGTCACATTCTGAGGTCTTCAGTGCCTTATTTTAATAAAGCAATTAATTGACAAGGCACAAATACTATTCCTAAGCTGTGTTATAGCATAACACTTAACAAAGGAAATAAGTAAGTAATACTGGAGGCACTTGGGCTAAATGCCTGAGCATGGGAGAATATAGTAACAATATTATTTTCCTTTTTGTTTAACAGCAAATGCTAAGAACATAAGGGCATATATAACCAGTTCTTCTATATGGCCTATATTCCATTTACCTAGCTAACATTCAGAGCCTCTTTGTCCAAATGAAAATCCATTTTCACTCCAAAAAGACAATTCCGTTTTTATTTGGGGAAGTCATATACTTGCATGGATTTTGCTTTCTATAGCTTTGCACTTTTATTCATCATTTCTTTGCTTGAAAGTATCTATTCAATTTAAAAACATATTTTCTGAAGGTAGTAAATACCATATTTTTCCTTGGTTTTCTGTAAAGTCATCTTGCCTTCTGTATTTGCAATTTCGTTTCCTGATGTCTCAAGGGATTTCCTGGTGTTATATGGATGTTTCTTTTGATTAACATACCCTCAGAGAGTTGTATGTATTGGTCCTGGGCATACTTGTCTATGGTTTTCAAAACGTTCCTTATCGGTCTCCAGTCTGGTGTTAATAAACCCAGCTTCTTCAGCCTTACTTCACAACCCATTTCTTCTATTACCTTAATGAATGTTGTCCCTGGACTTCTTCAGACCCCATAATGTTTTGAGATATAATGACAGAAATTGTGCAGCATATTAAAAGAATAATTACATTGAGAGAAAGTCATATTCTCCCCTTTTGAGGTGATTTTTTTTGCACATGATAATATCTCTCCGGCCCTTGCATTTTCAATAACATGTTAAGCTGCAGTTTATTTGTAAATACAGGACTTGGTGTACATGTCGTTCCCAACATTGTCTTTGATCTCCTGATATTATACTAGGAGACTGAAACGTGCGCACTAGACTTTGATGTCAAATATATCTTGCTCGTTGAACAAGGTAACAGTGTGTGGTCCATTTTCACAGGCAACATTTCAGTGTTCTGACTGCTTTAGTATATTGCAGCAATAAACTGAAATAGAATCATCTTTCTCAATGCTGAAAGACAGAATGAAAGTAAATACAAGATCATGATGATTTCTATTTACTTTAGTATACGTGCATTTAAGGAAGAAAACGTTAGCTAACTAAACAGTACTGAATGTTTGAGAAATCTGAGAATATTGTATGCAGAGATGTATTTATATTTAGTGCTGCCCTAGTCTTGACCCAAGGGCAGCACACCGAGTTGCCCCCCCCCCGCAGCTGCCGTCATTACTACAGAACTCAGTGCCTGCAGTCTATAGAGATCTCCCCTGTAACTAGCCCACTGCGTAGCAGCACAATGTGGGGGCTGATCACTGGATCTGTTCCCCCTGTTTTGCAGCAGCGAGACTGCGCCCCCACTTTAAACTCCTGCCCTAGGCCAGGTTGGCCTAGGACACAATACATCATGATTGTATGTGCTCTGATGTCTAAGAGTTCCGTTCATTAAATATGTAATGTGAAAATATTATCTAATGAAAGTTAAGGAGCATATATTTCTCAGTCTGTATTTTAGGTGTATTTTAGCCTAGCTAATTAGGAAAGCAAATTCCAAGACAGACTTTATTCTGCTTACTGGCAGCATAGTGAATGCAATAGGTTGCAATTGGAGAGCACACGTGTATGAACAAACTTCTATTCAACTGCTTCATGTTCTTTTACAGTTCAATACAAATGGTCAACCCTTGTGTAGTTTGAACTACTTAGCTAAACCAAATTTAGCTCAAAATTTAAAGTTTAAAAATGGAAACACTTTAAGGTTTGCTTAACTCTTATGATGAAACATTGTACACAGAATACTAACTGGACAGTCAGCTATAAATATGCTGTTTAATATTATTCAAAAAATACAAATCAAAATCCCAGTAGTTAATAAAAAGAAATACATACAATAATTTTCCATAAAAATCACATCTTTCCTACCACTACTAAGATTTTCAAGAAAAAGTGATTGGGTTGAGTGATACTGTTTTTTTTAAGCATCTTTTAAACATCTTTCAACTTTTAAATGAAATACATATATGAATGAAATAAAGTAACTATGTTACTTAAAGTGTCATTTTTGCACACCTATTATTATTATTACTTATTTGCAGTCCCTTACGCAAAGCAACATTTTACCCATGCTGACTCCCCTTAGCCTTCTTACTGCGTTGATTTTAAAGAGAAAACGAAAATTTGAGATGAAACCATAATTGAGTCAATAACTAAAATGATTAATGAATTGGAAAAATGAATTCATCTCCAAAACTCTGATATTTATGGCTATCATGTTGCCCCTTGTGTCTGACCCCATGATGTAATTTTTTAGAAAGAGTGGCCAGAGCTGAGTAATGCACTGTATATTCACACCAATAAGGGAATTTTATAGTCTTTATCATGTGAATCAAATTTTTAACATTATAATAATACCTTACCAACTTACTGCACTCTTAAGCACAGGATGAATAAGTATACTTATTTCTAAATGCACTGAAAACAGGGTTTTAAGGATAGATGTAGTGTGAAGGCTGTTTCTCTTATTGTATTTGATCTCCTGATTATAAAAGAAGTGAGCGTCAAGCATCGTTACTGCACCATCATGTCAAATACACTGACAAAGATCAGTATGGTCCATTTCCAACGGTAACATTTCACACTTCTAACAGTGTTAAACTGGACTGCAGCAGTAAACCAAAATAAAATAACTATCCTGCCAAAAACAGAATAAAAGTAAACACATGGTCAGTGGTGATCTTTTTTTACTTTAACGTATGTGTTCTACGTGCTCTGACATCTGATGCCTCATGTGCAGGTTACAAGTAATACGAGAAATGAATGAAGGTGAATGAAAGCATTGGTATTTATCAGCCTGTTATTTATCGCGTATTTATCACATGTTTTAATAAGGTGTATAAATTTGTAGCACTCAGTTTTCTGGAAAATCAAGATATAAAAAGTAACACTTGAATAAATTACTCATCTACATAAATAGAATAAATATGACTAGACAGGAACCCTATACCGTTAAGATAAGCCTGATAATTTAAGAAAATATTCAATCCACTTTAACGCATAACTCTTGTTTTATTGAGATGTGTCTTGATATTGTATTCTTTCAACTCTCTCTAAAATCCAATTCTTTTTTCCTTTATTATGCCAGATCAGTTATCTCTGCTCAGCAACTGGGACATGATTTCCTGGGAAGGCCAGCATCTGCGCAGTGAATTGTAAGAGCTTTCAAGCATTTGTGACCTAAATTCATTAAGTAGAATGCATAGATTTGGATGATCACTTGATTCTAAGCTCGGCACTTGAGCCTTTAATTTTCCAATGTTAAATAAATGCACAGTATGCCACCTATGAAATTCTAAATCCCATTTCTGATATAATTGCAGAGATGGATACATAATATTCTTATGCAGTCCTACACCCCCTCCTCATACATGTTGCAGAAGCCTAATGCAGGCGGAATGCCTAGGGCAGTTTCTCAACAAATGGCAATGCATTATTTATATCCTTGTTCAATAAAATAGCTTTCATTTACTGCTTGATATTTCACAGAATAAACCCGATGCATAGTATTTTATATGTATTTTGACCAGATGAAAACAATCTTTCAAAAATGTAAAGAGGATCTAAAACCACAATTGGTTTTACAATACATTAACCTTTTGCAGTTATATTCAAAGTCATCATATGAGCAAAATATAGGTCACCCACTCTATTATTCTGCTGGAAAGCTATTTATTCGGACACATTTCAACTCATTTTGACAGCAGAATATTTACACCAACATATTTCAGCTTTGAAAATCCAGAAATCTGCATATTATCCAATGATTTTAAATGAAACTCTGCATTTCTATGCAATAATGAGTTACCAAAAGTACTTAGTTTTCAGGTCACTCTATTCACTGAATGATTTGCTATGTACCCATTTACAGTTAATATGAGAAATAATGATTATATTTAAAGTTTGTTCTTCGTAACGCACATGCATTTTGTATTTACTTAAAATAGCTTAAAAAGGTTACATTTTGACAAAACTAAGAAAATCTCTTTGCAAAACAATTTTTAATTAACATTCATATGAAAGTTGGGGAAAGAGTGATCTTTTAAACAGAATTTTAAAATGCAAATATCACATATTATCAAAAGGTCTGGCCTTTGATGTCAACAGTGTCAAGGATTTTCCAGTGATTCTGCAAAGCATGGCAGTTATAAAAGAATGGAGGGGGCTGTGCAAAAGTGACAATATGAAAATTACAATGGAAGGCTGGTAACATTCAGCCTGAGGGACATGTCCACCAAGTGGCCTAGATATAAAGCATAGAAAACACATTTAGTAGACAAAGCCCTCATGTAATGCATAGGAAGCCCATAAAAATACACCGAATGGGTTGATTCATTGTGTAAATGCCAGTTAAAGTTGTGTTACTCAAGGCAGCATGGTCAGTGGTGTATTTATGTGAGATTGCAAAAACAACAAAAAAAAATCAGGCTGTGGCCCAAAGTCTCAGAGTAGCCCAAAAGCGATTGTCCACCTTGCCAGCCCTCTTCCTGGAGAGTTGTGCAGTTGATAAGCATACAGTTGTGAAAAGTCATCTGCCTTAAAAATACCCACAATGATATTGGATAAAGTGGTTCAGAAAATACTTGACAGCAGACTTATTACAAACTTATCTGTTTAATGCCTTCTCTAATTTTCTGTAGTTGTAATTTAGGTATGATAAACACCAGACCTTTAAGACTACAAACAGGGCAGTCTATTCCATTATCTCCACTTTAGCAAAAGTTGCTCAATCAAAGATATAGTTATCTCCCTTTTTGACTCAAGCCGCATGATATTCTATCCTCAGACAAACTCCAAACATTATGAATTGTCATTATAGATGAATGTCTCTGCTAAACATATTCTTCAACTAACTTTTAAAGGGTACACTATTTCCACCCTCACAGCTGTGCATTTGCTACAGACTTAATTTAATCTCTCATTATCACTGTTTGAGAGGATGAGTAATGATACTGTATCACAAAACTGTATGTCTACCAATGTACACAAGGAAACATCTACGCAAATATTTTTAATTCGAGACAAACCCCCTGCAGTTGCTAAACATAATGCACCAATTAGGACACGTCAAATTAGGTTGCAAAAAAACCTTAGTGAAGACCCATCAAGATGTTATAGGAGGGTTTTTAATAGTTTTATCAATGTAGTGAATACGCCAAGATGTACACAAGTACAGTAAATTTATAAAATCATAAATCTTAATGTGCTTCCAAAGTATGAATAATAAATACATTGCAATAAAAAATAATACATCTAAATGAGAACAGATCATATGATAGAAAAACGTATTAATGTTATTAACTTTATTACTATTAATTATTGAAAGGTCTTAAAAATGCATTAAGATAGATACATTATAGTCCACAGCATGTATGTGTCAATTATTTACTCAACTTTAGCAATGAACGTTTTCCCAAAAAGAGGCTTTATAGTCATAACAGCTTCTCCTCCGGAGGTATACAGGAGAGGATTTCTGACTTTAGAGCTATGTAGCAAACTATGTGGCATGGTTCCTTGGTTGTTAGAGCTAGTAATAATAGCAAATATATGAAGTCACAATTATGAATGAATGTAAAGCCAGGTTGAGATGAACCACAGCTTTGTTATAAGGCTGAGTATTGGGCTTTAAACTATACATCAGCATGTATTTGCGGTATATACAAGTATAATACTTCTGCATTTTCTCTGCCTGTGATGGTGACAATAAATGAAGTACACTGTTAGGTGTGGAGAAACGTAAGAGTCGATAAGGGTCCTAGAATGTCAGGAGGCATGTGATAAGAACTAGAAATAAACAAAGTGTCTCCTCGTACAGGGGTGTATCTATCTTTGGCACCCCCGCCCCACCCACCTTAAAATGTGAAAACACTCACACTGTCACTTGCTCTTACTCAAGCTCTCTCACACTCTCACTCACTTTCACTCACTCATGCTCTTTCAGTGTCTCACTGGTCTTACTTTGCATGCAGGTTTAAAATGAAAATCAGTGTTAAAAAAAAACCTATGAAAATAATGCCTCATCAGTCCAGTTCATTAAGATTATATTTGTCCTAAATTTTGGGAGAAAATGTTCTCATTCTATCACCGCTAGCATACTTATGTCACTAGCTGAAGCCTTCCGCCTTTTCACCTTTTATATGTATACTGATCCTTACATGTAAACAAGTAACCGCTAATAATGATGGTTCTATTCTGCTCTTTTCTTTTGCAAATATTGGTCTCAATAGCAATAACTTACACACATTTAGGTATATAAATAGTTATAACATGTAAACTATACTAATAGTATATTTTTTCCCCAGTGTCGCCATCTTTTTGTCAACGGATTCTGTTTCTTTTAGAGTTGTGATAGTTAAAGGAGGTGATGATTGTAATATGTTTTAGTTATTTATCTACCATTAATAACACAATATTGGATAGGACAGCTCATTTTACATATTAATTAATGTTGTCACTGGCACTGGATGGCTTCATTGTGGATAGACAGGTCACAAAATGAACTTTGTCACAATGATCAATGGCAGAATTATTTAGTATGACATGGTGATATGGAGACTGTAGAACTATATACAATAATTATATTGTAGAATGCCTTAACAATCCAGGCCTGTGGGCCAAGAGTAGTTAAAGTATACTTCTAGATCTACATGCACTTCATAAGTAAACTAATACATGAACAACATTTATATCATCTCTCTAATAAACACAGGGCCGGGGTAGGGATCACAGGGTGGCTCTGGCACTTTAAGACCAGTGGCTAACTGATGATGTAAGTGTGGCCAATGGCTGGATACACACAGCCTCATGCTATGTGTTCATCCTCACCATGGCTGGCTAGTTCCCAAGGACCCCTCCAATGTAGCTCTATTGGTGCTTGTGCATGAGATCCTTAGTATGCGTCTGTCAGCTCAACACACATACAAAAGCACACAGCAAAAGTGTAAGAGCATAGCATATACTGCTGCACATATACACCATTTATTGGCCACTGACCTTAGACTTCCAATTTAATTCCCCAGTCTGCCATCAGCATGTAGGAGGGGCTGCCAGAAACAAAGTTAAACCTAAGATGCTATGAATGCTAGGAGTACTGCTTCTTCAGATTTTCAAACGGTATTCATCTTTGAAGAGAGGTTTTTGAATGATTCTAAGGATATTGTAATTGTGAGGTTAACCAGAGATCCATGCTGCATCTTCGATCACAAATATGTGTAGATGTGTCCTAAAGCCCTGCGGCTGAAAATAGCCGACAAATACACTCCATAAGAAACACATCAATCCCCCTCTATTTCCTTATATCACAACCTGTCCTTCCCACATACACAGACTTTGACCTCTTCCAGTAACCTGAACCAAAGTACCCCAATCATTTATTTCATACTAAAGAACAATCTGAAATCTAAACTACGACTGTGACCTTCAATTTATACGAGATAACAGAAAACATGATCAAAGATCAGAGTGCAGATGGAAGCAAAACTTGCTATTTTTACAGCTACACTGCAAAAACACTAACAAGCTGTCACACAAAAAGGCCAGAAATGTAAGGACTTTCATTTGGATTGCTTTACATTTATATTGCAGATACAGAATATATATATATATATATATATATATATATATATATATATATATATATATATGTGTGTGGGTAAAGGCTGTTTTCAATCTGTATTTATGGGAGGGTTATTTATACCCCCTTCAGGACCCTCTTCTTCGGGGTGTTTCATTTTGCTTCGTTCGTTCTTGTTTAACCCCTACCACAAATATATTTATACATCTCAAATATATTTATCTATGTCTTAAATAATATATAATAACAACCTAACATATGTTTACATTTGATTTCCTATATATTAAGGCATTTTAATTTTTCAATGATGCTTTGGCATAAGTATACTTTTATTCATTAAGTAGATATATGTAGCAGGATAATAATTTAGTACGTGTATCTTTAAATTACCTCCTTATGTATGTAACAAAATAATCAGGAACTTTTTAAATTCAGAGTTTACAAGAATTCTTTCTTGTCAACCTAATGAATGAAGCTATGTTAAACTATGTTGCCATGTGTCTCTAGAGTCACTAAAAAGCATAAATGTAGATCATTACAAGGAATGTATGGTATTAAGAAAACAATTTTCTTTGCATAAAATAAATTACAGACAATTGCCATTAGTGGCAAGAAAATTATTATCAACAGAAAATGTGTTTATGGATTGATTTTTTGATTCCCAGCAACCAATTTGTTTGTTTAGGACTAAATAGAGAAATAATATATTTGTGGAAATTTTGAATTTCAAACCCTTTATGTCTAGTTACAACCCGTTTCTTAAATAATTACCGTATTTGCTCGATTATAAGACGACCCTGATTATAAGACGACCCCCCAAAATCTGAATATTAATTTATGAAAAAAAGAAAAAGCCTGAATATAAGACGACCCTATAGGAAAAAAGTGTTACCAGTAAATGTTAATTCATGTAAACTATGTGAACTATTTTTTGTTAATAAAAGCTATGATTGAGAAAAATATTTTGTTTTTATTTCCTTTTTTTTTCAACCTGCCCCCCCAGTTATGCACATCTGCCCCCTGGCTTGCCACTCTGCCCCACAAATGCCTTATACCCCCTATATGCCACTGTGCCCCATGATATGTATTTTAACCCTCTATATGCCACTGTGCCGCATGATATGCCTTTTGACCCCCTATGTGCCACTCTGCCTCCAGAATTGCCTTATACCCCTATATGCCACTCTGGCATTTAGGGGGTTAAAAGGCATATTATGGGGCAGAGTGGCATTAAGGGGGTTAAAAGGCATTTCACAGAGCACTCTGCCTCCAGAAATGCCTTATGCCCCCCATTTAACACTCCCTCCCCCTCCCTCCTCCAAACTTACCGGAGCTCCTGAGTCCCCGGTGTGTAGTCCGGGCAGCGTGTAGAGCTCTACGCGATTCACGTAGACAACTTCCGCTGCAGCCGGGAGGAGGTGCGTTTAGCAGCGGGGGTTGTCTGCGTCCATCGCGCAGACCTTCCCCGGCTGTCAGAGATCACGGGGAACTCTGATCTCTGCTAACCGCACCTCCACCCGGCAGCAGCGGAAGTTGTCTACGCAAATCGCCTAGAGCTCTACACGCTGCCCGATGCTTAGTCCGGGCAGCGTGTAGAACTCTACACAAATCGAGTAGAGCTCTACACGCTGCCCAGACTAAGCACCGGGGACTCTGAAGTACCGGTAAGTGTGCGTGGGGGGGAGACAGGAGGATCCAGGTCCCCTGCATCGCTGCGGAGGATCTGGATCTTAGTCTCATAGTCAGACCTAGTTGAGGTCTGATTATAAGACGACCCTGATTATAAGACGAGGGGTATTTTTCAGAGCATTTGCTCTGGAAAAAAACCTCATCTTATAATCGAGCAAATACGGTAATATAGGATTATTTTCTTGTAAGTGCTCATAAGAATTCAGATAATGAGCATAAGATTCTCATGAAGCATATGTTATGGACTTTTTTCTAAAAGCCATATTCCAACAGGCAAGGTGACAACTAGCATTGTGGTAGCTGCCCAGCGGAATAGCTTTGTAATCTAATAGCTCAAAAAATACAACTGACTCTCAAAAACAATGGAAACTTGTGAATTACATAATTATATTGTGTAACACAGAAACACAAGCACACACTATATTTGCTACCAATACCACTGCTAATACAGCTAACCTCAGTAGAAGGGTCATAGAAACAATCCCAGTATAGCTCTTAATTATTAAGTTTAATAGTATTTTCAGAGCACATCACATCTAAATACATTTATTAATGCCATATTGAGTTATGTAGCTTAAGTAGCCAGTTACTTGTTGATGTGCTCTTAACCCCTTAATGACAATTGCCGGTTCTGGCACGGCACGGAAAAACAAGTCGATTATGACAAATGACGTACCAGAACCGGCACGTCTTTACACGGGTGCAGAAAGCGATCTACGTTCGCTTTCTGCACCCAAACGGCGTTGCTGTAATGCCTCGACCTCGAGGCATTCAGCAACGCCACGATCGGCACCAGGGGCCATGTCTGGCCCCTCCCCGGGGCGTCAACAACCGCCATACATTGTATGGCGGCGGACACCCGTTTTAAAAGCGTTTAGGAGGCGATCAACGATCACCTCCTAAACTTAAATGGTGTCGCTGGAATGCCTCGATCAGGAGGCATCCAGCGACACCAAACACTTACCTTTGGTCACAGCCGCAGTTGCCGGTGATCTTCGCCATCCGCAAGATGGCGGCGGCCCGGGAAAAAAAACAATAAAGGTGAGCAAGTCCTAAAATTAGCACATTAGCTTAAAACAATTCTCGCATGGAAAGAGTTAAAATACTGGCATATTAAATGCCCATGGGGTGTCTACTTTTAAAAAATGTATGATCTGATGGGGTAAATTGAATTCGCCGGGTTCAACAATGTCCCAATTAACACGGGGGGAAGGATGGCCACACATCTAATTTCCAATTAGAAAAATGCACACGTACCAAATGTGGCCTTTTAGTTCCCCACAAAAATGACAAACACATGCAGATGGGGTATCACTGTACTCAGGAGATGTTGCTGAACACATATTGGGGTGTTGTGCGACAGCGGCATATACCAGGAGCTGTAAATTCATACATAACATAGGTGTGTGGGGGAAAAATACACACAAAAGAATACTACTGCAAACTTTGAAAAAATTCTGGTGGTAAAATGTGTGCATGCAAAGAGTTAAAATACGAGCATTTAAAATACCCTGGTGTGTCTAGTTTTCAAAAATATATGGTTTTGTTGGGCACACTGAAATGGCCCGGCTCAAAGATGTACCAAATAGGGCATGGGCAGTGGATCCCCAAATGCCAAAGTTCAACATTGAAAAATGCGCATGTCCCAAATGTGGCCCTTTTGCCCCCAAACAGCCAGGCAAAATCATTCATGTGAGGTATCGCTGTACTCAGGAGATGTTGCCGAACACATATTGGGGTGTTTTGTGATAGTGACATATACGAGAACCTTTTAATTCATACCTGAAGTAAAATGTGTGTGACAAAACAAATGCAAAAAAATGACTACCACAAAGTTTGACAAAGACTGGTGGTAGATATGGTGCATGGAAAGAGTTAAAATATTAGCATTTGAAATACCCTGGGGTGTCTAGTTTTCAAAAATATATGGCTTTATTGGGCATACTGAAATGGCCCGGCTCAAAGATGTACCAAATAGGGCATGGGCAGTTGATCGCCAAACGCCAAAGTTCAACATTGAAAATGCGCATGCCCCAAATGTGGCCCTTTTGCCCCCAAACAGCCAGGCAAAATCATTCATGTGAGGTATCGCTGTACTCAGGAGATGTTGCTAAACACATATTGGGGTGTTTTATGATAGTGACATATACCAGAACCTGTTTATTCATACCTGAAGTAAAATGTGTGTGAAAAAACAAATGCAAAAAAAATTACTACCATAAAGTTTGACAAAGGCTGATGGTAGAATTAGTGCTTGGAAAGGGTTAAAATACTAGCATTTGGAATACCCTGGGCTGTATAGTTTTCAAAAATATATGACTTGATGGGGTAAATTGCATTGGCCGGCTTCAAAGATACCCGAAATGGCACATGGGGGGAATAATTACCAGATTTGGAAAAAATGGCTTTGAAATAGCAAAATGCTACCTGTACATATTGCCCCATAATGTGTAGAAAAAAGCAAAAAAACATAAAAACATTGGGTATTTCTAAACTCAGGACAAATAGTAGAATCTATTTAGCAGGTTTTTTCATTACCTTTTATAGATGAGTAAAAGATTTTTCAACTAAAAGTCATTTTTTTCTAAATTTTTCACCATATTTTATACTTTTTTTAATAGTAAATAATATGATACAATCAAAACAATGTCATCTAAAGAAAGCCCTTCTTGTCCTGAAAAAAACAATATATAATGTGTGTGGGTTCAGTAAACGGAAAAGAAGAAAATTACAGCTAAACACGAGCAGTGCAGAAATGTTAAAACGGCCATTGTCACGAAGGGTACAAAAAGTAAAATCAGCCTTTGTCACGAAGGGGTTAAAGAACAACATTCTTGTACAGACCTAATAGAAAATCACATTTGCACCATCTTTCTATGCTGTGTGTCTTAAGAGCAATTTGTTCATGTTGGTCAACCAGAAGGAAATCCGTAGGGGAAATCTATAT
This sequence comes from Spea hammondii, assembly GCA_029215755.1. NCBI lineage: Eukaryota > Metazoa > Chordata > Amphibia > Anura > Pelobatidae > Spea > Spea hammondii. The sequence goes on along the minus strand of JARDYJ010000004.1, from coordinate 51,308,900 downwards.
TTTATCAGATAGGGATTTAATTTTAATTAGCTCCCCAGAAAATTGTTCACATCAAACAACAGGTCCATCATTTACATTTTTTCTACTTGTCATTAACAAAACCTAACATCATACATTTGACATGCACAAAGGCAGCTTTTTTTGTCCTTGGATGATTTGTTATTTTAGCCTTGGCACTTTAAGGCCTGAGGCCAATAAATGACATAAGTGGGGTCACACATTTAATTTTATGCATATGCAGCATGTAGCCAATCATATACAGTTGGAGGCTGCACACTGCCAGTCTGGCACTGGATTGGGCGCATGTGGAGTCCAGTAGGCAAGATGCCCTTGGTGGATTTGCACGGTGCAACAATATGTGCTTAATGTTGACCTATCGCTTCTAAGTCTATGATTGCATGATAAATGAGATATAGGAGAGTCATTTTGTATGCCCTTTCTATAACAGCATATGATCCAGGATTCCAGAACAGTAAATTAATTAATTGTAACGGGTTCAGCAAGAGATCACCCATATGTATCCTCCTGTTGTCTCCGAAATCACTTCCAGCGCCAGTCAGCATGCACACCTTGGAACCCTGCTATGTGTACCTGATAAGTAGAAACAACTACCAATGGGCCAGCTGCCCCTTTTGCCCTGATGTAAAGATGGTCCTGAACTTATTTACAGCAATCAGGAACTATTGCTTGAAAATTGGGACCTTGTTCCTATTTAAAGATTTAGAGTTCTGAATGATAAGAAGTTAAACACTGTAAAATATGCATAACTACTTCCTGTGATCATGAATGCATATTTCCCACTATACTATAATTTTAGAAAACTTCTACAGAGCACATAAAAATTTGCATGGATATGGACCATGGTAGTTGGAATGACTATACAATGAATCTACACTAAGAGTCATTGTTACGCTGACAGTCAGTGAAAGCCAAAACAAATTGGAGATGTAATTTGCAGCACAAAAGAACTTGAAACACTGACATATGCAGTTCTAGCTTTTTAAAATTTCTGCAAATAATAGCTAAAAGTGACACAACTGACAGTGTGGAAGGAATGAATGATTAATAGCTAGGCAGTTTAGGTAACATTTAGTCAAGCCAACAGCATTGTTTTTACGGCTACATCTGCATGCTGAATTGAGGCAGATTCCATTGTTGAGATATGATTAGAGATGATAACTCATTACAATATGAATATAATACCAAAATGAAGGGCCCATTATTTTCTAAGTTCCATTATCTGCTCTCAGTTTGTACAGGATTTCTGGGAGCAATCTTTGATACTGCATCTCATCGTATTTTGGTTCATTTTGGACAGCATTGGTTTTGCAAAATACATTGTTATATAGTCTACGATGAAAAATGTGCACTACAGAAAATACATATTTCAGTTGTAGATGCCATGACCAAATTTTACATTATTTATAGTGATAAAAGTGCTAAAAATTCAACATGCATTCTTAAAACAAACGTTTGCTAGCAATACCAACTTTTTGGTTTTTCCTAAACACTCATTTAAAATATTTGTAATACAAAATTAAATTTATGCCAAAATACACAGTTTTATTTTCTAAACAATTAAAAATTAAGAAGCAATTTAGTCGGGAGCAAAATGAAGGGAATGAAGAGCATATCAGTGGATTTTTACATTGGTCTAACTAAACAAACGAAAATATGTTTTGGATTTGTACAAATAAACTACTGCATGAGCAACAATGAATTTTCATATGATGCTACATGGTGAAGATCGGGGACAGAGCTATCAACATTTCTACTTTTTTACTCTTGATTTATGATATATTACAGATTTGTTTCTTTTCCTCTAGAGTAACATATAGATTTTATTGTTTGTTTTCAACTCAAAATGTAGACACCGTTTTTTGGCAGTGACTTTAACACCCATCATGTGTTCTTTTCTTTTTTATTACTTAGTACACAAAACAAGATTTTATAAACTGTATGGGTTGAAAGAGTGGACGGCTACTTATTTGTTTTGAAATAAGAAGATCTGTTGTGTGTATATATTTTTCTGTTTCCAAGACAATGAACAAATATTTTATGAACCTATATCTGTAGTATTTTTTTTTTCAAATTAATGATTGAATAAGTTAGAGATTTAAATTGATATTGAGTCTACTAGTTACTTACAAAAATGGTTGACACAAGAATTTGTAAATGAAGTTTTCTTTCACACCTTAGCCATGTTTCTGGCATTTTGATAATTTCATAAGATCAACCATGACACCTGTCTCTTTTTTTACTGATCTGTATTTGCACTACACTAATTATAGAGCAGCCTAGAGGGGCAGGGTCAAGAGAAAGTGTGTGTGTGTGTGTATATATATATATATATATATATATATATATATATATATATATATATATATATATATATATATATATATATATATATATATATATATATACGAGAGATATGTATGCATTTAAATCTGCAAAGTTATAGTATTGTCAGGATCCACTCTCTGCTGCCTGAACCATGGCTGAATTATACTTCAGGCTAATACTTCAGTTACCACTAGTGGCCACCCTCCTCCCTCTGGAGTGAGCTGAACCTGATTATCAGGTACAGCTGCGCCTCATGAACTGAGTGAAGCCTGCCTTTATAAGACCTGCCCTGCCTATCAGTCAGGGCCTTGGCATTGAAGTTGTAGGACTGCCTTTGCTCTGAGCCGCTACCCGTGCCGGAACCCGTGCCTGTGCCTGAACCCGTGCCTGTGCCTGAACCCGTGCCTGAGCCTGTTCCTGTACCCGTGCCTGAGCCGGTACTCGTGCATGATCCAGTACCCGAGCGTAAGTCCGTACCCGTGCATGAACCTGTACACGTGCCTGGCCTGGTGGTACTCCGTTCCCGTCCGCCCTGCCAGTGGGCCTCCGTTCCCGTCCGCCCTGCCAGTGGGCCTCCGTTCCCGTCCGCCCTGCCAGTGGGCCTCCGTTCCCGTCCGCCCTGCCAGTGGGCCTCCGTTCCCGTCCGCCCTGCCAGTGGGCCTCCGTTCCCGTCCGCCCTGCCAGTGGGCCTCACCGTTACCTGTGCCTGAACCTGCCTGTGGGCTTACCTGCCAGTGGGCCCGCACCCGAGCCTGTACCTGTGCCTGAACCTGCCTGTGGGCTTACCTGCCAGTGGGCCCGCACCCGAGCCTGTACCTGTGCCTGTGGGCTTACCTGCCAGTGGGCCCGCACCCGAGCCTGTACCTGTGCCTGTGGGCTTACCTGCCAGTGGGCCCGCACCCGAGCCTGTACCTGCACCCGAGCCTGTGCCTGTACCTGCACCCGAGCCGGTACCTGCCTCGGCTCCCGTCTCTCTGCCTCAGCTCCCGAGCCTGCACCTGCCTCAGCTCCCGTCTCTCTGCCTCAACTCCCGAGCCTGCACCTGCCTCAGCTCCCGTCTCTCTGCCTCAACTCCCGAGCCTGCACCTGCCTCAGCTCCCGTCTCTCTGCCTCAGCTCCCGAGCCTGTACCTGCCTCAGCTCCTGTCTCTCGTCCTATCCAGTCCTGCTACTCTGTCTGTACCTATATCAGTGTCACCATGCATAAAGGGGTACAGACAGAGTTCCCCGTATCCCCTGCACATGGACTCCTACACGACCTGCTCGCCCTGGTCCTGACAAGTATTCATATATCTCTGAGCTGTCAATAATAATGACTCATTAGATACAAAAGATGAGGTTACTCTATCCAATGCATCATCACTATTTGATTTGTTTTACATATCAGTGGGTCTTAAATTGTTTAAATTTGTACGGTTTTGTTAAGTGCATTTTAATACTAACATGAAGAACATTTAAAGACCTAAATATATAATATATCAAATAAAGTATAATCCGCTGGACATTGTGTCTATTTAATCATATCATACTAGATTATTGACAGCTCTAAAATACATTTATACTTTAACTCTCCAATAATGAACCCCATTGAATTAGATCCATTGTAGAGTTTACTGTTTCTGAAGAGTGACTTCTACACTAACTTCTACACTAAATTAGGGACAGGCAATATACATTTTGAAAACTCTATTGATAAAATAGGCATTTTTATCTTTTAAAATAAAGGTACCAATATTTGGAAGCATAGGAATTAAATACGGTATATAATAAGAAGAAAATGTGCATTACCAAAGTACTAACAAAGGGACACTGAACAGAACCAAACATGGATCCCATATTATTGAGAACTCTTTCAAATTTTGTGAACGACTGGATCTCTAAAGTAATAAACAAGCTAGAGAAGAGAACAGAGGAAAGCAAGAAGTAGCATACGTAGTTTGTACAGAAATAAAGTAAATGAAAACAGACAGGCCATCAAGAATATAAGATGTCTTTACTTAAATAAAGGCTGAGGATTAAAATAAAGATTCTGTAAACGATGAAGGCACAAACATTTAATACAATTAATGTCATGTTCAATGCTGAGCACAAGAACAAACAAATTAATGGCTAGAGCTTGTAATTGAAGTGGTATCAGTAATTCGATGGCATGAATAGGTCACAATATATCATCATTATGTCACTATAGTCTTATGCACCTTTATTCCTCAGTTCAGGCACTGCCTGTAGGGATATGGTTTACAACATTCTTTTTTTATTACAATTCAGTAGCATGGGAAAAAAATCCAGAAAAAATGTGTATTGATATTAAAGAAACTATATGAGGTATTTATGTCATCATAGATATGAGATAAAAATGTATTTAAAATGTATGTGAAATTGCTACTATATTAGGAGGTTAGTTATGTGTTGTACGTAGTTTTTAATGTTAAATGCATCGCATTGTAATGTGACACATGAAGAATAATATATAAGTATCAGCTATTTATAGTAGAGGAAAAGTAATAAGAAACTAAATAATATATGATGACTAGGGTATGCTTGTAAAGTTATTTATTTACAGCCAATATGAGGGGCAAAGGGATATGGAGTTTAAACAGGTTTCATGGTAAAAAATATTTTTAGCATTCAACTACAGTGCTGTATACAGTAAAGGGGGTTAGCCCTGAAAAAAAAATGGTTTTATTTCATTTTGTTTCAATAACTGTAGGCTGCTATTATTATCAGTCATGTGATATTCTGGGTAACTTTCCCTGCTCAAATATCGCACTTGGCTGATTCTTTACGGCAATGCTAATGATGTCTGTTCCTACAATGACTTTCATTAGTCAACGTGTCCAGCTGGGTGATTAAAACTGACCCATTATATTACTTACCACATGTGTTATCAAATGTTAAGGATGTTTGTTTTACAGAGTTGGCTCAAATAACAGAGCGAAGAACACATACAAACGGCATATATATATATATGTAGGTCTGGTTACATCTGGCGTAAAGCTAACACAGCATTCCATGATAAGAACATCATATGGTAGCGTGACGGTCTGGGGCTGCTTTGCTGCTTCATGACCTGGGTAACTTGCAATAAATTATGGAACCATGAATTCTGCTCTCTACCAGAAAATCCTGAAGGAGAATGTCTGGCCATCAGCTTGTGACCAGTTGGGTTATGCAGCATGACAATGATCTAAAGCATGCCAGCAAGTAAAACTCTGAATGGCTCAAAAAAGACAAAATTTATGTTTTGGAGTGGCCTAATCAAAGTCCTGACTTGAATCCGAATGAGCTGCTGTAGCATGACCTTAAAAAGGCAGTTCATGCCCGAAAACCCTTCAATGTGGCCGAATTAAAACAATATGCCAAAAAGAGCGAGCCAACATTCCTCCAACGCAATGTAAAAGACTTATCTCAAGTTATGGCAAACATTTGATTGCAGTTGCTGCCGCCAAGAGTGGCCCAAAAAATTATTAGGTTTAGGGAGCAATTACTTTTTCTCATGCGTGATATAGCTGTTGATTAAAAACATATGAAATAAACAATTTGGTTGGACCATCTAAGAAATTTAAATGTGACAAATAAGCAAAAAAAAAAATCGGGCAGGGAAAAATACTTTTTTCACAGCACTGTATATATGTGAAAAGGAGAAGGGATGCAATTGATCATATGGTTCTTTCAGAATAGATTGTTTTGTTTATAGTACAGGGGTATGAAAATGAAAAGAGAAAGATAAATATAATGTTACTCTTTTTACAATGCATTCATGTTATTGTCTGTCATAGGTCTTTTGTGTATCGTGTGTTTAAACAGCTGCAGAAATTGACCTAAAGCAACTACTTATGCCATACCACCTGTAACATAATCCTTTTATAATTCTAATAATGCATAGTCAGTTTCCGTTATAGGGAAAGGCAAACCAGGCATGAAAGTGATTCAGTGATAACAGCATTTGAATATATCTATGTGCATGCATTCTAAATGATAATGCATAAAACTATTCATTCGATACTAGAATTGATAAGAGGAAATACAAGCATTGGTCAGGGGCACAACCTACAGGAGGGTCATCTTTTTTTTATATGTTTTAAGTCTGTACTCTGCTGTCACACTTGCAAAGAATGAGCATACATTACTAGTAAAGGTGCCACCTGAGCTTATGTCATATCCATACCTGGGAACTTCTTAGCTCCGGCTAAGAGGATTCCCTTGCGGGACGCAGCCGAGACTGCCTATTGACATCAGCACTGACGTTAATGGGTGATCTCGATGTTAGCGGCGGTTCCAATGAAGCAGGGGGCATTACTGCTGATGTCAGTGGGCGTTCCCGATGACATCGCAAGACCCTGCAACCCAGAGGATTCGGGTGTTGATTGGAGAACTCCCAGGTATGGTCATATCTAGCCAGACCTGTCTCCCTTTTGTAGCATGAACTATAGCCATTTGTTGCTTGATGGCTATGGAAAAATAAACAGCTCTAGATAAAATCCAATATTTCAACTGATCATGAAAAAGTGGCTATTGATTTATGTAATCATCAGTATGGTATTACATCATCTTATAATTGTAATTGTACAATATGACAATAGTTACATATATTGTACTGAAGCTGGTGGCAGTAATTTCTAAATGGAGATTTGCATTTGGTAAACCATTGCAAACTGGCCAAATAATTGAAGTGGTTTCAGCATGTCAGTACAAATGACTAGAAAAGGCCCTTCTATTTTCTTTATTTT